>BDIU01000040.1:35141-318152 GCA_002118135.1 Trebouxia sp. TZW2008 | reverse complement strand
TGCTTGCATGCTATGGGGTGGAGATGAGTTGCGGGCTCAGCGTCCCAAAAATAACGGCTAGACCCGTCCCGTCTATGTCGTTACATCTAAGTCTGATTTGGTGGGTTGTTCACTTGTTCTGCTGTGCAATTATTCAGGTCACAGGGACATAACTTTCTGTTCCTGCGGTGAGCTGAGACTGCAGGCACTGTGCATGCTATGACAGAGCCAATCTTCGCCCCACAGCCTTTGTTTTTGTAAGCGGCAAGCCACGAAATTGCCTGTGCTTGTAACTACGTGCTCAGAGGCACTCAGCTACCAGCAAACTGGGAAGGCAAACATTGCAGCCACACTGAGAAACAAGTATACCGTCTGACAAAAAGCACACCATCACTTGTGTCCAAAGCGCAAAGTATCACATACATCCACAGCAACAGATAATCTACGCAAATGCACAAGCGAAAGCATGTGATGTGTAACAGACGAGCTGCCAAAACATGGTACACCCAAGCGGTGGCTCATGAGCTGGGTTCAGTAGAATCTGGCAGTATCAATTTGGCAACTGTTGTTGTTACACCAACTGGGAGTAGTGGGTCGTTCTGAGGCTGACTATGCAACTTTGCATAGCTGAGACTCATAGGTGGGGAACAAATGGCAATCAATGGGCAAAAGTTTGGGAAGTCTCAAGCAGAAAGTCGCAAGGGGTTGTCTGGAGTGCGAACACTTTGCCTTGGCTGCATGGTTGCCGGCCCTTCCGCACCACATCAAAAGCCTGACACCAGTACATACCTATGCCAAATGCAGTCATTGGCGAAGCTACTAATCAGGCTCCAGCCTGAACCCAAAAGTTTGGCCTCTCTGATCTGAGTCACTGCTGGCTGCGACTTGTCAATAAAAAGAGGACTCTTGGGCGCGCTGTGACCATATGCATGGCTTGATTGCACAGGCTGTGCGTTGGGTGCAGCACTGTGAAAGCTGTCTGCAACAAGACCATTGACACTGGACTGCTGTTGGTGCTGGCTATTGTCATGTAAGGGGGGACTGCTGTTGGCGTCAGCATTGGACCAGCTGATGCTGCTGGTCGCTCAGAGCCTGTGCTGGCAACAGAAGCAGCGGACTGGCTGATTGCAGCAGGGTCACTTGTATCTGTTTGCTGCTGCTGCACTATCTGAGATGAACCCAAAACTGCTCTGAGAAGACATAATTTCATGACCAAATATCACTGCATGGTCGACTGCATCAGAAGCAGGGACCTCAGCACCTTCAGCAGGCTGCTGATACACTGAGTTGCTTTCGAGCCTGCTGAGACTGTCAGCATGCATGTCATTGTCTATAGCCGCAATAGTAGAGCCGCAAATGTCAGTGCTCACGCCACATCTGATGCCTGTTTCTGCCAGTGACTGATCAGACCTGAGACTCACAGCTGAGTCTTCCCTAGCCACAGCTGGCACATCGTGTTATAGACTCTTAGCTCTGGTTGCCACAGTTGGATCAGCCTCTGCCACAACTGGACCACTCTTTGCTGCAGCTAGGGCCTTTCTTGCTGGAGCCAAGGTGTCACTGACTTCGCCCTGCTAGATCAAGGCGCATGGTCAGATGGTGCTGTGGACGGCATTTGGCAAAGCTGCAGACTGCTCATGGCTTGGCACAACTGCAGTTCCTTGGCTCTCAGCTGGCTCCTCCTTTACCACAGCTCGGGCAGGTAGCACCAGAGCCGCATCCTTCTGTCTCTCAGCTGATGCCTCCCTCACCACAGCTTTGGCAGGCCTGACCACAACAGCAGTGTGGCTGGCGGTCTTGGCGCTCACTTTCTGCTCAGACGCTGCGCCTGCAGGCAAGGCTTCCAGGCAGCTGGCTTGCAGTGCTCACAATGCAAACAGCAGCAGTGATCACTGCCGCTGTGGGAGATGAACAGGTGGCTGACTCATTTGCAACACTGCTGCCACTACTGACACTGACAGCGCCCACTGCAGGCTGTGCAACCTTAAGTACTGTGTTGTCGCTGATTACAACAGCAGGACCAATTACACCTTGGGCATCTGTTTTAAGGCTGGCACTGCTGCTGTTACCATCAAGGCCTGTGCAGGAGGTAGACAATGGCGCCTCTGTGGCATTACTGCTTCTGCCACTGTCACCCTGACCTACCACAGCTGCAGGAGTGGTGTGTGTTGTAGATTGCCTTGCAGTGCTGTTGCCAAAGTGCAGGAGATGAGCATTTCTCACTGTAGTTGCAGGGTTCAGTCTAAGACTTCTTTGTGCCACTGCTGTCAACACTACTTGCACCATCATCAGTTGCAGTTGCTGCAGGAAGCTGGGCTACTGCCAAGTGCTGCGCCGCATTGGCTGCAACAACAGCTGCTGTCATAGCAGCAGAAACTTGCGCTTCAGGCTCCCATGTGCGAGTGCCGTCAGCACTGCTTGATGCATCACCTTTTGCAGCTTCTGCAGGAGCTTGGGCTACTTGCGAGAAGTCTGTTGCACTGGCAGCAACGACATCTGCTCCAGTAGCAGCAGGAAAACAGTGTTGCAATACTGCTGCCTGTGTTGCAGCAGGAACTGCTGCTACTCCTGTTGGGGCGCTCGTTGCTGCTGAGCTATGTTGGGATAGTATCCTGGGGCAAGGCCATACTTTATTGCGATGTGAACTGGTAAGCAGCCTGCTGGCTGAGCCACTGCTGTTGACGCTCCTGTGGCTGAAAAGCAATCAGGTCTCGTTGCTGTGCATGCATCTGAGCAGCTTTCTGCTGCTGCAGCATCGTTGCAGCTTGCGGCCTGGCCCCTGCGTCCGGCGACTCATCGACACTTTTGATATCGCTTTCTTGTGGCACATCAATTCTGCAGCAGGTCTTGACGCAGATCCAGCCTGTAACGCACGTGGGCTACCACGTGGGTTTACTACCGTACATGTGGTTGCAGTACCGACCTTTGTGCACACGCACAGCACACTCTGATCAACCCGTGTTGTCAACCGCATTATCCGAGTGGCGTTTCGGCTGATTCCCTATTGCAAGCTCGGTCACTTTTGGAGGCTGGTCCTATTTCACGCTTGTCCATTCGAGCAGCCTCAAGCGGCGTGTCGTTACCACATACTCGGGAGCTGCTTACATATCAGACACAGCAGCAGGCCGGGCGACTTCGTGACCGTATCAGCCAGCACCCGCTCACCAGCTCGCGCTGCTGGGCATGGTGTGTCCTTGCCGGGTGGTCCTGGCGGCAATATCGGCTTTCGTCGCTGTCTTTCTGGTCTGGCACGTCACACGGGATAGCGCGCAGCAATTCAGTCCTAAGCAAAATGGCGAACAGAACGCCGTCAAGGTGTGTAGTCGACTTGCATATCTTTGTGCCCTCCTTTTGGCACATGCATGAATATCAGACAAGACATGCAGTTCTGCCTGCAGGATGAGAGCTCCTACACTGCAGCAATTTACCAGCAGCAAGCATGGCGCACTGCTTTAGACATGTTCACTGGCAAATTCTTGTGGGATGTGTCCACAGCTTACCGAGATCAGCGCAAGTCCACCCCCAAAGGCTTGACGTGATCTTCAAGGGCATAGTGTTCCCAGTTTCGATTCATGCTGTGTCCATAACTGCTGAGCGTGGACGTCATAGCTCCCGTAGATCAAGCCCAATCAGTGCTGCAAAAGCTCTGCTAGTATATTCAAGCTCAAAAAATCATGTTGGGCTTGTGTTTTTGCTCATTACACACTGTCAGGCATAGCATGCTGCCCCATGCTGAGCTTGCAGACATTTGATTTGCTAAATTTGCAGGACATCTTCTATGCCTGACCCATTTTATCCTGTTTGTGCAACCTTTGGTTTCATGTTTGCTGTCATGGTTGCTGTGGCTCATTTCTTTGTTGCCTGCACATGTGTCCCCCCAATTCAGCATTGATTTCAAGAGCTTTTCACATCTTTATGTCATTCTGTGCTGCCTTTTGGTAGGGTATTTGAGTATCGAGAACATGACTTAAAGCTGATGTTTTTAGTACAGGCCTGAGTGCAGGTATCCTTATGTTTTATCATGACAATTTCCAACAGCTTGTGGATAAATGAATCCAACCATTTCTGCCTGCTTGCAGTTGATTGCATGCCTCAAGCCTGAAATGGGTGCAAGCTGTGTTCATGCATGGGCTTACTGTGGTGCGGCTGACATCATGCACCGCACGCTACTGGCTGTTTGGCGCGTAGCATTCTGAAAAGAATCACGACCAAGGCCTCCTAGCAGAGCTTGGTTTTGTAGCATGTCCACACGACAGTCACCACTCGGTGACTGTGACACGATTCTCTACAGACGCAGGAAGGCGATGTGCCACACGTTTGACTCAAGCTCAGCTATAGAATGTAAAACATTTTCAATCGACTGTAAGCAGTAAATCTAGTGTTATGCTAGAGACAGTTTGCTGATTGCATTGCAGGATACAAAACAGACATTCACGCCTCAACGCTGAAAAGCAAATTAAAAGGCAGGATAATGATGTAAGACAATATGATGTCTTGGGTCAATAAAAACTCACTAGTCATCACACAGACTCAGCTGTACCAATTTCTCAGCACCAGCATTCAGCTTTTGCTCACCTAAAATTTCCAACTAGCTTCTATGCAATTCATACCATATGATACAGCAAGGCCCGCCAGTGGACAAAACAGAAACAAAAGATGTAAACAAAATGAGGCTAATCAACAGTGCCAAAACGGAAACAGCTGCTAAAGTGAGAGGTCTGGGGCATAGCATGTATGCGACATATGATAGTGATGGCACTTGTTTGCCGTTCTGACAGATGACATAGTAGTTCAGGGCTCCTAGCTATATGCTAACCACCTTTGCTGTCATCAGTACCACACAATACTTCCAAAACGTACACTTGTTCTCATGCCGAACATGGAAAGCTGTGCCAAGTGTGTATTCATCATGAGCCTTGATACTGGAAGCATCAAGCAGACGAGCAGTACTTGTGACTTTGCTCAAAAGCCTTCCAGCGGAAGCGTCAAGCAGGCGAGCACTATTTGTGGCTTTGTTCGAAAGCCTTCCAGCGTTTCCTGTTGTCCTCAACTGCGCGCAGCATAGGGCGCGCATCTGTGAGGACAGCACACCAGCTTCTGACCAGCGGCATTGCAACCACATCAAAGAAGCCAACCTGCACAATTAGACAATGTCAACCCAAAGCCTGCAGCTGCAGTTGCAGTCAAACTGTTGATGATCTCATGCGGTTTTTTTGAACGCATCAGATCAAGCTGAATAGACATCAGAAGCCAAAACCAAAGCATACAGAGATACACATGAGATGGCTGCCAAGCCCATGGCTGCACTCAAATGAAAGTCACTGAGAAGTTCAAAATAACTGCTGCAATTGTTAGGTTGCTTGGCTGATGAATATCCTGTGACTTGATGTGAGATGTTGGGCATGAGAGTGTCTGCAGACATGGTCAAATGTCACATGACAATACCTGTGAACTGGTGATGCTAACCCTGCAGCAATTCATTAGGGGGGAGACGGGCATGTACAGCTGTTGATCAACATGCTGATCAACTTCTGCTTTGATGACAAGCAGAGAAGGTGCCAGACAAGAAAACAACTCTGTGGACAAGTGACTTGTGATTTGGTTATGCCGCCCTTGGAGCGATCTGTAGGAGAAGAGATGGGCATGCTGACCAACAGCTGCTTCTGCTTTCAACAGAAAGCAAAGAATATGCCAAGTCCAAAGGGATTATGCTGAGTGACCTGCGACTTGGTGATGCCGCCCTTGGAGCGATCCATAAGGGGAGAGATGGGCATGTGCAGCTGCCGTTCTTGGTCCCCTTGCCTGAACAGCTCCTCTTCAAGACCAGCCACCCATTTCTGGTGCACAGGCCAGGGCGCTGCCAAGTGCCCTAGGTCTGCACACTTCAACGCCATCTGCACATGCATCACATGTACCTGCCGCTGTTTGTTTTTATGCTTGGGCTGTAGCAAGTTGACCGATACTGTCAAGAGCAGCCACCCACTTCTGGTACAGAGGCCCTGGCCGTGCTATATGCCCAAGTCTGCACATTCCAGTGCCATCTGCGCATGCATCACAAGACTTGACTTGGGCAAACAGACTTGTTTGCATACCTGTCATTGTCTGTGAATGTTGTCGAGCAGTCTAGCTTGCACATCAGTGCGATGAGCTTGAGCATTCTTGCTTGAACATCAGTGTACAAGTGTCTGCAATGGCTCGAAACCAGCACTGCATTGCAAAGGTCATGGTTGTCGCCCAAGAGTGCAATGAAGAATGCAAACATGCACATGTTCACTGAAGCCTGCTGATGACATGCCTGAGGCTACTTTGGTTGAACAGCCTTTGTGTACAACCAATCTTGACACTTAGCAAAATCAATTCAAGAGGATGGCCAACTGACCTGAAGAAGCATTGAGCGGTCTGCAGGGTCCTCAAACTTGATGCCCAGGGCCTCATTGGTGCCGGATCCAGCACTAGTACCACCGGCAGTGCTCATCAAAGCGAAACGACTGCATCGAGGCATCAAGAGGCGCCAACAACAGATTTGCATTGTGAAAACTGACCTGAAGCAGCATGGAGCGGTCTGCAGGGTCTTCAAACTTGATGCCCAGGGCTTCATTGGTGCTGGTTCCAGCACTAGCACCGCCGGCAGTGCTCACCATGCGGCTGTGCAGCTTGACTTGCAGCACCGTCTGGAAGCGCGAGATGATGGCGCAGTGCTGCTTCATGTCTGTGCCCAGCACCATATCGATCATCAGCTTCCGCAGCCGTGCCTGTCATAACACACCATGACATATCAATTTAAAGAACATTTCCTTGAATGTTGAACCTCAGGGCCTCATTGGTGCTGGCACTGGCACTAGCATTATCGGCAGTGCAGCTTGACTTGTAGCACAGTCTGGAAGCGCGAGATGATGGCGCAGTGCTGCTTCATGTCTGTGCCCAGCACCATATCAATCATTAGCTTCCGCAATCGAGCCTATACCATAGATCTGTCTTTAGTGTAAGGTAAACTGACGGCGCAGTGCTGCTTCATTTCTGTGCCCAGCACCATGTCTATCATCAGCTTCCGCAGCTGACTCTGCCATGACAAGTCTGATTGTATTCTGGCCTTTCAAGCAGGCTTCAGGTTTAGGACCCACGGCGTCATCACTGTCTTGCTCATATGCATCATGACACTAAGTGGGTGCTGGAACGCATGTTTACTGACTTGCAGGTGAATTCTTGTCATGATCATTGCTGGCAAAAGTAAGGTTGCAAGATTTGTCGAAGCCATGCCATGTTTCACAGCATGCATGGAAACACAAGCAGTGCCACAACTTCTTGTAGAAACTCTTGGACAGTGGACTGCGCCTGCTTGGCAAGTGTCATCATGTTGCACCCAGAATAGTGCACAGAGAGCCCTGAGTGCAAATGTAGGTAACATGTCAGGGGATTGTTGACATGTTTTGCTGTTTTGAGGTCTCTCACTTGGAAAAATGCAAAATTTTGTCACTTGTCTTGCAATAGCCTATCAAGTCTTGATGGAAGTCAAGCACCTGTTTGTCTTTGGGAAGGTGCCGCAACAGGCCGCAATCGCTCCTATTGAGCAGGCGGAAAGACTGCGCCAGGTGGTGATTCTCCAAAGGGGACAGATCATTGTACTGAATGGCTAGCGGGTTGCTGGTCTTGATCAGGAAGTCGTTGTTCAAGCCTTTGTGGTCAAGATCGTGACAGATGGCAGACAAATACCCTGCAAGTCAGAAACACAAAATGACCGGCTGGTTGTTATTGGGTAATGATCATGAAGCTTTTTGTGTTCGACACATTGCAAATGGCAGACAAGCACCCTGCGTGCACAATGCAGAAAAGCGCCGACATACACCATGCTAGGTTGATAACATTAAAGCATAAGTGGCAACAGCATATCAACAAAGGTGTTATAATATGCAACCTCAAAGAATCCATTGAATGGATCACAGTAATTTTCAACAAGAGTCATTGGCTGCCTCAAATGAGCTTGCAGGAAACTCATGCAACATGCATGGAAACCTGCATGTATCCATGGATCCTTGCAAAGGTGAGCCTACAGAAGGATTGCCAGGATCCACAGAAATGCATGCACATGAGACGAGCTGTATGCTCATGCAAGTCATGACCGACTCACCAGCCAGCGTGACAAGCTCGTTGTCCTTGCAGGTAGCTAGCCCTCCCAGCATTAGGATTGCTACACATGCACACAGACATTGCACACAGACTGACATGCATATGAAACAAGCTGGATGCTGTTGTCAGCAGCTGCCCACGCACCTGCCAGCATCACAAGTTCATCATCCATGCGGCTGGCCAGCCCGCCCAGCGTCAGAATGGTGTGCATGCTTTGTAGCACATCTGCAGCGTGGGATTTGCTGTGGTAGGGCGTGTCATTGTAGCCATCTTCCACCCGCCTTAGGAACTTTGCCAGCTTGCTGGGCTCTAACTCTGCAGGACCGGACACTTGTGTGATCAGCACATGAGTTTCTCAAAGTCACTACAAGCTATAATACTAATGGCGTTGTCTTGCTCAGTTCCACGTCTGTAAGACCAAGATCCCCAAGCTCTAGGTTGCAAGCTTGCTGGGTTCCAACTCTGCATGATCAGCAGCTACCTTGAGCCATAAATGCTGTTGAAGGCTTTGCCTGAGCTGCAGAGCAGGCCAGCAACGAATACTTGTGACAGGTGAGGTGCAGGTGATTGAGCGCAAGCAGCGGAAGTTACAGCAGCATGCATTTTGTGTCAGTCATCAGCCTGATGCATCATTTGGCGTCAAATTACATCATGTCACGCTGTATTATAAGACATTGCGTGATGCTATAGGGTGCAGTGCTGCAGTGTTTTGGAATGTGCCAGGTGACATGTTATGTGCAAGGCACCAGGTAGGGATTAGCAGCGGGCTAGTGACTGATGCAAGGCGCAATTTGGATAACAGTGGCTTCGCCTGTTCTGCAGATTCCACTTTTGAACAGTCGTGCATGATAGCTGCTTGATTCTTGAGTGTATGTATTGTGGTGGGCAGATCCTAAGCCCAGCGCCAGAAGTGTAATGTAAAGTTGGAGTGACTCACTGAATTCCTTGGCAACCCTGTTCTGTTGAATGAGCCAGAACCCCAGGGTGCTTAGGGGGTACCCCTGAGATGCCTCAGCCAATTTGAAAGCGTCAAAGTGCCAATGATCCGCTGTCCTGAGCACTGCTTCCACTTCTGGAATGGGCGCTGTCGCTATGTTGGGCAAGTGAGTCAGCTCGCCTCCAGCCTCTTCATCTTCTGAGACGTCTGACAGCCTGCAGTAACCATAAGTACGTGAAGAGTAGCTACACACTTCAAGCATGTCTCTGCCTGTTTTGGAGTGCCTGAGCGCAGCTGATTGCTTGCATATGCAACTAAACAGCTTTGCACAGTATGCTGGCATGCATGTCGACAACGACACACAAGCTAATTATAGAGCAAACGCATGCACACATGCGTACACGCATGTGTGACGGACTGACTGAGCGAGCAAGCCAGCCAGTGCGTGGGTGAGTCGGCGAAAGAGTTGGCGGGTGAGCTAGCGAGCGAGCGAGGGAGCAAACAGATGCAGGTTGAATGTGCAGCCATGCAAGCTTGAGAGCCTGTCACACCTGATAGGACTGTCCACATAGCTCAGTGCATCCTTCAACCTGCACAGCACACAGCAGAAGCTTCAGCAACATGGCTGCAGGGCAACCAGCATAACATCTGCATGCTCTTCCTGACAATGCAGCACTGTGTGTATACCCGGAAACGCTGTTCTGTTAGACAAAGATTGACAACCCAAACTATACAGCGCCGTAATTGTCTGTCATTAAAAATGCCATGCATGCTTGCGCACAGATACACACCTGACCTGATAGCAACGACTGTATACCAGACAGACACTGTTGACATGGTCAGCAGAGCTTCAGCCACAACACAAAGACATGTCTCATGCAATGACTGCTTCTGCTTGTCTCTTTCTTTCGTACCTGCCACTGAGAATGCTATCATCGCTGGTGGCAGAAGTGCAGCTAGACCTGCGCCGCTTAGTGCCATAGAAATCGTTGGACCCTCCAAGGAGCTGTATCAAGTTCATGCCCACATCGCTGTCCAGGTCATTGTCCTGGGTGATGATCTCTTGTATACTTCGCTGCAATATCAGCAAGACAGTCAGGGGTCTTGTTACAAACACAGCAATACTGTAGTATGTGTTCCAGCAGGTGGCAAGCAGCAGCACTGCACCCATGCATGTAAATGTGCTACAAGACACATACAGCAGTCTTGAGCTGGATGCACCTAGCTACGCCATATGCCAAGAAAACAACGAAGCTACATGCACAATACGAGTTCAAGATGCAGTCTACACCAAGCAGTTTCTGGGACAGGCAGAAGGAATTTACATCGCCGTTCAGGTCTCCTGAGACAATGAGCTCATGCAAGCGGTGCACAGCCCTCATGTCTGGCTGCTGTCCATTCATGATGGCCTGCAGCACTCCCAGCATCCGCCGCACAGGCGTCTCACCTGCATTTCATGATAACACTTTGAGTGCTAGTCTTAGACCTAAAAAAAAGTCTCTGTCACGCTCTCAGCTGCATGCCCTTTGGCACTTCTCTTATACTGTGAACATCTGAGCATTCCACCCAATGAAGGGGTGCTTCTGGCGTACACTTGTCTACATGCACCACGCCAATGCAGTAAGGCTGTACGAGAATATTCACTTGATTGGGGACTAGACCCCTAAGCTGCAGCATAAACGGCGATGCTGCAATGCTGTTGCATAACTCAGAGCTTGGTCCACACATGCAGCAATCCAACGTGTGCACCGGTTCATGTCAGCTTTTTCTGCTGCATCAACAGCTTCTAGAGGGACAGTGTTGCAGTTGAAACACTCACTGTCAGTCCCAGGTGTTTCAGGGCCAGGCTTGCTAGTGGTGCTGCATTGAGCCCTGTACTGCCGCAGTACGTTGTGAATGTCATCACCATAGGGCAGGGCAACTGATTCAGCCCCTCTGATGACTTGCATGAGGCAATGACACTCCACAGTGCCCCCATGAGCTGACATTAGACTGATAGCCTGCAACAAAAGTATTGCACTTCAAGAAACTGTTCATACATGCATCAGAAAGCATGAAAAAGCCTTGTAAGAAGCTAGCATTGCTTGGAGGTGCCATGAGCTGAGTGTTTGCAGCAGTGCTTAGACTCTTAGCAGGAGCCTAGAAGCCATGCCTTCACCAGGCACGACATGCGCCAATATCTGCGCTGCTCAAGCAAATCACACTTTCATGTGCAGCACACGAGGCACCAAGGCCAGCACGCACAACCAGAGCAAGGTCTGCGTGCGCCATCCTTCACTGAGCATCGGGCCTCAACATGTCTGCATCTGCTCAATGCAAGTTGCGCAGTGGAGACAGGTATTGCTCAAGGACATCAGGACAACTTGATCACCTTGTAGCTGACGTCCCAGCTATAGGGGCTTGCCAGTGGCAAACAGGCGTCAATGCGTTTGCGTCTGCTCAATGCAAGTTGCGCAGTGGGAACAGGTGTGGCTCAGGGAGATCAGAACAACTTGATCACCTTGTAGCTGACATCCAGCTCTAGGGGCTTGCCAGAAGGAAACAGGCCAGGAAGCATCTTCCAACCAGATCCCTCAAGCACCTGCTCTCGATGTCCCACCTGTTTACACACACACACGCACTTAACACAGCGCATTCACACAGTGCTTCATTGAGTGCTTTGTTTGCTGCACCTTGTCTTGATCTAGGTTTGCTGCGACTTGTCTTCATCTTACAATGCATCAGAAAGCACACACAAAACCTTGAAAAAGCTGTTATTGCTTGGTGATGGCACAGACGCAGCTCAAGCACAGGAGCAAAGCAACAATGCAGCATGGCAAGTCTTCATCCTGCCTGCATCATGAGACCATGCAGGGCGTGACACAATGAGGGCAGGATAGTCAAAGTTGTACATGTGTACATGCTTGAACATGCATAGTGTTTTCAGGGGGGAGCATTGTAAGAAGCGGACACAACAAACAAGGAAGTTGCAGCTTTCTCTGCTGCTGTTGCTGCTGCTGATGTACATGCTTACAGACAGTATTGCTTGCTGAAGGGTAGTTTTGAGGAAGTACAGCTTGGGTTTCATGGCAGAATGCTCACCTCTACCTCGTCATGCACAAGGGTGTTCAAAGCGTTGAAGGCAGCAAAGTCTTCTTTGGACACAGTGCCTGCTGTAGGACTGGTATAGTCCAAGGCAATGAATTGCTGAATGTTTTTGCCGAACAGCTGCAGCGCTGCTCGGTTTGCCCATATGTTTCGCCTTGATGAACAACTGTGCCAGAAGCCTGATTTGTGTCAACAAGCCCCTTGCAAGGCAGCAGGATATTGAGAGCTGCGCTTCAGATGGTACATCACCTGTAGATCCATAATGGCTTGCTGACTTCTTCTAGCAGTTTGAGCTGACTGAACAGGAATATGTCTGGCACTTGAGCTAGTGTGGCCATGGGTTGGACTGATCACAGGTGTAGTGGTGGGAGGCGATCATTGCTTGTGACAGACATGTCTCATGTAATACTTCAATTGACAGAGTGCTTGTTGAGCGACGCAAGAAGCCGTCAATACGCCAGTTGTGCCTGCTGCAGGATGGGCTGCGAAGCAACCACCACACTACATCGGCGAGCACTTGACAGACATGATCTGAGGGGCATTGGACAACGCGAGGGGGTTTTTCGCCATGAACACGCAGAAACTTTTGCTGCCAGACAAGGCTGAGGTGTTGAAAATATTGAACGGCTGATGCAGACTTACACCAGGAAGCGCACTTTCTTGGCTTGTGTGATTGCGCTTTGACTGGGCAGGCATTGACGTCTCTGCAGTGTTGCGTTGCAGAGGTTCAGCCTTTCCAAGTCTGATGCACTGCGGTCAACAGCGGAGCTAAAAGGGAAGCTTGTACAATTTGAAGATCGACTAAATCCTTATGTCACAGCACCCGAAGAAGCAGGAGAGCGGTTTGGCTGCAAGACTGATTCAGCTGATCGATTCAAGGCTGTCACCCTCACAGCATGAGACCAGCCCACACTCAGAGCCATAAAGCAGCTGTGTCATCAATTACAAGCACTATGCATACGAGGACCTGTTCAACAGCATGTACCAGCAATGAACACTGCACATGCACATATATGCATTTCAAATTGAGGTCAAGTCGTGCTTGCTGCAAACGCCATCATAAGTGTTCACTGTGGACTTTTGGCCACAGCTTCTGCAAGATCTAACTTGACAAGCCCTACATGTACATGCGCAAAGCCCTATCTATTGCACACAATGCAAAGTGTTCAGTGATGGGCAGTATTTCAAGGCATACAGCAGCTGAAAATCAAGTGCACAACTGCAGTGACAGCACAACAAGCATTATATCAAAGCAGAGCAACACAAATTCTCACAGCATAAAGAATGTTGGATATGTCTTCTGGCAAGCTGTGTTGCCACTAACAAACTCGTCTCAGGACTGCACGAGTCAGCACATGAGGTGTATGTAGGCACACCACCATGGCATGCTATACAGCTCCGAAATTCCAGCCAAAAACAAATCATCCTAACACTTCTTCTTCCTTTTGTACACACGTGCATACACTGCCGATGTCACATTCAAGCAAGTAACAAGCACATGGGCATCATGATTCAGCATGTGATCCTCAGCTCTGCAGCATGAATGACATGCGGACCAGCGGTCTATCCACCCAAGTCCCATGATGCCAGACTTTGTCGCAGGTACCCAGACATCATGACAGCGTCCTGACCAATGTTGCCGATTGTCTGTTGCATATACACAGAGCTCACACCAGACACATGCCTCCGTCAAGCTTGTTCATGGCCTTTCCCAGGGCTTGCTCCATGCCAAGCGGCTATAGAAGCTAGTACTGTAGCTATGTGAGACAGGCATGACTTGGCAGCACCAATGAAGGATCATCTTTGGCTATGTCCCACTTGCGTTCTACAGGCTGTGCACTATGCAAAGCGTCTAGTAGCTGTGTAGCGCAGGCATGACTCAGTGGCACCAAGAGAGCACCATGACTAGTGATCTATGTCCCATTGGCCCCATGTTAAGGTCCACAAGCTGTGTAGCGCAGGCATGACTCAGCAGCATCAAAGCCTTCACCACTTAGGCTGTGCATGCCACTTCACAGGCTTTGTCCATGCTGACAGTCTACTAGCTGTGTGGCGTAGGCATGATTTGGCAGCACCAAACAAGCAGCGTCTGGCTGTGTGGCTGTGTACAACACTTCACAGGCTTGGCTCAATGCCAAGGCCCAATAGCTCTGTAGCGCAGGCACGACTCAGCGGCGCCGAGAGAGCATCATCACTTGGGCTGTATATGCTACTTCACAGTCTCTGTCCATGCTGACTGTCTACTAGCTGAGTGGCATAGGCACGATTTGGCAGCACCCAACAGGCAGCGTCACTGGGCTGTTTGTCCTGCTCCGCAGACTTGGCCTGCGCCAAGGTCCACTAGCTGTGTACACGATGGCAGGGCCCAGTAGCTGTGTAGCGTAGGCATGACTAGGTGGCATCAAGGGAGCATTATAACTTGTGGTACATGTCCCGCTCCTCAGACTTTGCCTGTGCCAAGGTCCAACAGCTATGTAGACCATGGCAAGGCCTAGCAGCTGTGTAGACTATGCCAAGGGCTAGTAGCTGTGTAGCGCAGGCATGACACGGCGGCTGGTGTTACGCAGGCTGCTGCCCTTCACAGCTTTGACCAGCCGATCATATTGGGCACATGCTTCTGCATTTCCCACCATTGCTTCAATGTGCTGTACAGCCTGCATCATAACATGCAACGAGCCTTTCTGAGGACAGACAGGGCCAGAATGTATGGTGAGGCAGCTCAAGGCTCTTTGAGTGCAACAGGACAGCCTATGATGACAGAAAATGCAATGTTGCCCAAACGGGCTGCCTCTGACCAACGAGCTGACGGAAGGTGAAACAGACAAAAGATGGTGACATATGAAGACTCTCACCAGCTTTAGATGTGCTGGACCGAAAGCTGCAGCCTTTGAGGGACTTCCATCTTCTGCAAACTTGACTGACTTCTGCTTGGCAGCTTGTTGGTACCTGCATGGCAGTGAGCAACATGCTTGCAAATAATGCGCCAGCAGAAAAGCTGGAGCTCGATGTCTTCATTGTGTGTGATAAAAGGAGATTGATGTGGCGTTCTGTTGGTTCAAGACAGATTTGTCAAGGCATGGCGAGTGTCAACACGACAGATTAGACCCTTCTGTGTGGAGCATGCCAGATTCTGTTGTCAAGCCGATCATTGCAGCAAACGTAAAGCAAAGTCAAAACTTTAACCAGAACAACCTGGCAGGACAGGCTTTTCATCCTTTCACAGCAAAGCAATTTGAAATTGTGACTGCCCATAAACACACTCGAACAGTACCTTCATGTACAAATATGACAGAACACTACACTCACCTGCCCAGACCGATTGTAGGGGCCTCAGACGGAGACCCATCTGCCACAATCTCATCCCCTGCCTGCCCACCTGCCGCCTCTGCTGCTGTGTCAGCTTCTGCTGCAGCTGTGGCGTCATGCCCACTGCTCATGAGGCCATGACGTACAGCTTCGTTGAGTTGAGCAATTCGAGGCGCAAGGCTCAGGAAACGTAAAGTTATGGAGTCAGCTGCCTGATTGGTGCTGTCAGCCAGTTCAGCCTCAGCAATCTTCTGCAGAGTGCTCCACATCTTGCTGGAATCTGCCAGCCGCCGGAATGCGCCCTCACTGCTGCACACATAAGATCATGCTGACCAAGGATGATGACTGAGGATGCAGTGGTATTATTATGGTGGTGATAGTCCATTTGCCCATGCAATGCTAGCTGCATGTACAGCTTTTGCAGAATGGGTTGTGATGGGCGTCACAAGGTAGTCAACCAAAATTTGCTGCATCGCATCATCGTCAAGCGTGCAGCTTTGGCTCCCATGTTCGTGCAAACATCATGATGCTGCTGTATGTGACATCAGAGGAAGGTGTTTCCAAAAAGCCTTGGTGCAATGAACCCTGTCATGCAATAGTACAAGGAAGATTCTCGCTTGCAACAGCCAAAGGCTGCTACTGACAATACACTAATGAATGACAGCCATCATGCAGACAATCCTGCAGCAAGAAGTCTACCTCTGCTCTTGTCTCTTGTCTGTACTGCCAGGCTGCGCCTGCGCTGGCCACTGCTGCTCCAGCATAACCACCGCTTGTTTCGCGGCAGCCACCACAGCTGTGGCCGTCGGCTCCTCAACTGCCCTCCCCATGGGGCTATGCTGAAAGCTGCCTCTGCTGAAGTGACTGGAGCTGTGGTGACTATCCTCATGAGGGCCTAGGGCTTCACCTTGTGGCGGCTGAGCTGTAGGTCTTCTGACAACAATGCTGATGCTAGGTGCTGAGGCCTCACGAGCAGAAGAGATGAGCTGAGATGCGGGGGGTGGAGGGTCATGGTGGGTAGCTAGGGGGGAGGAGAGGAGGCGCTCATCAGCGTGAGTAGGGTCTATTCGATACCGTTTGCGCTGCAGAGTGGGCTCTGTGTGCGCAGCTGACACTGAGTTGTTTTGAGCTTGTTGCCAATCTGCAGCAACCACAGATCAATGTAAGGCTAGATTGTTCATTCATTCAATGCATATGAAAACGCATGCTAGCAGGGCTCAGCAGGGCCAGCTAGGCATGTACTAGAGCAATCAACTGTCTCTGCCACATTCAGTCCTGTACTAAGCTAAGCCATTGATACTGAACATGGAAGGTGGAATGGTCTTTGTACATAGTTGTCTGCCAAGTTGCCTGCTGGATCAGACTGTGCTTACAAGGCAGCAGGCATGTGACACCAAGGCTGCATGAACAGGTTGCAACTTTCCATGACAGTCAATACTGATGACCAACAATGATGCTATCTGACTTTACAGGTCATGCATTTGGTAAGACCAGCAGAAATCTGCAAAGACTGTGCAGACCTGTAAATCACAGTGCCAGAATGCAACATTGTGCACACCTGAGCAAGCGCATTGAAAACAGACCCCCAGTCCAAATGTCTCAAACTTCCAGATTCACACAACTGCATGTGCTCTCAACAGGTGCGCCTGGTCTGCCATGTCTCGCAATTCACATGTAGCCGACTGGTTTGTAAAGCAATGAACCAGTGAACCACCATACTAGTGAATGATACTGCAAGATACTTGTTCACTGCGCATTATCCGATGCATTGCGTATTCCACAATTTGCACTGTATGAGTCAGTGACTCACACTCTCAAACTCCACGCATTGCGCATTGAGCATTGTAAATGGTGATTGCTATGGTGGCTCACAAGTTTGCAGATGTCTGTATAAGTCCAAGCTTTCGCTATATACCTAGTAACGACACAAAATCTGAAGGCGGTTTGCCTGTCTGTGCCTTGGCAAGCACATGAACCAGCAAGACCTCCGCCAGGAACGCTGCAATGCCCACATGGCCTGCTGAGCTGGCTAGATCAGCAGCTGTCCCAGATTCTGTGGTCTGGCTATGGGTCAGACAGGTAGGGTCTGAACCCTTGGTAATGAGGGCCACTATACAGGCCTCGTGACCCCTGTTGGCAGCCCAGTGTAGGGCTGTTAGACCCCAAGCATCCTGCAGCAGGCACTTTTAGTTTATAATCTGTATCTTTCATTGCATTCTCAGACATGGTGTGACCACCTCCCATACATGCATGTCTCTTGCAGTCTGATGGCTTGTTTGTGTCATGGCCCTCATCACCAGTTGTCTCAGGCTGGCTTTGTCTTGCCAGGCTGGCTTACCCTGAGCGTCACGGGAAGGACGCCTGATGTTCAACTATTCCAAGTCAGACAAGAGAATATGTATCCAAATTTTGCCAGCTTGACCTAGAAGGATTGATGTTTTGACTTGCCCAAACAATATGACCCAAGCCAACGTAGCGTGTAGCATCCTGCAAACATGTCCATGAACAAACGCATGCAACACAGCATATCTGTCTTTTAGAATGCAGATGCAGCTCACTTGACACGCAGGCCAGGGGACTCACCGCAAGCTGCACATCTGCGCCATTGGTGATGAGTGCATTGCATGCCCAGTCATATCCCAAACCGGCTGCCAGGTGAAGGAGAGCCAGGCCCTGGTCTGATATGCTGTTGAGCAAGGCTGGGTTGGCTTGGGCGGCTGGCGGGTACCCCACTGGCTGCCCCGAATCTGGGCCATGCAGCAGCTGACCCTGTGCAAAAGAAAAACCTTTACATCGATACAGTTGATGATCGTATTGAGCAGTGCTTGATTGGCCAGGGCTGCCAGGGTGTACCCCACTGGCCGCCCAAGATCTGGCCCATGTAGTAGGACACCCTGTGCAATAGACAAAAGCACAACAACTTTGTGCTTCTATGACACAGCGGTGTCAGCGCAGCACCATGCAGGACACTATGGGCGCTTGAGCACTTCACAATGACATTTTAACTACGACTCTTGTGCTACCACAGTCAGCTGTCAGGGTCAAGTTGCCTGTCTCTATTTAAGCATATTGACTTTTTACAAGAAGCAACGTCAGTGATGCTGTTGATTCTTTTTGGAACTGCTTCAGATGTAATTCAGATTCCCTGCAGTCTAGTCAGGTGTCTGCAACAGCTATGCCTGTGCATCAACAGTGATGACAGCAGGCAGCAAATGCGACCTTGCAGCAGTTGATTTGCTGCTCTACACATTGCTGTAGGCGAGGCAGTACTATGTGATGAGTGACAGAGCATTGCCGCATTCAAACGGCCTGAAAGAGCATCAGGTAAGAAGAAGCAGTACTCATGGTGGCATGCACTTGACGTGGAAAAGATTTTACACCAGCATTTCTACACATGAACCCACACTCGTGAGCATTCCACAACGCTTTCAGTCAATACGCTTGCCAGGCAGGCTGTGAAACTCAGACAGATGTAGACGCAATCAACTGCCTCAGTGTAAATCTGTCAGAAGGCAGCCTAGCACGGACAGACCTGAGGTGTCTGTGTGTTGAGCTCAAGCCTGAACAGCGCCTGCATGAGCTGACTCCTATTTAGGGCAGCAGCTGGCGCTTCACCCAGAAGCAGCCCCTGCATGGGTCCCAGCTTTGGGGTAGTCACGCTTGTAGGCACAGACATGTTGGGTTTCCTGGTATTGCTGCTGCTGTTGGCTGTATCAGGCTGGCTCTGCAACAAAGCTTGCAGCAACTGCAGCTGCAGCTCCTTGTCTGACAAGCCCACGCCAGGCCTGCAGTTGGCACCCAAATTGCTGACAAAATTTTAGAAGCCGCAGAAAGGAGTAGAAACACAGCCCAAAAAGCATGAGCACTCTCAACTAGACAGCATCATGGCTTTTGTCTTGTGCATGTAGCAGCCAAGCTACAACCAGTCCTACATTGCAAGAATGACAGGCTGTGCTGCTTTGATCACAGCGAAAAGCCGCTGTACACCTGGCGCAGGTATAAGTTCACCAGAGCATGCCATATCTTGTGCAGTGCCTGGCACATGCTGGCTGCATCATTTACACAAATCTGATCAAACCGCGGCAGCTCAGACCTTCGTGATTGCTATCCTGCACGTGCTATCCCACAACCCTGCCAGGTGCATACAGAAGCAGCGAGCACTCCTGAGGCTGATGCTGTATCTGCTGGCATTGCAAGACCTTGAGACGTTTCCAGGTGAGTACTCAAAGGTAATGGTCTCGCATGTTTGAACTCTGTCATGCAATCACGTCTGATTGACATATGGAGGCTGATGCTGTACCTGCTGGCATTGCAAGACCTTGAGGCGCTTCCAGACTTGTACTCAAAGGTAATGGCCTTGCTGCAAGGCCGGCCATCGCCCAAAGTGAGGCACAGCCTTACTGCGCCAATTGCATGCGCAGGCGCTATACAGCGCATTACTCCTGGCCATAGCTCAGTCACTGGCACCTGCACTCATAATGCTGCAGCTCCTTGCAATGCCATAACACATGAACACAGCAAACTGCAGTCTTGCGTTTGTCAAGGGTCCCAGAAGCTTGCTCTGGGAGCAGGACAATGCACCACTCCTGGCCATATAGCTCTGTCACAGCCACCTGCATGGAAGAAACTCAGCATGGAAGAATCTCAGCATGTCTGCAGTCTCTTGCAAGGGCACGAATAGCACGGCTTCCAGGGCAGCAGCAGAACAATGTACTGCCCTCAATGCAGTCACTCCCACCTGCACCTGCACAGGTCAGCAATGCTGCAGTGACTTGCAACAACAAAGGCACTGCATGATGCGAGGCGGCCATCGCCCGAAGTGATGCACAGCCTTGCTTGGTCAATTGCATGAGCAGGCGCTATGAAGCGCATCACACCTGACCATAGCTCAGTCACAGCCACCTGCATTCATGATGCTCCAGCCACAACATATGAACACACAAAACTGCAGGATTGGCTAGGATTGATTCAGTGTGCCAGAAACTTGATTTGTGGCCAGTACAGAGCAAGACCATGGCCACAGCACAGTCACCGCCACCTGTATGCCAAAGTGAACTGCTTTGAAATGACACAAGCAGCGTCAAGGCAACAGCATGCCATGCTTTTTATTTACAGCTGTGCTAATGAATCAGGCTTGAGTTTGTCTTGAAGCTCTCACCTCAGTGCGATCAAACATGGCGTGGATGTCAATGTTGGTGTCCTTGGCTTGCGCGTCATCTAGGGCTTTCGCTACCAGCAGCACCTCAGCACCCCCGTGAGGGTAGCCCCAAGGCGGTCCACACTCCAAAGTGTCATATAGCAAGTACTTGCTTGAGCTGGCGTCTGACATACGACGCACCACCTTGCGCTTCCAAGCAGGCCTTCCAGCAGAAGCAGCGCCTGCAATATAGTCAATGACGCTGTTTGCATCCATCAAGCAACAATCTTCACTCTCTGAGGTAAGGAAGACATCCTATTGAACTTCCTGGCTTGAGAGCACTGCTGCACCAGCAAAAGCAAAGGCTGCAATACAGTCTGGGCCATTATTCCAATGCTGTTTGCATAAACAAATGAGCCTGCCGCAATGAAATGGCTGCAATGCAAGGGTATGCCTGCATTAGGCTGGCTCTGGCACAATCACAAGTGTCTGCATTGCAGCCAGTGTCATTCTTTCTATCAAACATTCAGTGACACAGAGCATTTGCAGTTGGGGCAGTGAACCAGATGCAACTCATCGTTGTTGACTTGAGCAGTACACAAGAGGCAACGCAGAAACAGTGCTCAGTGGATACATGCCTTCTGCATGAGGCATGCTTAGGCAAGTAACAGCTCTCAGAGGTACCCCCAAAAACAACAGGTTTGCTATGATTATTCATGCAAGCAGGCATGCTTTTTGTTTTGCACTGATGCAGCTTGAGCAGCTGTGATAGAACCCAGTTTGCATTGAGTCTCTAAGCACAAATGACACAGCTCACAAGCACTTGAAAGCAGTTGCATGCTGATGCTGTGGTTGCCTGTCTGACCTTGTGAGCACTCCTCATCACTGCCTGCCCTCATTGCTGCTACCTGCAACCAGCACATTGCGTGAAGAAAATTTGTCACGTTTGGTGACACACAAGGTACAGAAGAAGCATTAGATGCTAATGGCAAGCTGACTGTTCTTGGCAAGCAGCCAGTTTAAAGAGTGCCAAGCTAACACTGATGCCAAGGGCCCAGGCTGCATCAAGCTCTGCATGTGTGGCTGGCTCACCCATACAGCAGGACAGCAACGCCACCACGAATATGACAAGGTTATGCAATTTGGCAACATAGAGTTTGCTTCGCTTTTGCAAGTGATGAGGATGCTTTGTGGATGGCGTGTAAGCAGCAAATGGCGTGTAAAGTGGAGCAAACCCAAGATTCTCTGATTACTGTGCAGCAAAACATGTGACCAAGAGCTACAATACCCACCTGCTCATCAGAAGCCTGCAATAGCTGCTGGCTGCCAATCTCCAGCTGCCTCAGTTGGTCCTCGCAATGGCTGACCTGCACCAGCAATATTTGTTTGAGAATCTACCTTATACAGTAACTCCTTTGTGTAAGGACACTCAGGGTAAGGGCATTCTTGATGTAAGGACAATGCAACTGGAAACAGATCACTGCATTCTGACTGCAGTGTTGTCTCTGAGAAAGGTCAGTTCAATGCAAGGACAAAGTATTTGATGACCAAAGCAGTCATGTCAAAGAGGAGCTATACAAGAAATGCAGAGGAACACTGGATGTCCTGCATCAGCAAGAAGTTACAGAGTTTTTCATGCTGTCGCATGCATAGCAGTAGCGCCCCCTAGCAGCTAACTCATGGCATGCATTGCAACATGAGCGATAGCATGAGTCTCCCAGCAAACAGGCTTCATGACTGCTCCCCATTGTGACTTTAATTGGGCATGCTGTCAAAAAACTTTCAGAGAAGGCAGACCTGCTGGGCAATGATATGGCTGTCTGATTGCTCAGGCGCACTGCCAGTGCCATGCCCACAAAGAGGCACAATGTGCTCCAACACCTGCTTGTCAACCTGTGCCAGCTGCACATTCAGCAGTAGGGCAGCTTCCCTCATGGCATCTGGCTGACTAAACCATGGAGATGCATCAGGCATGTCATCATCAGCCCTACTAATGGATGGGCCATTGGGGTGCAGGGGCTCTTGAGAGGGCTGCCTCTGCAGCTGCGAGGGCTGAGCCTGGAGCTGCCCTTGGAATGTGGGTAGGTCCACCTCTTGCCCTGAAGATGAGTCATACCTCCCAGGGGCAAAGGGCGATGGGGCAGATGCCCTGCTGGGCAGCCGCCGCCAGGGCCTCCCTGACCTGCCCTGGGGCTGTACGGCAAAGCCCTGTGAGACTTGCTCAGAAAGGCTCATGGCAGAGGAGCGGCGCTTTGCACCGGGGCTTGCCTGCAGTGGCGCTGTTTGACTGCTGTTCTGGCATACATCCATTGCAGCTGCTTCACCTGGCAGAAAGCTAGACGGGCTGATGCTGCTAGTGCCGTCGCCTCTTGACATCACAGGGAATGACAACGACGATCTTGGGTTGTTCACTGACTGCTGATGGGTTAGCCCACGAGGCCCTGAAGTGGGCTGACCCAGGGAAGATGAAGCGACAGATGGGTCAAAGGCTTCCTGAACTGGCGGCAGGCCTTCACCAAGCACTGGTGGGAAACCAAAAGGGGACTGTAGCCTTGCGCGCGGGCCGAGATGCAGACCCGCCTGAGAGAAAGCATTCTGGACCATGGCTTGTGGGCGTGAGCGAGGCATTGAAAATGCATTCAGTAGCGCGGACTCGCCAAGGGCAGAGCGAGGTTGGTGGCTAGCTGATGACATAGGGAACGAAGTCTGCAGCTGGGGCTGGGTTGTCAAGGAGCCAGGCCAAGTGATTGAAGAATCATAAGTGCCGCGAGGGGAGCCAATGCCACGGCCTCTGGTTCGAGCCATGTAGTCAGCCAGTTGATCACCACGGCGTGCTTGGTTGGCAGTCAAGTTGTTGTCTGACTGCTGCCTGAGCCTATGCAACTGGTCTGTGGCGCTGCCGAGGCCAAAGCCGCTGAGGAAATCAAGCGCAGCTGTTGGAGGAGCGCTCTGAGTCTCGGCCAAGTTTCTTGGAGGGGCCGCTGAGCTGTGGTGGTGCAGCGGCTGTGGCTGATGCAACTGTTGAGCCTGAAAGGCATTGTCACTGCTTTGGGCGCCTTCTGCTAGATGCATGTATGCACCAGGATATGTGCAAGACTTGCTGTCGTCAAGTACACGATGAGGCATGTTTGGCGCCAAGGGTGGGCGATAGTTGCTGGCTGACCAGCTGCTATTGCTGTCCTGTTGCATAGGATCTATGGCGGGTGTGCTGGTGCTGGCGGCTATCAATTGGTTGTGTGCTTCTGCTGGATGCAGCACTGAGCGAGACATGCCTGGCTGATGCTTCTGCTGCACAGCCACAGCAGCAAGTGACAAACAAAACAATGCCCGCTAACAAGGCTGTCTTTTTGGACTGATGAGCAGGGAACACGCAACCAAGAGCAGTTGAGCAAATTCGTGTTCTTGAAAGAAGTATGGTAATTGAGCTGCGGTGATGGCAGCAATGTGCACCAGTTTAGAAGATAGCAGTGCAGTGACATGACAGCAGAAGCTCTGTGGCTGTAAGGCTTTCAGCCCTTTGCTCACATGTCTCCCACAGTAGCAAAGGTAAGCTGCAAATATTGCCCATGTGTTTGTGCAAGCCCACACAGGGTGTGTGAAGCTCACGCAAGCAACAGTTCTCAGCTTGGGCTGTATTCAACAGTGTCTATATGCACATGTCAATTGGCTCTCAAATGGAGCAGGAGGAGAATGGTGTACCTGCCAAAGACTATACGCTTGAGCGGGCAGGTCATTTGGGTGTTGCTCTTCTTCCCAGCTGCGCAGCAGCTCCTGCACTGCAGCATTACTACGCACTGCATCCTCCCCGCCGTAAGCTGACAGCCGCTCCGTGCTCAGCTTACTGTCTATGGTGTTGAAGAACATATCCATAGACGGCAGAGACGGCAGCAAACCCAGCAGTGTCTCTGATGGCATTGGGCCTGCAAGCCCGGACTCTACTGCATTTGATGGTCCATGAGTGCCATTCTCAGCGCGTGAAGCTGGCACAGATGATGCATTTGTGGCGGCATCTGCAGCGTCTGAGGACTTGGACAAGTCTTGCGAGGTGGCAGGGTCTGAGGGGCTGCTGTCGCTGTCCCTGTCATTGTGCTTGAGCTGAGTTGTGGCGTCTTCATGAGCAAGGCGGCTGCTTGACCTGCCAGCCTGCTGCCTCTGAGCTATGTTCAGATAGTGCACAAGGACAATGTCATCCTCACTTTCCAGCAGCCAGTAGCAACGCCTCTGCAGCAGGAAATGCAAATTGGGAGCGGATGATTCTACGAAGCCTGTCATGTAGCAGTGCAAGAAGCACTCTGCAGGGGTTGCGATAATGCGATAATCACAGGTAATGATGGACGCCTCTGCAGCAATGATTGCAGTGCTGAAGATGATCATTCTGCAGAGTTGGGGCCAGTCGGCAATCAAAAATTCAGATGTCCTCAAATTAGATCCTGGTTTGTTGTCAAAGTGCATCATGCTGTGCAGCAGGTTAAGACAATGATGGTAGCAACAAACTCACCTGCAAGCCATCTGATCTGTCCGCATGGGCGTAATAGCAATTCAGCATGTCCACATTGCCCACCTGCGCGCAATTGCTTGTACGTGATGTTATGTTAAGAGAACACAGCACGGGTATGGAGTGAACATGCCAAAGAGGGAACACGCACAAAGCTAAGGTAGCTTGCCTTGAGTTTCTCATGGGTCTCCCGCACAGTCTTGCCATCTGCTTTCTTACGCCAATTATGGTTGTCTTTGCGGAAGAATCTCACAGCTTTGCGATCAAACAAGAACAAGGACCCGCCTGGCAGCAGCAGCATTTGTTAGCCACATCAGCCATATCAGCATTGCCATGCATGACTGAACATCAAACAAACACATCTGATCATGCTAATGACTAAGCTTAGTTAGTCACCTGGGGGTTGGCAGGGAGGCTCTCTTGCCACTCTCAAATTTGAAGCAGCATGGTTGATGAGCATATCGCAAACCTCTGTATTTTTCAGCCATGTTTGTTTTCCTTTTTCTAGAATTTCCTGTGTGGTTTCAGGCAAGCCAGCATCTCTGGGATCTAGAGGTTGCGCATATGTTGTGCCGCGATCGGAGCCCATAGCTGATCTCCTGATGCTTCACGGCTTGCAACGTCCTCGGAACAGTGCCAAATCCGCACAAACGTCGAAGACGCCCGACAAGGCGTATTTGTTGCAGTTCAAAGCATCTGTCTACACGCAGCTGTGCTTACAAATTCTGCTGCACGGCGTCATGCTGGCCGTCGATGTGCAAACCGACGCGTCTGTCATGCATTGCAAAAGTGCAGACTCAGCAGGCTGCTTCACAATCAGCGACTTGCAGCTTCCTGCTTGGCTCTCGATTCCTAGCAAATCAAACAAAGCATGCATGTTGTCATCGTGAATGCGTACTAAAGGCCATTCTCTCTCTCAGACTGTTTTTTGTGGTCTGTCCTGCCAGTGCCGAGCCTGTTGCTTCAAAAGCTCAAGATGAACAGTTGTGAACACTTTGGCCTGGAGCTAGGCAACAAATGTTCTTGACGCGTGCATTTCCAGCACTTCCTCATTGCATTTTGCCTGCAAAACATGCAAGAGTTTCTTGAAGGTAATGCAGAAACTTGAAGCCGCACTGGCACCGTATGATACTATTTGTATATGCAACGAGCTGTAAGTAAGTCATTCATGTGCTGACCTGTGCTGCACAAGGAAACAACTTGAATGTGAACCTTTGGTCATGCCAGCAGCTCACATCCAGTTCAGATTCCTCAGACCCCTTGCTTTTGCTCAGTTCAAACTCACTCGAGTTGCGACATCGCACCAACTGAGCGTTGTCGGTTTCGAGACGTCTGAAGGTCAACCATTGGATGCCATTCATGTCGAAGGAACGCATCTCCTGCGTGGGAGCAGGCATTTCTTCGCTGCTGCAGCTGCCTGATCTTGACAAGTACAGGCCTGAGGCGCGCGTACTTTGCGTGCACGGCAATAACATCGCAAGTTTGCATGGCATACAAAATTTGCCAAATCTCACGGATCTTAATCTGTCCTCGAACCAGCTTCAGAGCCTCGAAGGCTTGCAGATGCTAACAGCTCTGACCTCGATCAGCTTAGCCAGCAATAGGCTACAAAGTGTGGCAGGACTGCAGACACTCACCGGGATTCAACGCCTTTTGCTATCACACAACTTCATCACGTCTCTGAGCGGCTTTCTACAGCATACAGCAAGTGGTGCCAGCTTACATCACCTTGACCTGCGCAACAATCAGCTTGCTTCCCTTGATGGCCTGTCAGGTCTGAGCAGGCTCAGCAGTCTCCGCCACCTTTTGTTGTCTGGCGGTCATCCTGGCAACGCCATTTGTTCTTTGCCTGGATTTGGGCAACGAACAGCACAAATGCTGCCCAACCTTGAGACGCTTGATGGCCAATTGGCACGTGTCATCCTGGCTCAGCCTTACACCATGCAGCAGCAACAGCAGCAGCATATAACGCAATTGCCTGATCTGTCTTTACAGCCTCACAGAGGTGCTGCAATTCACTCACAGCCTCTTGCGCTTCCAGCACCACCTGTTTCATTGCCAAGCGGACATATTAACACCCGGCCAGCACATCATCAGGCGCAGACAGGCAGCCTCAATGCAGGCGGCAGCGGTGGCAGACAGATAGCAGTAGTTCCTGGGCCAGAGACTTCCTCAGACATGCAGCAAGAGAGCAGAATTGCAGCACTTGAAGCGAGGCTCAGGGATGTTCTCAGTGCTAGGAACAGGCCACCCCTTGCTCCAACAGAGAACCTGCTGAACAGGGCAGGGCCGCTGATGTCTGCTCAGCATGCACGCAAAATCAGGTCCAAGGGTGTCACGCATGAGGTGGCTTGCCAAACAGCCACAGACATGGGCCAGGTAGACAAGCTGCAACGAGATGCTGTGCAACTCAAGCAGGAGCTGCAGAAGCTTGCTGATCAGCTGGAACAGCGCACATCTGATGCGCTGCATGTTGAGCAACAAGCAGAACTGCTGGCTCAGGAGGCACAGGAACAAGCTCGACGCAAGGTACATGCCATGTGTCAATCATGAGAATACAATGACTTCCTTCCATAGCTTGCCGTCAAAGCACCTTATCTTACAAGTGCTTGCAAATGACAACACTCAGTACAGGCTGTGTTGTGTACATTGGCTGGTCACCTGCAATTATTTTGCAAATAGTATGGGATTGAGCACTTACAAGTTATTCAATAGACCACCCTTGCATATGCTGCTGCTGCTGCTCATGTCACTGCAACACTATGCAGGTTGCTGTAGGTGAAGGATATCCAGCAACAAGCCAATGAAGCACTTCAACAAGCTCAAGCTGAGATCACTCAAGCAGAGCAAGCAGCAACCAGCGCACAAGCTGAGGTAGCTGTTGCTGTGCCAGACATTGCCAAGGATCAAAGAGCATGTTCTGCTTTGTGTCATTTGTTCTGTTTGCATCAAGCCTGACCGTATTGGCTTGGAGGCCCCGCACTGCAAGGTGGTCACCTTGGGCTGGCCTCCATGGGCAAAGTACAGAGCACTTGCCCTGATGTGGCATGTGAAGCAAACTCTAAAGACTGTATGCAGCTGCCCTCTGTTTGCAGTTTTGCCGTGCTGCATCAATTGCCGCCATTCAAGCTTATATATGTTGCCATTGAGTCGAGGCGGCACACATTGCATGAGGAATCACAGCTGCAGGCACTGCTGTCCTGGGCAGCTTGTCGGTGCATGTCCCCAGCTTTCCATGTCATTACGCAGGCTCAAGCTTCACAGGAGCGCTATGAGACCACTGCTCACAGGCTCCAAGAGCTCCAGTGGGAGCTGCAGCATGCCTGGCATGAGTCACAACAGGCAGACCGCGCACAGAAGGGTGCCCTGCAAACGGCTCAGGACCGCATTGCCAGCTTGGAAGCCAACCGGCAGCAAGCCAGTGACAATGCTGGCAGGCTGCAGCAGGCAGCTGATCAGGCACAGAGTAAAGCTGTGAGCCTCATGCAGCAGGTTGTGGAAATCCAGGCAAGTGATGGTCCTTGCCTTGTATATACAGTAACTTCTCTTTGTAAGGTCACTCAATGTAAGGATATCCTCAATGTAAGGACAACGCAGTTGGAAACCAATCACTGCATTCTGACTGCAGTGGCACCTTTAAGTAAGGACAAATGATATAAGCACAATTTCTCTGGGTACCAAAGCAGGGCTTGTTTTAAAGGAGAAGTCACTGCAACATTGCACTGGTACTGTCAGCAACCTGCAGCTGACAGGCTTTCAAAGCTTTCAAAGTGGAAGTTGCAGGGTCGGTATGACAGCTTAGGCTGGCATTGCTCGCGACCTTATCATGGCCAGTCAAGTAATAGCAGTACTCAAATTGTTTCGGCTGGCATTATTGACTACCTGAACATAGGCAGCAAAGTAAAAGCAGTACTGCAATTGTGTCGGCTGTACAACTTTTCTAGTATGACAGGTCTTGCTATAGGCTGCCTTATAAATATATCTATCTGAGGCTGAAATCTGCAAGACTGCAGCAAGACCTACAGCAGTGTCTCAAGCGCTGATATGTAACTTTCTGCAGGGTGTGACTGCAAGATTGGCTTTTCCTCATCATTGTGGTTGACCTGCAGGCTGCCTTGAAGCTGTCTGGCCAAACTGAGGCGTCACTGCAGAACAAGCTGCAGCAGTGTATGAGCAATGCTAACAGCCAATGTGCAGCGGCGAGCCAGCCTGCAGCCGCTGCTCAGGCGTTGGTAGTCAAGTCTCTGCAAAGTGTGACTTTCAACATGACTTTGCCTGAAAATTGCTTTTGACCTGCAGGCTGCTCTGAAGCTGTCTGCCCAAACTGAGGCATCACTGCAGAAAGAGCTGCAGCAGTGTATGAGCAGTGCCAACAGTCAGTGCGCCGCAGCAAGCCAGGCTGCAGCCGCTGCTCAGGCTGAGCTGAGCTCGCTGACTCAGCAGCTGACTGCCAGCAGAGTTGAGTCTCAGGCACTTAGGGAGAGAGAAGAAGAGGCACGCAGTCAGGCAAAACAGCTAGCTGCCGCATTGACTGCAGCTCAGGTCGACTACCAGGTGGGAGTGATGCACAACGTGCTCTGCTTTGGCCAGGTTTTGCGCGCGCCTTGGGCATGCTCAAGATCGTAGTGCGGTTTACACATTCAGACCTTGAGTGTGGCTGATGTATACTGACTGCCCTCAAGGTGTCTGTACTGCAGTTCTGCAAGACATCCATCGATTCTCACCAGTGTCTGTCAGTTGCATGACTTCTCCTTGTGACAAGTGCATTATTGACCAAGACGAATGGCCTTTGACTGTGTTGCCCTCGCTTGGCAGAAGGGCCTAGAGTGCAAGGTGCAATGGTATGAGACTCAGATCAGGCGTGAAGCAGATGCCAGAGACTCTGACACCGCAAAGCATGCTCAGCAGCAACAACACCTACAGGACAACCGAGACGCCCTGCAGAAGCAGCTGGCTACCACTGAAGCTGAGTTCAGGCTTGCTCTACAGGTGAACATTTTGTCTAGCTGCTGATTCATTCCAGTTACTACACCTGCCAGCACTAGTGCCAGTTGTGTGTGGCCTTAGCTAAATCTTGCCTGGCCACCTTGTTGTCGGCGTCCTCTAGCTATGAGCATAAAACAAGCGTCCACCAAATCAATGACTGTTTGGAATCACTGCATTGCTCCAGTACGTACCTAGCTAGGCATGCTGAGCCTGTCTAGCACATGTCTAGGATGAATGCATCAATGAATGAGAATGATGTTGGCTGTAACCCGTCTTGCTGATGCAGGAGCAAGATAGAACTGCAAACAACCATCAGCAGCAGCTACAGAAGCAGTGTTCTGAGGCTGCAGAGCTGCGCAGAGCTTTGCAAAGAGCGCACCAGCAGCATGAGGTGAGATTGTATGTGAAGCACCACAACCTTTCAAGTGCTTTTGATTGCAGTTGTTTGAAACTACGTAGTATTCCGCATAAAGTTCTCACTTCTCAAATGCCCCGACACTCTTGAAGCTAAATCATCTGCACACGGTCAAGAGGCGCTTTGACAGGGCAAAAGCAGGTGCTGCAGCAAAAGCAATTCTGGCTGTCCATGTCACACACAATTCAACCTGTAAATGCACTTGCTGCTGCATCTGGATATTTGGCAATCTGCTGACTCAAGCCTTGGTGTACTCAAGTTGGTGCATTTACCAACTCTGTAGGAATGATCCCCCTCCAATTGCAGTCTTTTACACCTCAGGGCTTAGCCAACTCTGTAGGAATGATCCCCCTCCAATTGCAGTCTTCTACACCTCAGGGCTTAGGAAAATTACTGTAGGCTCTCAACACAAACCTTTTAACACAGGAACAAGATGCGCTGATGGGAGCGCTGACAGAGGTGCTGCAGTGGCAGAAGGGTCAGGCGCCTACACTGTCTCACGACCAACTTACCATTGTCTGGCTTGTCTTTCTATGCTTTAAAGCATTGGACAGTAGGCTTGATGCATCTCGGACACCGTGACACAGGAGCAAGAGGCGCTGATGAAGGAGCTGACAGAGGCGCTGCAGCAGCAGAAGGCTCAGCCGCCTACACTGTTTCACAACCAACTTGTCATTGCCTGACTTGTCTGTCTGTGCGCTGAAGCATTGGACAGTGGACTTGATGCTTCTCAGACACTGTGACACAGGGGCAAGAAGCACTGATGAAGGAGCTGACAGAGGTGCTGCAGAAACAGAAGACTCAGGCGCCTACACTGTATCACAACCAGCTTACCATTGCATGGCTTGTATGTCAGTGCTTTGAGGCACTGTACGGTGGGCTGGATGCTTCACTGACACTGTGACACAGGAGCAAGAGGCACTGATGAAGGAGCTGACAGAGATGCTGCATCAGCAGATGGCCCAGACGCCTACACTGTTTCACAACCAACTTGGCATTGCCTGACTTGTCCGTCTGTGCGCTGAAGCATTGGACAGTGGACTTGATGCTTCTCAGACACTGTGACACAGGAGCAAGAGGCGCTGATGAAGGAGCTAACTGAGGTGCTGCAGCGGCAGAAAACCCGAGTCGCTGCTCTGCAGAAGGACAGGGCTGACATCTCCGCCCAGCTAGCAACATACCAGCCTGCTGAGCAGGACAAGCTGCGGGCTGAAATGGGCACTCTCAGGGAGCGTGTTGGTGAACTGTCAGGAATCAAGGTATCAGCCTGAAGCCTTCTTCAACAAACAAATGTGTTGATATTGTGACAGGCATCAGAGAATTAGTCTGGCTGCACGAGGCAGACTCTGCATGTCTCAATGACATGATTGCTGGGAGAGTGAGTCCCGCCAGCTGTGCATCAACCCAATTGGGCTTTGCAACACTGATACTGCTCACTCTGCAAATTCTGGGGTTGCTTATGATGCAGTCTGTACAATGTCTTATGCAGCACATGCTGACAAGACTTGCACTGCTTTTCTGCATGTCTCTCCAGCAAGCATACAAGCAAACCATTTGTTCACGCTCAGCAGGCTCTGACGGCCATTTGGCTTGCAGGACCGTCTAGTGCAAGAGCAGCAGCGCTGTGAGCAGTTGCAGACCCAAGTGGCGTCAGCCCAAACCTCACATCAGCAGGCAGCTGCTGCAGCAGCTACTCAGCTGACAGCTACCCAGGAAGCTCTTCAGCAGCTTGAGCAGGAAGCTGGCGAGAAACTGAGCCAAGCTGACATGGCAGCTGCTGAAGCTGAGGGGCAGCTGGAAGAGCTGGTACAAGAGCTAGAGGAAGCCAGAGATGCCGTCAAGGCATGTTGACATGCTGCTTACTCATGTTCTGTGATCTCGTCCATGACTAAACAAAGGCAGCAGATCATCTCAACAAGCCAGTGATACAATGACACCATGTGAGCACATTTTTGGCACAGACTTATCACTTTGTCACTGACATGCAGAATGTATACGAGCACACACAGCCTAATCAGCGCATTGTGACCTACGCCTAGTCAAACAAACATGGCTGCATGCATGCTACAACAGCTTGCACTTTGCACAGCCCTGTGATAGTGAGGCGTTTATGTAATTTGCCTGCTTAAGACATGACACCTGCACTCAAAGTCTTGTCAACGGCTGAAATCAATCCAGACATCTGTACTTACTAATGTGAATGCTTTGCAAAGAATTTGAGCAGACCGTGACAACAAACCTATATTATGCTGCAGGTGAAGGAAGCCATGATAGATGATGCACAAGCAAGCATAGCCAGCTTAAAGACTCAGCTGAGTGCAGCTCAGGCTGAGGCATTCGAGTCAGCCCAAGCTCTCAGGCATGCTGAGGCTGATCTGGCAGAGCACGAGGCAGAAGAGCAACGCCAGCACCAGAGCCTCAGGTAATTGAAACTGGAAGTCTTAATCATTGTTGACAGCGATTCATGCATTTTGGGAAACTGGTGTCAGATGACAATTTTGTTTGCCACCAGCGGGTCTTCACATTCTGCACCACACATGCACAAGCATTTCCCTTCCTTGGCACAATCATGACAGCCTCAAGAATAGCTGTGCAAGCACATGTTTCAAGTCATAGTCATTGCAAGAAGGAATTGATCACATCTTATTTCAGCAGAACATACAGCTCTGTCTAGGGAGGTTCTATGCCTAGCAGTGGCTTCTGCACATGACTGACATGGTTGTTGCTGGATGGCTTTGCTTGCTTTTCAGACTCTGTGCATCACAGAAGTTTGCATGCGCACATTTGAAGTGCAGCACGGGACTTGCTGGTTTGTGTGACTTGAACTGCATCTGCCTTCAGGTTGGAGATTGAGGCGCAGGAACAAGCCCTGGAGCAGATGGAGAAAAGCACTCAAGAGGCAACCAGAAGGGCTCATGAGGCTGAGCAAAAGGCAAAGAGTGCCTCAGACACCCTCAAGGTACGCTCACCATCTTCTGGCAACTCCTTCCACTACTGGTCTCCACATGACTGCTTGGAGCTCAGGGTTTCTCTGATTGCCCTGAGTCTGACTCATTGGCCAGCCATTCAGTTCGGAGTCGACACAGCATGGTTTTATGGCGTTATCTTATGGCTTTGTAAAATGCAAGCAATGCCAGAAGCTTCCTAGAGTATGCTTGATGCCCTGAGCATGCAAGCTCTGTTGCATTTGCAGAGAGGGCACGTTGATTTGTTGACATTGCTTGTACATTGCTGTATGCTGACATGGCAAACAAGACTTTCACAAAATGCCAATAAAACACTGAGCAACCTGTCAATGGCAAGGATGGCCATTGCAGCATTTGGCAGACCCTGCATCTTCAGCATCCTTTCACTCGATCCAGGCAAATGTAGCCTAATAACCAACCGCAATTGGTTACACTTTCAAGCACATGTGCTAGGGGTGTGAGGCCCATGTCCTATCTCGCCAGGCTGGTTTGTTTTGAGCATCACGGTAAGGACGGTTGATGTTCAAGTGTTGAAAATCAGACAAACAATGTCGTTTCAAATATTTTTGGGCAAATGTAGTCTGAGGCAGCATGAAGCTGCATGGGTCATGCAGGAGAAGGACCAGATGTTGAAGTATGTAGAAGAGGAGGTGGACCGAGTGAAAGGGCTGTTTGAGCAGAAAGAGGCGCGACTCACTGGCGAGCGTGACTCAGCCAAGCAGGCAGCTCAGCAGCTGGCTGCTGAGCGTGAGGAGCTGTCTCAGAAGCTGCTCAGGCTTGAGCAGCAGCTGCAGCACCTTCCTGCTGCTCTTGAGGTGAGAGAGGCAGAAGCTGGTTGCTTTGGTCTGCACTGCAAGCACAGGCTGTCATGCTATTGCAGTTCATGAGCACAACCAACCCCAACAGCAGAGTTGACTATGACATTGATTGTCTGTGTGAAAGCAATTTATGCAAAATGCAACAATCGTATTCAATACATGTGGCAACACGCAATGTGGCAGTGAAAGCTGAGCAAATTTGGCCCTAGCAAAGGGCCTCTGTTTGCTTGTTCTGACTTGTGCTGAGCACTCTGTTGGAAACTCATCTGCTTTGCTGCTTTGTAAGCCTCACCTGTGCTGAGCTTTTTGATACAAGTTGCTTGCCTGTGCCTGTTGACGATGCTTGCAAGCAAAGCAGCTATCGTGCATGTATGTGTGTGCGAGCTTTCTCTGCTGTCCAGATTTGCAAGCAAGGGAGCTGTTGTACATGCATGTGTTTGCAGCCTTTGCCCCTCCCCCATGTGCGCCAGAGAAGCAGCCAACGTGTTGGTGGGTGGGTGTGTGTGTGTGTGTGTGTGTGTGTGTGTGTGTGTGCAGGTTGAGAGACGTGCTGTGCAGGTTGAGAGACGTGCGAAGCTGATCTGTGCTGAGCAATGTAGCAAAGCTTGCTCTGCTAGCATCCATGTTTGCGTGACAAAAGAGTTATTGGTGTTCTTTGTGTGCACAGGTTGAGAAGGCATGTTGCCTCGACCTGCATTGAGCACTACAGCACAGATTATCTATCTGTACCTATTGTCTGTACTTGCAGGCAAAAGCCTGAACATTGTTCAATGTGTGTGCAGGCTGAGAAAGCAAAGTGTCAGGCAGCTGAGGAAGCTTGCAGCAGGGCACAAGCTGAGGCCAAGCGCTGCGCCGATCAGCTGGCACAGGTAGACACTACTTTGTGCGCATTGCATGCAGGCATGGCCAAAAGTACTGCATGCAAGCATGACTGAGCTCAATGCATTGCAGCCAAGCAAGCATGACTCAGGTCACCGCACTGCATGCAGGCACGGCTCAGCGCAAAGCGCTGCATGCAGAATACGATGCAAGCTGCAACAAAACTGTGCTCTGCGCATTGTTGATCAGTATGAACGCTGATGCAGTTCAAAGTCCCGTCGGCTCGCTGTAGCAGTGTGAGAGATGAGTATCTTGCCCATCTATCTAGCATGCCCTGCTGCTGACGCACCTGCAACTGTTGTTTGGCATACAAACATGACGCTCTTTGCAAGAACAGAAGCAGCAGCGTCAATGCTGTAGCAGTGGATTTGACATGAAAGCGAATGGCATGCCAAGAAGCATCAAATCTTGGGTGACTGCAACAATTTACAACTGTCTCTCAGGCTGCTTGTGCATGCAAAGGCTACCTTCTGATCCAAAGTTCGCCTTTGCTGCTATTTTAACGACAACTTGTTTGCACAGGTAGAAGATGAGATGCGGGAACTGCTTTCAGCCATGGAGCAACAGAAAGCAAGTTCTGCTGCCAAAGTCAAGCAGCTGGCAACCATTTTGCAAGGCATGCAAGCCCCTGCTTTTCATTGACTGTTGCGCTACCTTGATCGTGTATGATAGCAATTCGGACGTTCCTGCTTGTGCTGTTTTTGAATGGCAGTCCTTGGTGTTGTGTGTGGCTGCTGGTGAAGTTCAACAAACTCAATCAGTCCTGGGCTTGGTAGCAAGTTGCAATTATACGTGTGATTCAATTATACGTGTGCTGACATCTTTAATGGTGAAGATGGGGCTTCTGAACATGTAAACTTTAGTTAGGGATGATATGCCCATGTATGTGTCGATGATACGCTGCCTATCACAGCGTCAAAATGATGCCATTTGCCCTTCTTCCTCATCAGCTTGCATGCGATGATTCCACCGAGGCTGCCAGGCTGGTTCAGCAAGATCACCCGGCGATCTGCCCACCGATTGGCCATGCCGTCAGCCAGTTGATGTGCATTTGATGACAGCTGACGTTCGTGGTCCGGGACGTGTGTACCTGTGGAGTGTCGCTTGGCATTGGCTGACGCTGTACCGCCAGCTATTTGCATGGATCGTCGCGTTCAACTTGATCACCCTCGTGCTTGCTGCAACGGGAAAATGGGAGTGGGCGAGCAGGCACAGAGTACAGTTTGCAGTGACCAACACGTTGATTACTAGTCTCAGCCGCAATGAGGTATGCCGTGCAACGCTCAGCAGGCCAGTGTTTAGCAGCGGTCGCTGCCTTGTTGCCGGCACTGAGTCTACGCTGCGTGTCTGGGCAGGTATTCTCGCGTATTGTATACAGCTGCCTGGTCAAGGTTGTGACCGTTGGTACTTCAGAAGGGCTGGGCAGTCTTTGGGCACCATGCTGGGTGAAAAATCTGGTTACAAACTTCTTGCTACACTTTGGAGGGATACACAGTGGCTGTGGCGTCAGCAGCCTCATCTGGCTCATCTACTCGACAGTGTACCTTGCCTCAGATCATGCACTGTTCACAGTGTGGGTGAAGGTCTTCGGCTACGCTCTCATGTCCCTGGTGGTTTTGACGTGTGCAAGCGCCATACCAGCACTACGCTTCAAGTATCACAACGTCTTTGAGCATGCGCACCGCTATTTGGGCTGGTCTTCATTAGCAGTCATGCTGATTTTCATCATCTTGCTGTATGGAGGACCAACTTACAATTGGCGAAGCTTTCTGGGGACTTATTGGCTTTGGCTCACTGTTGCAGCGATTGTGTTGGTTGCTTTGCCTTGGTGCTGTGTGGCACCACAGCATGTGGTTTCAGAGGTGCCAGCATCTAAGCGCATTACGCTGTTGAAGTTCCCTGGCTATGTTCAGACAGGCTTATACGGTCGCATCAGCAGGCGTTTCTTATCAGAATGGCATGTGTTTGGGTGCTTCAGTCAGAGTAAGCAGGAGGGTTGTCACTACATGATCTGCTCTGCTGTGGGTGGCTTCACAAAAGCTCTTGTTGAGCAACCCCCAACACGAATGTACACAAGGTTGATCAAGTTTCCAGGTTTCAGCTACTGTCACCGTATGTATCAAAACGGGGTTGCAATCTGCACGGGCGCTGCAATAGGTGTTTTCATTTCATTGTTTTCCAATAAAGGTCTGACAAACTTCAGTCTCGTTTGGGTTGGCAGCAAGTTTGAGGAGACTTACGGGTCAGCTGTTGTGTCGATGTTAAGGAAAGGGTGTCCTGAAGACAAACTTACGCTGTATGATACCAGCGTTCATGGCAGACCAAGTCTCGTCTGTCTTGCAGCTGAAGCGTATCACAAGCAGAAGGCAGAAGTAGTGTTTTGCGTCAGCAACCTGGTGGGAACCCAGACTATTGTACAGGGCTGCCGAGGGCAGGGCATCCCAGCGTTTGGCCCCATTTGGGATGCTTGAAGTCAGTGTGATTGGAATAACGAGTTGTGGAAATGACGAAGATGAGAGGTGATGACAGGACACCTAAGACTTGCAGGTCACAATGATTTTGCTTGATGGTCATCTGCATGTTGGACTTCTACGCTGACAAAATTTCATGATGCTTTTTCAGATCAATTCAGAAGTCATGCTGACCCGATGACCTCACCAGCAGGGATGCCTCGTTCCATTTGTAGGATCACAATCAACCATTCTGACAATTGTTTTTGTTGCGATGAACGTGTTTACATGCGCGTAGCAGATGGATGCGACAAATTCATCTGCATGTCAGGCTGTTGGTCAGACTGTAGTGCGCAGGCATATGCAGCATGATATTATCACACGCAAACATGCTTTCGAGCTGATCCGCTGCAGCTCAGAACACATGCAGTAGTATACGAAGCTACTGTAAACATTTCATTTGGTGCAAATCTGTGAGGCATTTGCATCAGCTTAATTCTGGGAAACTTACGGAGGACGTGCTCATTGCTTCGTCCTGCGTTGGCCAGCATGCGTGCTGCGGTTGCGTCATCCGTGCTGCTGTAATGCATGTGCAAGATGCCGAGCTGCATTGCGACATGCGCATCGGCACACGGCCCACGCCCATGCTCTGTAGGAAAGGCTTTGCGCGCTTGCATTGACGCTATGATCGCGCATTGACGTCAAATGCGGGTTTTGTGAGACTACAGCCCGCGGCAATCGCTGCAGTCGGTCGACAGCTGTCTCGTAGTCAAAGGTTCACTCGCAAAATAGACTGGTTCCGAGATGCGGACGCTGCTTGCAATCAGTTTAATATTCTTAGGTTGTCCTTTGTTGTGTGGAGCAGTGCAGCGACAGCTCTCGCAGACTGCAGCGACTGGCCCATCCATAACGCAAGATCTTTTAGACGTTCTGGGCAGGAACACAAGCATTGGTGCGAAACGATCTGCTGGGCTTCGCAATTTGGGCAGGCTCATGATGTCATCTGACTGCACTACGCGTCTTGGATCGCGCGCAACGGTGTAAGCCTCGTCGCAGGTCCCAAGTTGACTAAGACAGTCGAAGCTGCTGTATATACAACTTTGGCGTATGCAAACGATACTAGCACAATTCCTTTAGGTGAGCTGCTAGCACGAACGCTGCTGACATTGCATGCTACAGCAAGCCAGGTTGCCCTCACTTGCTACTGGGCATCTAGTGGATCTTGTGGCTTTCTGCCCGCCCCTGACAGCTGCCCACCTAATTCAAGTGTACCGTGACTGCAGACAACTACATTGTCTTGCCGCTTGTGGGCGGTGGTCAGGTACTTGTGGCCTGGGTGGATAACAGCACCACCGCAGTGTTGGCATGGCGTGCTGCTGACAATGCCACAGCAGACATGACTGGCGCTTCACTCCAGATGACAGTTACAGGATTCTTGGACAGTGCCTTTGCCAATGCTTCAGTCAACACTGCAACTCTGAACCCTTTCCAGCGGGCGTTGCAAGGGTCACCTGACAGCAATGAAGACCTTGCGACGGTCAGCTTCAGTACCTGCATTCATCCCATACGCTTTGATGAACTGGTCTGAGATCATGCTTCAGTAATGCTGGGCTGTCTTGTGACAACAGTGCCTGCTGCTGTCTGTTCAGAGCTCTAGAAAAGCTCAAGAGGCTAGTTCCTGATGGCCATCATTGTCACAATACGCTGTCTGCAGAGCCTGCCTGCTTGAACTTTTCAGAGTGTCAATTGTTGCAGTTGATGCTTGACACCGCAGATCCTAAGCATGGCATAGGAAAGCAGCAGCGTTTGAATGGACTGATCATGCTGTGGATGATTGCTGGGGTTTTGTTGCACAATATTTACATTTGTCATCTGATGTTGCACATGATTGCATGGCTTCTTGCATGATACCTTTCAACTATTGTATTATTCTGCAGATGATTGCTCGCCTGTCCAAGGGACCATACCCCCATAGGGTGCTGTGCACTGGCTTTGGAGCTGGTGGTGCCTATGCCACTCTATGCGCTGTTTGGGCTGCAGTAACATTCCCCCTGGCTCAAGTCAGACACATCACCTTCGGCGCTCCTGCAGTAAACACTTTTGCCCTTTCTAGTGCACTGCTGCTAATGCATCAGCATGACTCCCCTGGCTCAAGTCATATCACCTCTGGCGCCATTGCAGTGAGCGCTGCTGCCTGTGCTACTTTACTGCTGCCAAAGACATGTGAGTGTGTATTTGCAGAGATGTCCCTGATAGATGTGCAACAGAGACATTTTTTGACATGTGCCTGATATTAGAGTTGTGCATGGTGATGCGCTGCATGTCATGCAACTCTTGCACCATATGCGTTTTGGCATTTGTGTACATCATGCCATTGTCTGCCTGCTGCCAGGCAATTGGTGCCTGAAGGCTGCTGCAGAGTTGGAATGAAAGCTGCTGCACAAGTAAATATCTTGCTAAATAGTGTAACTTTCCAGGTTGGCGATGCGCTGTTCAACTGGTCTCTACAGCAGCTGGTGGACTTGTCATACATGTGGTCAACCACTGGAGATCCGATGCCAAACCTGCCAGTGCAGCTGCCACTACCAAATGTGTTGTCGTAAGTTCAATTTTTTCCGCTACAATGCTGAATCACATAGCAGCATCAAGTGCCCTGGTCGCAATCAAGCGCAGCGTCAATGCATCTGCATGCAATGTGAATTCCTACATGTGAAACGCAGTGGTTTGCAGCGTAGTGTGTATCTGTATGTACTGTAGCCAGCAGAGTCTTGTGAGGACGTGTGGCACGAGTCTGGTCAGGGCAACAGAGTTGCCACTGTCATGCTGTACCGGGATATGTTTCAGCATGTGACTCAACAGAGGTCAGTCTTGACTGGCTTGCAGTGTGAGAAGTGTTTCAATCATGCTGCTGATGTGCTGCTGTACAAGGGAAATAGAGCAGCCCAGTAATGATCCCAAGTGCTTGTAGCTCAACTACATACAGTATCAAACTACAGATCTGGTAATCTCGCTGTATTACTGTGCAGGTATCTACAGGACAACAGCACAAGGCAAAACCCAGCTATGGTTGAGAATACCCTACCGTACCACGCATCAGCCCTAGTCGAGACAGTAGGCAACAACACATTGTCAACCACCTTTGCTGCCCAGAAGGGCACAAGCAACGACAGCACATCAGGCTGATTGTGGTGTGGTGTAATAAAGGTACTTACAGGATAACAGCACGAGGCAGAACCCAGCTATGGTTGAGAACAGTCTGCAGTATTACGCCTCAGCCCTGGTCAAGACAGTAGGGAACAACACAATGTCAGTGACTTCTGCTGGACAGAACAGCACAATCATCAACACCACGTGAACTCCATTGCGGTGTGTTGCTGTATAGGTACTTACAGGAGAACAGCACAAGGCAGAAACCAGCTATGGTTGAGAACAGTCTGCAGTACTACGCCTCAGCCCTAGTCGAGACAGTAGGGAATAACACAATGTCAGTGACTTCTGCTGGACAGAACAGCACAATCATCAACACCACGTGAACTTTGTTGCGGTGTGTTGCTGTATAGGTACTTGCAAAATAACAGCACAAGGCAGAACCCAGCTATGGTTGAGAATACCCTGCAGTACTACCCTTTAGCCCTATTCAAGATAGTTGGCAATACCACAAAGTCGGCCATTTTAATGGCCAGAGCAGCACGACCAACAACAGCACTTGACCTTGATTGCGGTGTCTTATAGCACCGGTGTTTACAGGACAACAGCACAAGGCAGAACCCAGCTATGATTGAGAACACTTTGCAGTATTACGCCTCAGCCCTGGTCAAGACAGTAGGGAACAGCACAATGTCAGTGACTTCTGCTGGACAGAACAGCACAATCATCAACACCACGTGAACTCCATTGCGGTGTGTTGCTGTATAGGTACTTACAGGAGAACAGCACAAGGCAGAAACCAGCTATGGTTGAGAACAGTCTGCAGTACTACGCCTCAGCCCTAGTCGAGACAGTAGGGAATAACACAATGTCAGTGACTTCTGCTGGACAGCACAATCATCAACACCATGTGAACTCCATTGCGGTGTGTTGCTATCTAGGTACTTACAGGATGACAGCACAAGGCAAAACCCAGCTATGGTTGAGAATACCCTATCGTCCCACGCCTCAGCCCTAGTCGAGACAGTAGGGAACAACACAAGCTCCATCACTTCTGCTGGCCAGAACAGCACAATCACCAATTGCACTTGACCTTGATTGCGGTGTGTTGTTGTCTAGGTACTTACAGGATAACAGCACAAGGCAGAACCCAGCTATGGTTGAGAATACCCTGCAGTACTACGCCTCAGCCCTAGTTGAGACAGTCGGCAATAACACAATGTCAACCACCTTTGCCGGTCAGAACAGCACAACCAACAACAGCACATTAGTGCAAGGCATTACGAGCTATGACCAATGCAGCAGCAGCGGCAGCAGCAGCAGCGGCTCCAGCTTCTTTAGTCGTGTGGGCAGCGCCATTAGTAATGCAGTCAGCTCAGCTGCATGTGAGGTGTCAAGTGCTGTGAACTCTGTCGAAATGGAAGTGGACGCAGCTAAGGGCTTTCTGGATCACTCTGCTGAAGAAACGCCTGGACAGATCAATGCTACCTTCACAAATGTTGATGTAAGTGTTCCCTGCTTGTCAGCTGCGATTCTTGACATGTGCTTGACAAATGTTGATGTGAAAATGTCGATGTGGGTATGCCTTGGTTGAGGGTTGCAATGCTTCAGCAAGGTTGCTGTGAGTATGACTTGCTTCTTTAGTTCCATTGGCACTGATACTGCAGCTGTGGCCTTATGCCAATTTCATTCAACAGTCAGTGCTTATGCTGCGCCAGGCTCTGCTGACGCAGTTGGCTTCTGGCTAAGATTGAGACCATGTGTCAATGTTGATTGAGTTGTGTTCTGGTTGAAGGGAGACCTTTGTTGGGTTCTGATGCAGCTGTTTTCTGACTACAGAATTCACCAATTGTCGAATTTTGCTGCAGCTCTTCTCCGGCTACAATGGAGACAACTGCCCTCCAGTTCTCTGCAAGATGCGCGCTGCAATCGTGGCATCCTGCCAAGTGTATTCCAACACCCCAGGAATAATTGGTCCAGGGTCTAGAGTCATCCATGGAGACTACAGCACAGATGTTGGAGTTGCTTGGGACGCGGCTAATACCACAGCGCTCATTGCATTCAGGGGATCACAGGTGCGTCACTGCCACTTTTGCTGCTGCTGCTGCTGCTGCTGCTGCTGCTGCTGCTGCTGCTGCTGCTGCTGCTGTTACTCTTGCTGTCACTGTCGCTGTCACTGTCACTGTCCACACTGTGGATATAGCCAGTCCAGGGGCTAGAGTCATTCATGGAGACTACAGCACAGATGTTGAAACTGCTTGGAATGCTGCAAACACCACAGCACTCATTGCATTCAGGGGTTCACAGGTAAGCTGTTGTCACTGTCACAATCACTGTTGCTGTTGCTGTCACTGTCACTGTCATTGTAAACGCTTTGGGCACAATTAGTCTGGGGTACAGAGTCGTCCATGGACAATACAGCACAGATGTGAGGGTTGCGTAGGATGCTGCAAGCAATACAGCACTTGTTGCATTTATGGCATTGAAGGTGAGTGCTGCTTACAAGTGCCTAAAAAAGTCAGCAGAGAAAGAACCCAATCAAATTAATGGTGCCATCATTTCTGCTAGCTGTTGGATCATCTGCTGCATCGCCATCTGACAAGTAGTACTATGCGGGCTGGAACAGGATTCGTCTGACTGCTTTTGCTTGTGCATGTCAGACATGTGCTCAGACACATGCCTCACTGGTGCCTGTTACAAGCGTTTTCTCAGCCAAACTGCTTTGGGAATAGCTCAGAAAGCTTTGCTGTTCTTGAGCACATGAACATGTGATGTCTCATCTTGTGCGCTCACTGCTTCAGCACTCAACAGTAGCGCTAGCCTGTATCATCATCATTGTTTGTCCAGCATGTGCTATCAAGAACCCGTTTTGTGCTGTACAGAGCACGGAAGATTGGATTGAAGACTTCAAGCAGTTTCTGACCAACTCAACATACATAACCATGCTAGAAGAGGTGCATCCAGAGACACATGTGCACCACAGATTTTGCGACAGCTGCCTCTCCCTGTCAAGTGGCTGTTGTCTGTGCTGTGTGATAAGCACAAGTTTTTGTTGATATGTGCAGAGCACAGAAGACTGGATTCAAGACTTCAAGCAGTTTCTGTCAGTTTCGCCTTGTAGCACCGTCCTAGAAGAGATGTGCCCAGATGCGTATGTACACAATGGATTCCTGCAGCAGCTGCCTCTCGGCAAGTGGCCATTGTTTGTGCCACGTGCTAAGCACAAGTGTGATGCAGAGCACAGAAGATTGGATTGAAGACTTCAAGCAGTTTCTGTCAGACTCGCCCTACAGCACCGTCCTAGAAGAGATGTATCCAGACGCGCATGTGCACCATGGTTTTCTGCAGCAGCTGCAAGCAGTGACAGATAAGGCGCCCAATAGGACACAGAACATTGGGAATGTGATTATGGACATGTCAGGCGGTGTTCCTCCTAGCTTGGTCATTGTCACAGGTGAGCGATCTGGTATTGTCAGCTGTTGCAGGCTTCTGTTTTCTTTGTTGTCATCATCAATTGCTGAAAAGCTTGAAAAATGAAGTCATAAGCGTGTTGGGCAGTGTCTCTCCAAGCTTGGTCATCGTCAGAGGCAAGCAACTTAGCTGATGCTGTTTCTTGTCCTCGACTTGGTCAAAGGCACCCAACAGGACGCAGAACATTGGTAATGTGATGATGGACATGTCAGGAGGTGTTTCTCCTGGCTTGGTCTTCGTCACAGGTAAGCGTCTATCTGTCTCACTCAAGTGCTCAAATGCTTGTCAACTGTTCTCATAGTCATTGTTACAGGCAAGGAATTTGGCTGATTTTCATCTTTGGTCTCAACTTGCTCAAATTCACATGCAAAAAAGCTACATCAGCAATGAAATCATGGACATGTCAGGAGGTGTTCCTCCTAGCTTGGTTGGTGTTACAGGTCAGCAATCTTCCTTGCTGTGAGGTCCTACTTTGTGCATTGTCACACTCAAGTGCTCAAGCACTCAACGCTCTGCATCACATGTCTGCTGGATTGACCCTATTTGTCTGTTGATATTTAGCTTATGAAACAGCTTGTGCTGTAGCCGACAGCACAGCGCCATGCAGAACATCCTCAGTTACAGACAGCTTCAGATCTACTCAATGCAATTCAACACATTTGCTGAGGCGTAGATCGTTTGCGATTTACGCCTCAGTTACGTAACGTGTTGACGTTACGGGACATCAACAAACAGCTTGTGCTGGGTAGGTCATAGTGTTGGGGTTGGTGCTGCCTTATTAGTAGCGCGTGCGTGGGCAGCGCTGCAACAGCCAGGAGTTGAGTTCAGATGCATCAGTCAACCTGTCTGTAACTGCATGTCTGACCCTGGTTTATGATGAGAGCTCTTCAGCATTGCATGGCTGATGTGCAGGTCGTGATGGTGTTGCCTCTTTGAGCAGCCTTGGAATGGCCGAATGTTGATCGCAGGCAACTGGCTTCTACATGTTGGCGTGTCAAATCAAAGTTGTTCGGCTGGTGCACGCCTCTCGTGCAGGCCACAGTCTCGTAAGCTGTCCTGCTGCCCAGCGCTGATGGCATGCTTTTGGCCATGAACACCCTGACTTGCAAAATCAGCTGTCGAGGCGATGGATTGCTACGGTGCAGGTCACAGTCTTGGGGCTGGTGTTGCTGCTTTGGCAGCCCCTTGGGCAGTCTTGCAGTGGCCAAGCGCTAACATCACAGCTTTGCTCTGAAAGAGCTAAACACATCACTAGCTAACATCTCGCAAGGCTGATGTGCACAAGAAGTGTCTGCGCACTGTCTCTAGCTGTTTAGCTGGCCGATCAGGTGCTGCATAATTGAAGCATAATATGTTGTGCAGGTCATAGTCTTGGGGCTGGAGTTGCCTCTCTAGCAGCTCCTTGGGCAGCCTTGCAATGGCCAGGAGCTGACATCAGATGTGTCACCTTCGGCAACCCAAAGCCAGGCAATGCAGCATACTCTGCGGTGAGTGCCAAACCATGTGTATGCTATAGCCAGCATTTCTGATGCGCACAATCAATGATTCAGGTGATTACTTGCTGTGGAGTTGTTTGATGTGCGACATTGTTCCATTCATTGCTCTTGCTCGCTCGAGCAGCCAGAATCACCAGCGGCAGACATAGACCTGTTTTGCATATCAATTCAGTCAGCACTACAGACTTAGTCCTTGATGGCAGCAATGTGATGGCTTTGATCTGCAAAGCGTGAAGGAAGTGGCTGCAGCCTGATAGGAGTGGCGCTGCAGGCGTTCCTAGATATTGTTGGAAGGCAGTACTGGCTTGCTAATCACATGGATGTGGTTCTGGAGCTGCCTACGCTCAATGACTATGTGCCATAATGACGATTTCTGCTGCAGGCATTTCTAGACATTGTCGGAAGGCAGTATCGGCTTGCCAATCACATGGATGTGGTTCCGGAGCTGCCCACTTTCAATGACTACGTGGCGGTGGGAAACGGCACTGGGCTGTGGGCGACTAATGGGAGTGTGTATCTCTATGAGAGACCCAGTATACCAGTCAACAACTTGACTTGGGATGATCATGTATGTGCTTTATATGAAGGCAACCTGATATACACAATGGCAGCAAGTCTTCCAGCGAATATTGCAGCGATAGCAAATTCATCAACAGCAGCATCATGAGAGTGAATTTCATTTTGCTGATCATGAGACGCTGGCAGCTTGAGATATAGCTTTACCTCAGTGAATCAAGATTGCATAAATGTAGACAATCAATGAGGAGCGTAAAGGGAAGTACTGCCATTCACATGAGAGCCATACACACAGCTTGCATTGCAACTTCATGCGGCTGTTGGCTTGAACATAGCAGCTAGTCCTGGCAAAGTTTGGATGTTGTTTCAGTTCACTTGTGTGTTTCAGTCGAAAATCAAGTCTTTTGAGCCTGTGATGGGAATTAGTGATCAACGTTGCAGCTACCCTTCCTGTCGTTGTAAGTCGTCATTTCAAGGTTACCGTAGGAACCAATGTGTGAACATGCTGCAATGTTTGTCAACAGAGTCAACATTGAGAGTCCGGAAACAGTCTAAACTTGAACATTCATGCATCTGGGTTTTAAGTGCTGCAGACGCTCGCTGATGGCTGCAGCCAAACAAGCATCAGCCTGTTCAGGCATGCACCATTTCGACCGCTTTCAGGCATTCAGTGAAAGTACACGTGCAAGTGAAAGCAGCGAGACGTACGCATGTATTGTGAGTGCAAGAAAGGGGTTCCGGCATCAAGTTGCAGTGCTGTGCTGCGCTGTGCTCAGTTCACCTTAGTGGCTGTGTAATCAGGCTCTAAGCACTCTTCTTCTGCTTCTGACATGCAAGGTTTACGTCAGGAACTCTAAATGCGGCATCTCGGTCAACATTTTGGAAAGCTTGCTGCAGCAAGCAACAAAATCCTGGCGCGATGTCGCAACGGGTGCCGGGGCCAATCCCGCAAGCTCAGCTGGCAAGTATGTTGCGGCAACAGCAGCTCATGGCCTCACAAGGCTTCTAGCCAACCCTGCAGCAGATGCAGCAGGCTGCATATATGCAGCAGCAACATCAAAAGCAAAAGCGGCCTTTCGCTCAACAGCAGGCGGTATACGTACCGGTCTGCATGCCTTTCCCTGGGATGATGCAGCCTCAGGGTGGCGCCATGGCGATGGCGATGCAGCAGCAGCTCGTCAGGGCTCAACAGCAACAAGCACAGCTCATGATGCAACAGCAGACAGGTCGATTTGGACCGCTCGCAGGCCCACAGATGGTACCTGGTATCCCTCAGCAGCGGCAGCCGTTTCAGATGGAGAAGCAGCGCAGGCGCAAGAAGAAAAAGTCTGCTCCTGCAGGTCGTACTGCCGCTAAATGACTATGTGGCCCCACCCTGACGCTTTGCTTTGTGCTCTCCGCGACGTCACACTGGACATACAGTCAACGAGTGCTCCTGTTGAGCGCCAGGATTCTATCGCTGCATTGTTTGCGCAGGAGAAGCTGCTCATCATGAAGTTCGACTGATTGCTTCAGGTGTCCAAGATGTAGCACCACCACTACCCTTAGATAGCCATGTGCAGGCGCCTGCCACGCCCACTACGCCAGCAGCACTGTTGTCACAGGCCTCAATGGCATCTACTTCCACCGTGGCTGAGAGCATGTTTTCCGTTGAAGCAGCTGAGCCTTCAGGTTTGAGTCTATTCATCATCTGCACTTGTGCTATCAGCAGTGAAAGCTTCAGACACTTTGCATGGTGCTTTGCATGTAATCAGGTTGCTGCTGAGTCTTTTTGACGCAAAGCTGACAGCTCCATTGCCGTGTATGGATGCTGAGTGTGGCCATGATTCTGTTTTGATTGCTGTTGCCTTGTGCCCTCTCTTGACGTCTACTTGCTTGCACAGAAGTACAGCAACAACATTGCAACATCATGCTGCTGCTCATCTGTGTACTGACAACATTTGTTGCGCTTATTATACATTTTGGTACACATGTGTGTGTTGAATTGCTGCAAGGGATGCACCGCAGTTTCCTGACGAAGACCTTCAACATTTTGATTTGCTGAGGACTTGCCAAAAAGCGCTGTTGCGGCTGCCTGTCAACAATTCTGACTTTGTTTTGCAGGACAGCCTTCTGCACAAAAGAGTCAAAATTGTAGAAAGGCAACAGCAATTCTGTTTTGTGGCAATTGTTCAGCAAAGCAAAGTTTGACAGTTTTTGTGCCCAGCATCTTGCAGTTCCTATCAGCCCAGAGTCATTGAGCCTTGACCTAAATGATGTTGCGTTTTTGACATGACATTCCGTGAGGTCAGTCAGTGCATCAAGCAAAGTCTGTAAACATGGTGTGCAGGCAGCGCTGACAGCGCCAAGTCCAGAGGACCAAGTGATGATGCAAGCTCTTCAGGCAATAACAGCCCTGAGTCTTTGATGCTCGACCTTCAGAGGAGTGAGCAGGCTCTGCCTGGTGGTGATTTGAGCCCTGTCAACATCAGAGCGGCTGACGATATCAAGGTGGGTGGGACAATCTCTATTGGGCAAACCGCTGTTGCACACGACAAAAAATTGAACCTTGCTCTGCGCGGTGCTCTGCTGTGAGGTCTTACAGCAGCAGAGCATCTGTGAATGTCAAGATGGCTGGACTTTCTCTATGAGCCAACGAATCTGTCACATATAGCAAAGAAGTGCAGAGGCTCTGCCTGGTGCTGACAGCAGCCGTGATGATACCATTGCATGCATCAGTGTCAAGGTGCGTGGACAATCTACAGCTGTGGCGGAAAGTCTGCACTCACACATTCTTGCATTCACATTCCCAGGGAACCCCTCAAGGCTGTGTATTCGCTGAGCGCTGACAAGTTCAGGTTAGCTGGCGATGTCAAGGTGAGTGTGCGATTTCTAGTAGGCAGGAAATTTGGATCAGTCATGTACAGCAAAGCCCTGAAGAGGCTCTGCTGGACGCTGACATCAATGCCAACAACAATACAGCAGCTGTTGATGTCAGCCTGCATGATGCTCCAGCATGCCCCTTCTGACTGGGTGAGTGGGACAACTTCTAGCAGACAAAATCACAAAAAATGTCGTGTACAGCAAGGCCCTGAAAAGGCTCTGCCTACTGCTGATATCAATTTGACAACAACAGAGCTGCTGTCGATGTCAGGGCAAGTGCAAAAGTCCTAGTATGCAAAACAACAGTATTTGTCATGTTCAGCAAAGCACTGAGGAGGCTCTCTTAGGTGTTGATATGAGTCGTGACAACACTAGAGTAGCTGTGAACGCCAAGATGAGCGAAAGAAGTCAAGTTGTCAAAGCAAATTCATCAGCCATACACAGGAAAGCACTGAAGAGGCTCTTTTACATGCTGACATCAGCTTTGACAACATGAAGGCAGCTGTCTATGCCAAGGTGGGTGAACAATGCCCTTGGAGCCAAAGATTTATCGCATGCTGCAATGCGCTGAAAATGCTCTCTATGGTGCTGACATCAGCCTTGACAACATCCCCGCAGCATCTGTCAATGACAAGGTGAGTCAGCAATCTCTATCAAGCAAGCTATGGGTCAAGTACAGCAAAGTGCTGACAAGGATCTCCTGTGGTGCTAACAGTTTGACATTGACAGGTGCTGTCAAGCTTTATGTCAACCTTTGCGACACCAGAGCAACTGTCAATGTTGAGGAGAGCGGACTGATTTTTGTCAGGTCAAATAGCAGTCATGTACAGCAAGGAACTGACAAGGCTCTCCAGTGGTGCCGATGTTTTGAGATTGGCACATGCTTTGGCAGTTGCAAAGTTGATGGCAGCCTTATTAGCCTTGACAACACTAGAGCATCTGACAATGGCAAGGTGGGTGGATCAATCTCCATTGACCCAAATAGCACTTGTATACAGCAAAGAACTGACAAGGCTCTGCTGTGGTGCTGACGTCTTGACATTGACAGATGCCATGGTGATGTCAGGGCTGATGTCAGCCACATCAGCCTTGACATCAGCCACCGTATCTGTGACTGCCAAATTGACTGGCCACTCACTGGTGAGCAAGAGGTCTGTGGTGTGCAACCTGCTGGACACAGCTGTGTTCAGAATTTTCAACCCCATTCATTTTGCGCGTCATGTGTCATCACCATGATGACAAAACTTAGTGTTACTGTCAGCATGAGACTAAGGTCATCAATTGGCATTATAATATGTTTTTGGCCCTAGATCAGCTGCATGCCTAAAAGCTGCTGCACCAGTCTTGCCTTCACTTGTCTCACTCACGCTGTGGCTTATGGCCTTTCCTGAAATTGAATGACATATCTGAAACATCTCCACAAACAATAAGAAACAGAACATGTATCGGTGTATGCTAAGTCGATGAAGTAAGTAAACACATACATGTACTGTGCATTTCTGCAGGGCGCTGCACCACAGCTGTCTTCGAAGGCAGCGCTGCTGTCTGCTTCACCGCAGAGCCCTAATGCAGCACCCAAGCAGCATGATGGGCTGAGCCTTGAGGAGCAGTTGCCTAAGCAGCTGCCACAGCACATACTGCAGAAGCTGCCTCAGCGACTGCTGCAGCGGCTATCACAGCCACCACAGGAGAAGGTGATGAGCGCAAATCCTGGGCAGTCTGAGATTGCCAACAAGGCAGCGCCTACTGCTACAGGTGAGCATTTCTTATGCTGCCTTGTGCAGTGACCTCTGGTTGCAAGGACAGTCTTGCTGTAAGGACAGTCTTGCTGTAAGGACAAAGCAGTTGGGAACCGCTCATTTTTGACTGCAGTGATACCTCTCAGCAAGGGTAATTTGGTGTATGGGCAATGTTGTTGGTAATCAAAGCAGTCTGTATAATGAGAGGTCACTGTTGACTTCTGAGATGCGGATGCAGAGCTAGATCATTTTTGCGGTGATGAGTCTTACTCTAAACATGAGTCCTTTGGCCTGTGTGTCCATCACAAATGCAGCATGAAGCTAATGAGCTAATGCGCCAACTGCTTTGTACACCATGTCATGACTTTCCTCTCCAACACTCTGACCCCAATGCAGCGTGGCATGAGTATAATCTGCCTCGGCATGCTGCAAAGGGCATCAGCAATGCTTGGTTTGCATTGCTCAGTACACAATCAGGCAAGCTCGCCAGAAGCACAACAGGCAATACAATCCCTTGCCCTTTGCGCCACACACTGCTGTGCTGTGTTGCGCATGCGTGTATGCTGAACTTTACCCAAGCATGTCTAACTGCAGGTAGCAAGACCATTGGCTCTCAGGCATCAACAGCAAATGCAGTCAAGGCGTCAGCCAAGGCTCCTGCAGTAGGGCTCAACCCAAAGGCCAAGGCGTTTGCAGCAGGGCCACAGCCCTCAGCCAGGGTACTTGCAGTGGCGGCAAACCCTGCAGGCAGGGCACCTACAGCAAATTTTGACTCCACTGCCAGGCCACCTCCAGCAGGGCTAAACACTGAGGCCAGGCCGTTTACAGCAGCACAGAAGCCCTCAAACAAGAAAGTGCCAGCAGGACCAAAGCCTTTGGCCATGGCAGCTCCAGCAGGGCTCAGCACTGCTGGTAGGCCGTTTGAAGCAGCGTCCAAGTCTTCAGACCAGGCATTGTCAACAGGACCACAGCATGCAGTCAGGACAGTTCCAGCAGGGTCAAAGCCTGCAACCAGAGCGCCTGCAGTAGGGCTAAACGCCAAGGCCAGACCATTCGCAGCAGCAGCAGCAGCGCCTTCAGGCGGGGTGGTGTCAGCAGGCTTCAACCCTCAAGCCAAGGTCTATGTGCCACAGGCGCCCAAGGTGACCAAGATGGCAGTTGCAAAGATGCGGCGTCAGCCTGATGGTGTGTCTGCTGGTGACAGCTCCACATTGCTGCCCAAGTCTAAGGTAAGCTTTGTTACTCTGTGTGCAGATCTTCGCTTTGCTGTTTGACCAGTCTTGATCGCATGAGTTGTTGCCTTTGCTGTGTGTGTACAGAATCTTAATGCTACTGCTGTATGGCTCAAAGTTATGATCAAGTCAGTTTGACTTGTGTGTCTTAGCTCTCATGCCTGAAAGACACTTCCTTGAGGCTGTAAACTACATGTAAAAACCATTGTAAAAGTTTTTGAGCAAATAAGCAAACATAAACATTTGTGACCCTGGATTTGCGCCCCATAAAGTGCACAGCATGAAAATTCATGCAAAAGGACACCGCTCACATTCAAATGTAGATTTTGCATTGCTCTTGCTGGTACGGTGTCATGCAAAGGAATTGTAGCTTCTTGCTTGTCATCTGTGACGCATTTCTTGTTTTGGCGAAGACAAGCCTTGCAAGTCTAGACAGCTTCATCTGTTGCAAAAATAATTTCATAATAGCTCTCAGCAACTACAAGTTGCACTACCTTGTGCAGATCTACCACCACCAGTTCTTTGGCCATTCCAGCAGCAAGCTCAAGGGTGTCGCACCACATCACTGAAAGTGGCATGCTGGTTTTGTGCAATGTGCCTGTAGGCCAGCGTGCAGTCACAGGGGACTTTGCTTGTGGACAGGAACCTGCTACAAGCTCACAGGGGTGTTGTCCAGCTTAACCACAGTACCCCGCCTGTAAAGTGACATGTGATAATTTGTCTGCAGGCTATTGTTCAGTCAGAGGGGTCTACAACCTCCATAGACCTCATCAAAGCCCACAGGGGTGCTGTCTCGCCCAATGGTGCATCTACTTTTTCCTTGGCACCCACCATGACTGCAGCCCAAGCAGGCAGCAGCAGTAGCCCAGCTGCAGTGCCAGAGCCTGACAGCGCTGCAGATGCTCAGTCAGCGGTTGCAAGCACCATGACTGTAGCCCAAGCAGCAGCAGCATCAGCCCAGCTGCAATGCCAATGCTTGATAGCATTGTAGCCTCAGTCTCTGCACCACCACAGGCAGAAGGTGAGCAGGCCACACAGTCTCAGTCGCCTGTAGCAGATGTAGGCAGGGACAGCATTGCTGCAGATGCCCTTGTAGCTTCACCCTCACCTTCAGTGTCTGGCAGCATGAGGACTGATAGTGCCACAGCCATGCCCGTCGCTCGACCCCCTCCTGCATCTGCCAAGAGCAATGGCAGCACCAGCGATGGCAGCCCCAGCGGTGGCAGCCCTGTTCTACAGGTGGCAGTTGACACAGTCCTGCCAACAAGTGCGGCTGGTTATGTAGCATTCAACACTGTGAGCGCTGCAGCTCAGGAAACGTCCCATCCAAGTGTTGTGCCAGCCTGCGAGCACAGCAGCAGCGCTCAGAACACCAGCACAGTCTCAGCTGTGGTGGCAGAGGCCACAGCTGCGGCAGACCTTGACCAGGCTGCATCAGTCAGCTCCACAGCTGTGGCCATGGGTCATGCAGCTGTGGCAGAGTCATCTCAGCAGATTGACTCAGACAGCCACCCCAGCATCGGCCTGGCAGCCACAGCTGCCAGCACTGCAGCCACAGCTGGGGCTGCTGACCAGTGCCTCAGCAGTGCAGTGCTACCTGCTGCAACACAAGATGCGTGTTCAAGCCATAGCATTCACATCTCTGGTCAGGACGAACATCACCCTTCAGACAGGGCTAGCTCATCTGCTGAGACCAGCACAACGTCAGGCAAGTCACAGAGCCGTGTAACCGGCCCTGAAGTGACGCCAGACACTGCAGCACTGACTGTCTTCACCCAAGCAGTGAACAACAGCCAAGACAGCTCTCATCACACAGACGAGTGCTGGTGCAAGCAGCCCAAGCTCAAGTGGGAGGTCCACTGCTGGTGACCTGTCCACGGCTGTGGTGGTGTATGTACCAGACGTTGTCCATGTGAGGACACCTTCTGGGGTGATCACCCGTCAGCTAGACAGGGCTGACATTGAGGCCTCAAGGCACAAGGGCATGAGAGCAGGCAAATTCAGTGGCAGGCCTGAGCTTGCTGCTGTCTGTGATGGCTCAGCTGCTACCAACAGCAGTGAGCAGGCACTCACATCATCGCTGCCATCACCACAGCTACTGCTTGGTGCCAGAGATCCGCAGCAGCAGCAGACAGAGGTGGCCACCCCTGCTGCTCGCAGCCAGGCAAAGGTGGCCACCTCTACTGCATACAGCCAGGATAGTGCGAGTGCTGCATCTGCCTCAGATGCACAGCCTCCACAGCACCAGTCCAGTGTAGATCAGGGGGACTGCTGTGCTTCCTTCAATCAGACAGAGTCAACAGGATCCTGGAGGTTCAGGTCCTGGACAGATGCAGCAATCTGTGCTGCAGCATCACCAGTGCTGGTGCCAATGCTCGCCTTTGGCATGGGCATTTACCTGTACAACTCTGTATCAAGTGCGTGCAAGGTTGCAAGGCTTTCAGCCGACAACTGTGGCACCACAAGCAGTGACTATGACAGTTTCACAGCAGGACACAATTATTCCTGACTGTACTGATACCACCAAACATCATTTTGGTGCGAAGTCCGTGCTGGTATTCCCCTAACCAACCTCTGCCTGTGCAAACCAGACTTTTGCTCTAGTTAAAAGTGAAAAGTAGAAAGTATTTTGTAACTTGTGTGTTTGCTCCCAAGACATCATGTACAGATTGACACAGCAAATAACTTGTATGTGTTGGATTCATCGATCTTTCCCTGCTTTTACAATGTGCCCAAGCTACAGATTGCCAATGAAAGTACACAGGTGCCTTCCCTCCTGACACAGCGCAGCAAAAAGTTGTATTGCTTTGCTGCGCAGATTCAGCAACGCAATGCTTTTTGAAGAGTAGTGTATGCTGTTAAAAATCATGAAGAAGAGCCTCTGATAGCAGAAGTGGTGTAACACTTGCCCTGTACAGCTGTCAACTCTATACAGTACACAATGCAATGCTCAAATTGCAATCCTGTGTGCGCATTAATGTAGCTGTACAAATTTGTTGCTTCCAGATGAGGCAAAACCCTTCACTTTGTAATTTGCTTGGTAGTTGCAGTCACAAGTTCAATTTCGCTTGCCTGCCCACATGCAACAGTCAAATTTGAGTTTGCACAATCATTGGCAGTGGTCATTAACGTGTGAATGTTCATCCCGCACAATGAAAACGTGGTGGACAATGGCAGTATATAATCACTCTGTTTGCATTGCAGCAGAAACTACACGGCTCAAGTACTCTGCAACTTAAATCCTGTTCAGTGAAGCCCCATTGACAGGACTCAGGATTTCGGATGCGTTCACCTAGAAATCAGATTAGCTGCATCGTGCGATGTAGGAAACACGCTACTCTTCCAGACTCTGACACAGTATTGTACATATCACGGGCTGAAAGACTCTTTCTTGGTACAAAGTTTGCATGACGTGACGTCCTGATCTGACATTGCCTGATATTGTGCCAGTTCGTACATCATCAAGCTAACCTCAAACACTTTGGTCTGACAACTCTTTCCATCCTGTATTACAAACACGGTTTGGTGGTAACATGGGGACACTGAGAAAAATGTTTTCTGTTGCAACAACTCAGCTCAAGGCCGGTAACCAGCGGTTGGCTCTGACTGCAGATCCTGGGTGATGTTTGTCAGCTTTGCCAAATCCTTCTGCTGGTCACTGGGCTTGTACACATACCTAAACTGACCAATTAGCCACTGCGTTATCTGAAACGTCCCTGCTGAACCCAGAAAAGACGCAGCGATGGCAAACACAGACTTTGCCTCAAGAGGGACCTGTCCTGTCGAAGCTTGCAAACTGTACCACAACCCAATGACTGCTGCTACTGCTGTACTGAGCTGCGCCGCTTTGGACAAAGCAGTGACATTGTTGTAGAAGCCCATGCTGTCTGGACAGATTGCGGTGTGACATGAGAACCTGTCTAAGACATCTTCTCTTCGTCCTGGTGCAACCAATGGGGCTGAACCTGCAGTGTCCAAGCCAACAGTTCATTCACTTTGCTTGCAATTGGGAGCTTATCGAAAGGAGTGGATTTTCTTGTTTTGCTTTCCATTTGAAGTTTGATCAGGAGCTGTTTGTCGCTTGAACTTGTAGGACAAGGGTAGGTCAATGCAGCAAGCAACAGTCAAACTCTGCAAGGGTCATGCAACGCTGCTGCTGATGCTTCATTACCAGAGCAAGCAGATTGCACGCAAGACATCATCTTGAACCAAGACAGCGCTCCTAGCTTGCTGTTAGTACATGTTGGTAATCAAGCCAGATCAGGGTCGATCGGTGCACTTGCTCAACAGACATGCACAGCTGCAACAACTGTGACTGGGCATATTACGGGCAACAGGTGCACTTCACAACAGATATGCACAGCAGCAACAGATGTGACTGAGCGTACTGTACCTTGCAACGCTGACTGAAGCAACCCTTGATATCTATTTGGCATATCCGGCACAGCCTTGTCAAGCCATTTGCCACTGGCCACCAGTATATTGTCAGTAGGGGACCTATGACAATACCAGCTTCTGCGCGCCATGGGAGCACCTGCTGGAGCAGCTTCTGTCAGGCTTGCCAATTCGTCATTGCCTTCAGGGTCCTGTCTGTCTGACGCCTGTGCGTGGCTCACATCTGACTGCAGCTGCTGCTTTGACTGCTGCTGTGATGACTGCTTGTCTGCAATGTCTCGTAGCTCATTGGATAGAGTGACGGACTGCTGAGTGGCGAGCAGGTAGGTGTCTTGATCTAGGAAGCGGTTCAGAGCGATGCTGACTAGCCAGCGGGGAGGGTGGATGTTGGGTGCTAGGCTTCGCACGTACCTGCAGACCAGCAAGCATTGCTCTTTCCATATTGGGAGTAGGGTCCTCACATGGTCTAGGAAGCATTTGGGGGTAATGCTCACAAGCCACCAGGGAGGGTGGATCTTGGGTGCCAGGCTTTGCACATGCCTACAGACCAACAAGCATCAAGTCGCCCTGTGTCACCAACATGGTCTCTACATCAAGGTGGATTGACACAGACCTTGACATGGATCTAAGCTGGTCTTGCCCAAGCACAACGGCAGGAGCTAAACGGCCTTGATGAAGTTGGCATAGCCCTTCTGGTCATGCAGTGCAAACCAGGGTGGTTCTGTATCAACCCACCCTGATTTGCACTGCATGACCAGGAGGGCTATGCCAACCTTGACATGAATACAGCCTTGCCAAAAGCCAGTGGCAGCAGGTAGTAGGCGCTGATGAAGTAGATGTGGCCCTCTTGGTCATGTCTACTCCATCACACACTGCAGTGCAAATTGAAGAGGAATGACACGCAACTTGACAGGAACCTAGTCTTGCCAAGGCCCGACTGCAACAGGTGAAGGCACTGATTAAGTGAGTGTTGCCCGTATAATCATGCATGCTCCAGCGCATCATGCAGCGCAAGTCAGAGAGGAAGCAAACATACCTCGGCATGAATCTAGTCTTGCCAAAGCCCAACTGCAGAAGGTATTTAGCACTGATGCAATTGATGTTGCTTGGATGGTCATGCAGTGCAAATCAGGGAGGCCCAAGACATACCTTGACATTAACCTAGTCTTGCCACAGCCCAGCAGCGGAAGGTAGAAAGCACTAATACACATTGATGTTGCTTTGAGGGTCATGAAATGCTAACCAGGGAGAACTGAGACATACCTTGACATGAACCTAGTCTTGCCAAAGCCCAATGGTAAAAGGTAAAATGCACTGATGAAGTTTGTGTTGCCCTCTTGATCATGCCTGCTCCACCACAAAATGTCCCAAACTGAATTCTGTGCAGAGAACAAAGTAACACATACCTTGACATGAACCTGAATGTACCAAAGCCCAAGGGCAGAAGGTACACGGCGCTCATGAGATTGGTATTGGCCTCCTGATCATGTCTGCTCCATGACAATGTATCCCAAAGGCTGTTGTGTGTGCCGAGCAAACCGCCACATACCTTGACATGAATCTAATTCTGCCAAAGCCCAAAAGGCAAAAGGTAAGACGCGCTGATGAAGTTGGTGTTGCCTTCTTGGTCATGCCTGCTCCACAACAAACATATCCCAAGACCTTGTTTGCATGCAGAGCAGAGCAACACATACCTTGACATGAATCGAGTTCTGCCAAAGCCCAAGGGCAGAAGGTAAAAAGCGCTGATGAAGTTAGTGTTGCCTTCTTGGTCATGCCTGCTCCAGCGCACCATTGCCGGCGCCTGAAACACCAGCCTAGCTTTGATGTCTGAAGCTGAAGACACTTTCTCGCCTGGTAGGGGTTTTGTCTTGGCCTGCTTGTCTTTGCCTGTCATCTTGAGTACACCAGCTACCTCGCCAACCACCTTGTAGGAGTCTGGGGTGCTGTGCTCGGTGATGCGCATAGGGAAATCCTGACTAGCGGCGTAGCTGTCAAAGGTGGGTGTCTGGTGCGCATACAAGCCATGATCTGCAAGTAAACACAGCATGTTATTGGAGCGTCATTGAACAGGTCTGTTCAGGTTTGTGGCCTGCCTGTCTTTGTTTGTCATCTTGAGTGCGCCAGCTACCTCGCCAAGCACCTTGTAGGAGTCTGGGGTGCTGTGCTCTGTGATGCGCATGGGGAAATCCTGTCTGGCAGCGTAGCTGCCAAAGGTGGGTGTCTGATGTGCATACAGGCCATGATCTGCATGCCAACAACACGATGATGCCTGATGCTAATGACACTGTCTTGCTGGGCAAAGGCTTGGTCTTGGCCCGCTTGTCTTTGCCTGTCATCTTGAGAATGCCAGCTACCTCGCCAACCACCTCTTAGGAGTCTGAGGTACGGTGCTTGTGATGCGCATGGGAAAGTCTTGCCTGGCAACGTAGCTGTCGAACGAGGGTGTGTGGTGTGCATGCAAGCCATGATATGCAAAGCAAAGCATGTGCATCAGCAAGGATCATGTATCATCAGACCTATCTGTACATTGAGACGCTGTGCTCAGTGATGCGCATGAAAAGATTTTGGCTGGCAGCATAGCTGTCAAGCATTAGCATCTGATGTGCATACAGGCCATCACCTGCATACGATCACCACACATGATGTTGGGACCGAAATACATCCTCAGATTTGTATCTGTGCATTGACACAGTGGCATGTGCTGTTGCTTCCAATGCCGCAGTACCACATATGCAAAGCAGTTTCAGCATACCGGGGCAGCATCGTCAACTCCCCTGCTGACATTCGGCAATGACTCGGCAAGTGATATGCGCTATTGCTTGCTGAGCCATTGCAAACTTTTAACACGGAAACTAATAGCATGTGCTCTGGATTGAAACGGAATGACAGCAGACTGATTGCAGAGTCTGGTGAGTAGGCCTGGTGAGTAGGCATGACTCATCAGACACCGCACAATAGTACAATGCTGTACCTTAACACTGGCAGCTACCCCGGATGGCAAGGCGTGCTGCATGTGTCTACAACACAGTAATGCACTGTCTCATGCAGGGTGACAACATGCACGTTGAAGAGTTGTGCTTGCAACAACACTGCCGACGGCGAATGAGCTGCATGAAATGCAAGCTGCTAAGTGGCTTTCGGACAGCATCAATGTGCCAGCTATGCTTATCAATTGACCTGATCAGACATTGACAGTACGAGCAATGCAACGCATTTGATCTGGGCTCAGCAAGTTCTCCCTGAAGCTCAGATTCAACTGTATTTGTAAAGGAGCGATGATGTGACTGTTGCAACAGGCTACTGGGGACAAGCAAATTCTCAATAAGGAGGGTGAAGTCCACTTGATTCAGTATGTGATGCCAGTATGACTGCTACAAACACACCCACCTGGGTCAAGCAAGCCCGCAAAGACAAGGGTGCAATCTGAAGGATGCGTTCAATGCCAACACTTTGACTGTTACAAACAGACCCACCTGGGTCAAGCAAATTCACAATGATACGGGTAGAATGGAAGGATGCATCAAGTGCCAACAGTACGATTGCTGCGCGGTATTTACCTGGATCCAGCAAGTTCTCAATGAGAAGGGTGTAGTCCACTGGCATATCTCTCACAAAGTCGTCAGTGGTCCATCCCTCCTTGTCCAACTCAGGCAGCACTGCATAATGAATCCTAGTCACTTCACTGTATAGCTGTCTCACGTTTGGCCTTGGAAGAGGAAAGCATGCCTGCGAATGAGAGATGACAGGCATGCAGCGTCCATTGAAGGGACAGCATCAATAGCAGGGTGCACTCAAACCACGCCCTGCCTCTAACAGGCTCAAAATGCAGTTGCATTGGGTAACAGGCGGGCACAAGCAGAAAGGGCAATATCATCACAACAGATGCAACAGCTGATCTAGAGGGTAAAATGATGCAAAGACTGAACGCAGTTTGTGATACCTGGTATGGTGTCTGTTGAAGGGACAGACCCAGTAGCAGGGTGCACCCAAATCATGCCCTGCCTCTCACAGGCTGTCAGTGCAGTCGCACAGGTGCGGCCTGTCAATTTCTGGCCAGCTGAGATCTGCAAAGTCACTCAAGTGTCAGAGCTTGAATGCTTGTGTCAGTGTTCACTGCAGTCCTCGCTGCAGCTTCTGAATCCAGAGCTGGTTGCAGACAGCACAAGGTTCGTGCACTACACATGCTGGGGTGGTAGTAATGACATGTAATGGAAGCGTGAAAGGTGGTCAAAATGCTAAGAGAAAGCAGCCAGGAGGGTAAGGTGTCAGGCTTGATGTTGTATGCTTGCAGTTCAAAAGGCTTGGGGTTGAAGTCAGGAACATGATATGTAATGCATGTTTACACATTGTTCATGAATGAATGGATGAACTATTCAATCAGCATGATTACAATTACCTGAGGGATATTTGTGCATATGCCAGACTCTCCATCAAACGACCAGCCATGGTAGGCACACTGAAGCTGGCCGTCTGGTGTCATGCGGCCTTCTGACAGCGCAGCGGCACGATGTGGACATCTGTCTTTCAGGGCCACAACTCCCTGACCTTGAGGTCGCTTCAGCAGAACAACTGGTTCGTCAAAGATGTAGACACGCTGAGGTTGACCCTCTGGCAAATCTCTAGAGAAATGGACTGGATACCATTGGTTGCGCCAGTCAAACGCTGTAGGCTGACTGCTGTGTTGCTGCTTTGTCTGTGATGGTGCTGACGTGGTCGCTGCACTGACGGGCTTGAACAATCCAGGTCTACGCTTGGCGCCCTTGCCAAGCGTGCATATCGTTGCCGAGTGAAGAAAGTCATGAGGGGTCGCTGTGGATGCAGGCTGTTTTGACAGGCCTCCAGCAGGTCGCAAATGATCGCCACAGCGCGCGGCGTTTCTAGACCGCCTGCGCAACCTGAACTCGACATGCTGAAGACCGCGCAATTCTCATCAAAAATAAGTTAGCAAAAGTCAAGAGCGTGACGATGTCTTACTGATTGATGCTAGAGGCAACAGCAGGGTGCCGGATGCTGTTTGCTATGCTGTGCGCCTGCATGCTTGATCGTAGTGTAGTTGCTGTGTCGCGCGTCAGCGAAGCAGCGATCAAGCCGTTTCCGCAGATGACTTGCTACACTTTCCCAACCAGCGTGTAGCGCATCGATGTCACACCCACTGCGCTCAAAGAGTCGCGAACCTTGTCCATTGTCAGCAAAGAAGCTGAAGCTGGCGTTACGTCGCTTTGATGACCTAATTCAATTCTGCGCCACAGACAAACTGCGAGTCCGCTACAAGCCAAGCGCAAGTTCACACCTGGTGTTCCACTGTTGTAAGGTTGCCTGTGCTCTGCACCAGCATCCACCCCACTGCTTGGCATCAGATCCGATGGCTTTCGAAATGCCCACTCAAAATCACACCAACGCAGCAAAGTTGTGTGTCGATTTTGAAGCATGAATGTTTGCTGCAAATGCTCTTGCTGGGAACGTGACCATTTAGGACAGCTCCTGCCTTTCAGCAACACTTGACCTGCACTGTTCGAGCGTTGCTGCAAGCGTGAGCTTCGGCCTTGAATGAAGTCAGCTGAACCGCCACAACGTCAGCTGCGGGACTCAGCTGACTTGGAACGCACCCTGGATGCAGGTGATCACCATGGCAGATCGTCCATGCAAGAGGTTGCAGGACCGCGCGTACAGTTTCAGCGTTCGATAAGCTCGCTCACCGAGCGTTGCCAGTGATTTCAGCATTGGTCTGGTCCCGTGAATTGGCTGGATCATGCTTGCTCACTGCTTGTGCGCTCGCGCCAGCGAACGTCATTGCTTGCGTACCTGTCTAGTCATCTGATACTGTGCTGCCATAAAGCACTTGCGCTATGTACGCCATCATCGCATCGACGTATGCGACCGTGCTGATTGGAGTGTTCACTCTGGTCTTCCTAGCTACAGACCAAACGCCTCTGCACTTCAGGTCAGTGCCGAAAACAATCAGCTAGCTAGCTGTTCCAAAGCGTCAAGCGTCGCACGTTCTGCTTGTCACGTATTTCAGAGCTGACTCAAGTTGCTTGTCACAACTCAAAAGCATGCACTGCTTTGCTGACAAGGGGTGTGGTTTGGTCACAGCATGAATGTTTTGCATTACCTGTATGTGTACTGTTTTTCTGACATGCAGCCGCACTGTGAGGCGTTTGTTCTGGTATGCCTTGAGTGCAATATTCTGTGTCTGGGCTGTGATGATACTCAAGCACCTGGATCTGGAAAGCTCGAGGTTTTTTGGGCTGCTGCTGTTGTCGGTGAGCATCTTCTTGCTTGACCAGTGTACTTTGGCAAACATCCAAGACTGCAAGCAAATGGCAAGGCAAGATGCTGCAAATGCTTGGCAATGTACATCTATCGTGTGCTTCTGTACAGTCCAGACTCTATGCATCTTGTGATTGAATTGTGCACTTGATAATATAGCTGCATGAGGCTTTTGTGACTCCAGGTTGTCCTTGCAAGCTATGCAGAGGATGAGATTCAGAACAGATACTACCTGACACCGTTCCCAGTGAAAGCTGCCATGGATGTCCCAGGTATCTGTACAATTTGGGTAGCATCAGAAAACGCTTGGTGTTGTTGGTGCTTTGAGGCTGAAGTTCGCTCAACACAACTTGCATTAGTGCATTGCAAGCCTGCGCTTCTAGCTGTCAGTACACATAGGAAGCTGTAGCAGCAGTCTGACATTGACACAGGCATCATCAGGGGACGCACATGGTATTGCTTGCCTGACGTCCTTGTTTTCCGCCATGGACAAATGCATCTACATCCACTGCTGCATACTGCTGCATATTGCTAAATCTCCAGTGATTTTCACAATGAAACAAATGATGCACTGCTGAATTTAGGATTGTTTGGCACTTTGCACATTTGCTTTCAGCTTATCTGTTGGCCTCTGCATTTGTATGCAATGAGCTGTAGTCAAAACAAGCAACATAGTGGTAACAATACATAACCATCTTGGCATGTGAATTGACCTGTGTTTGTATGTGCCTTGCTGTTAGGCACTCCAGAAGCACAGGGCAAAGCAGACTATGTGTCTAGTCTAGTTGCTGAGATCAACCACAGGAAGGGCTTCACAGCGGGCCTTTCACAAGTGCTGGCCAGATTTGCAGGGTCGCTGGAAAAGCGCAGAAAAGCATTGTTTGCGGTAGGCTAACATGCTTTGGTGGCGTCTTGCATGGATTTTTTGCACGTTTGATGCATCTCGTAAATTACAACCACAACTGAGCAAACAAGTTGCTGACTGGACAGCATAATCTGTGGTCACATCATCCCACTCACGTGTGCAGATCTCAAACGGTGTAGTGTCTGTTTCTTGCTGCAACTGCCAGTTTGTGTCGATCCCATTCATGCATTTCCATAAGATACTGCAAGCAATCGTGACGACCATATTTTGTTGATAGTGCTGCATCATTGCTTTCTGTGCATGTTGCATTAAGCTTTTATACAAGATACCAGACAGGTGTAACATCAGGTTGGCAGCCTGCAAATGCCATAGTACAACCCAATCCCTGTACAGATTTGTTGCATTACCTCCATTAACATATTGCAGTACTCATGAACTGCAGAGCCGTCCGTGTTCACTTTGGCCCTAATCTTGCTCCCAGGTGCTGAAAGAGGCAAATTTGGAGGAGCTGAATTTCATTCTGCTGAACATAAATTGTGCCACAATGGCGGAGGTGGTGAATCGTGAAACCATGGACATGCTGACCGGATCTGACAAGGGTCAACGGCTCCCAGAGCTGCAGGTGCTCACCAGGTACTACCTGCACTATGCCTGAGTGACCGTGAAAACAGTGACAACAGCAATAGTATTTATAAGCACGATTGTAGTGATATGACAAACATGCCTGCAGTACATTAGCAGCGCCCGCACACCTGCTTAGTGCAAACACTTCAGCTAGCAAGTCACCAAGTTTATCATCCACTGACTCAGCAGAGCAGACAGAGCAGATGGTGTGATGCAGAGCAGCTTTGCTACATGCTTTGCAGAAGGTGGGGATGTGATGGCAACCCATGCAGTCGCTGTGCACCTAGACTTTTGTTTTCTCACGCAACAGCTGTCATGAGGCGCCAACTGAGCAGGGCAGATTGTTGTGATGCAGGGCAGCTTTGCTACATGCTTTGCAGAAGGTGGGGATGCGGTGGCGGCCCATGCAGTCCCTGTGCACCTAGACTTTCAGTTTTCAGCGCAACAAATCTCATGAATCGCCAACTCAGCAGGGCTCATTGCATTGGGTGCACTGCAGGGCAGCTCTGCTGGATGCCTTGCAAAAGGTGGGCATGCGGTGGCGGCCCATGCGACAACGCTGGGCCAGCAACATTCTGCTGTCCACCTTTGGCCGTGAGCTCACACGCCTCAAGAGTTATGTGGATGATGGGGACGACTACCAGACGCTGTACAAGATGGTGTACAATGACTTCCAAGGGGAGGCTCAGAGGAGCGTGTTGCAGCATATCAGCACGCAGGGGCAACAAGCACTGCAAGAGCTGCAGACTGTGGCACCCACTGCGCCTCCTGGTGTCTGCCTTAAGGTGGGGTTTTCTCTTTCCTGGCAGCAAGTCTCCTCCCCTTCCGCTCCCAGGAGCCCCTGTTTCTGCTTTGACGCAGTTGTGGGCCTGCTACGACCTGGCAACGTGCCCAAAAGCTCTACCCTCTGTCTTGCCGTTATGGGTGATACTGCCTGAATGTGCTGCAGCATATCAGACTCCAGGGAGAACAAGCGCTGCAGGAGCTGCAGACTGCAGCACCCACTGCACCTTCTGGTATCTGCCTGAAGGCGAGCCTCTCTCCCACCTGTTAAATTGCTGATCTCGCATGGTACAGGCATGTCAAATGCAATGAACTATCTTCATTATTGGAGCGTAGCATAGCAAGATGTTCAACAAAACCTCCATGAGTACTCAGGGCCAGTGAGACTGTCACACACAGTCGAATCAAACGCTCAGATGCATGTGACCAACTTGGCAAGCTGCTGTGCTGCAGGTAGTGAGTGATATTGATGACACCCTGATGTGCAGTGGAGGCAACTGGCCAGCTGGCAGGGACATGCGCTACCCCCGCAAGTGCATGTATCCTGGCGCTCTGGCCCTCTACTCTGAGCTGGACATTGGGTACTGCAGCAAACTGCAGGTAAACATTGCTGGCAGAAACTGTCAGAACAGATCTTCACCACAATCCTGCTGTATCAAAACCTGTAGGGACTGCAGCAACTTGCAAATACAAGTCCGTCCCTCACTTTGCCAGCAGCAGGCATGCTGTGCCATGATGACCTCATAACATGATGAGCCATATGATTGTCGCAAATTTGTCTCTGCCTTATAGACTGTGCTTTGAAGGTCCCGCTGTTGTCATGAGCTCTGGTCATTGCCCTGGAATGTACATGTTCAGCAGAGCCTGTGAAGACATCCAGACATTAGTTCAGCTGCATGCAACAGGAATGCAAGCGGCTAGAGAGGAAGAGAGTACGGCAGGCATCTGGCACCCTGAGTGACTCTGACAAGGCTCAGACAGGCAGTTCAGGCGACCTGGGATTTTTCCCCAGAATACGGCGAAGCATCAGCAACATCAGCAACATCAGGCATTCAGGCCGCAGGTGATCGCCCACCTACCTTCTTGTTTCATATACACCTGCCTGCTGCAATACATGCCTAGCCGCCAGCACATGCAGTCAAATGCACGACCTGGCAGCCCTTGTCAATCATTGCATGAGGGATTCAGGTCATCAGACATCGAGGCTGCAGGTGTGTACCTGCCTGCAGCCTGACACGTGCAACATGGAAGTCTTTGGACAGACAGTGTATGGAGCATTAGCATCAGCAATATCAGACATTTGGGCTGCAATGATTGCCTGCACTGCCGCGCATGCACTCGCGTATGTGCGACCTGGAAACATATGCACAAACATTGCATGCAAAGTCAGCATCAGGAACATCAGGTGTTCAGGCTGCAGGGCATTGCACACCCGTCTGTTCATGCAGTCATACGTGCACGGCCTGGGAGGCTTTGTACCGGCTTCGCATGAGTTGACAGGCATAGACATATCTGCTGCCCCCTGTATGCCATCGTCATCAAATTGTTACACGCCTGCAGGGACCCTACAGAGAATGGTCACACACAGGCGGCTACCTCATTTGCACAGGGCATCCCTCGGAAGCCAGAAGATGCCTGAGGCAGTAGCTGGTCTGCTACCTTTGTTGAAATGGACAGCACCATTGATGGTGGTGAGGTGTCATGCTTTCAGGGATCCTACAGAGAATGGGCACACACAGGCGGGTCTGTCTTTTGCAGAGGGCATCCCTGAGGAGCCAGAAGACGCTTTAGGCAGCAGCTGGTTTGGCATCTTTGATGAAGTGGACAGCATGATGGGCAGGCATAGGCATACCCGCCGCCCCCAGCGCGCCCCAAGCCTGGATCATCACAGATCTGGATACATACACAGCAGGTATGGATTACCCAAGATCTGGTCGTTTGTCCAAGATCATGACAGGCATACTGACACTGAGCAATGGAAAGACCTTGTCTTATCTAGCTAGTAAGACTTGAGCACCATACATCCTTCATGCCCCAAAACAATCTGGCCTGGCAAGGCATGGCTTGGGCCACAAACACTTAGCACCTGTGCCGGCATTTGTGACAGTTGTGAATCTCTTGATATCAACAGCACATTGTGCTATGTTGCAGGTCTGCAACAAATCTGCAAGAGGTGCAAGGCATCAGCATCCTGAAAACCACTACTGAGGAAATCGCAACAGCATGTGGAGAATGCTGCACGCCAGGAGTTACCTTACGGGACGTGCAGGTCTACATCAATCACCTGACGAGCTTTGGTTTGGTCGCAAAAGTGTTTCCGTCCTTTTCCGAAATGCATGACACCCATACCAACAGCATGTGCTGCTTTGCTGCAGGTCTGCAACAAATCTGCAAGAGGTGCAGGGCAGCGGCATCCTAGGCACCACAGCCGGGGAGGAGGTGGGCCTATCTGGCCTGCCTGACCGCAGCAGTGTTGTCCAGCTTCTAGAGTTTGGTGAGCCCATCAGCTGAAGATCACAGTGATAGCTTGATGTGACAATTGATCTTGTTTGCAGCCTATTGCTCTGACTCAGATCTACCACTGCAGCCAGAATGCAGTAATTGGTTCCCAACTGCATTGTCCTTACATGTTGATGTGCATGCATTGAATGTCCTTGTGTCAAGAGACTGCTATATCACATTGTGCTTGATTGTAGCTGCATCATTAGCATGATGCTGCAGTCATTTTCAGGGGTTGAATTGAGTACCAGAATGTTCTCAGCACGCAATGCTTGTCCATTTCTTCACCATTGGCATGAACAGACGCTGCATTGAGTGACAGGCAGCACTATGCAGTACTCATCAGTTGAGCAAGCATTGTGCAGGGTGCAGCAATGTACAGCAAATGAGCTGCATGGTGCTGCATCATTATGCAATGATTGCTCAGTCAATGGTTGCTGCGTGTTGCTGCATCATCACTGCATGTTTGCTCAGATGTAATCACATATGGCTGGCTGTCCATGCCCTACAGCATTATCCTTCAAACATGGCTCTGAAGCATTCTCTGCCTGATGCCCATCTGGTTAGCATGCTAATGGGCAGATCTGTAAGTAGGCATGTGCTGGACAGGTTCATCTCTTGTGTGTGCCTTTGACGCCTCAGTTCTGTCCATCTGTTGTATGGCAGTTGACCAGTGGCACTGTGTCTGTATGCACCCAGCAGAGTCATGTGATCTCAACAGCAAGTATGCGCACACAATGATGACAGTGCTGATGCTGTAGGGCGAGGGGCAGGGCAGTTGACCACCAGCATAGCAGGGGCTTTCCCAGACAAGCAGACCCGTGAAGGGGCGCTTTCAACTGTATCAAGAGTCTTTGTGGGCGGCCTCAATCAGGCCTGCCAAACAGTGCTGCACCCGCTTGAGGCTATTCAGCTGATCTGTAGCAGCCCTCAGGCTCCCTATGAGGGGTCTGGGGGGGATGCTGCCACCCAGAAAGCAGTCGAGGAGGAAGAAGATGAGAAGGAGGAGCCTCGCCGCCTGCATCAGGTACAGACTTGTTGCAAAATATGTTTTGTCAAGAAACACAAGTTGTCAACTGCTCTGACCCACTCCAGCCCCTTGAGGCTATTCAACTTCATTTTCTGTTGGGGTTCCCTCAGGCTCCTTATGAGGGGTCTGGGGATGCTGCCACCCAGAAAGCAATTGAGGAGGAAGAAGATGAGAGGAGGAGCCTCGCCGCCTGCACCACGTACAGGGATGACAAATCAGCAGTGCTTCAGAAGTCGTACGTCTCTGACATCTTTCTGCTGGCCAGCAAGGCATAAAGCACGTCACAGCGCTTCTCCATGCCTATCTCAAGATCTACTTTTGCAAATTCTTGTGACACTCTGAATGCAGCCATGCAACCTGTACACTTCTGAATACGCCGTGCCAGGACTATGGGATCTGACATTTCAAGGAGACTTTTGGTAATCCTAATGGGCTCAAACCTGGTGTGGAAAGCAGTTGGGACATTGCAGATGCCATGAACCAAAGCAGGGCAAATGACATGACATATTGATACCATGTCCTTGTCATTCCTGTTGTCAGTATCTATGTTACATCCTTTTCATTCATCTATACGTGTTGTACATGACAACTCAATTCAAGCAATACTGCTCAAACTTGCTTTCTGGCTTGACAGGCAGGAGTACATTTGGCGTTCCTGTCAGCTCGTCCTGAGTCCGTGCGCGGCTTGACAGAAGCAGAGTCCTTCAAGAACATCTTCAATCCGCTGCTGAAGAGGGGCGAGCTTTACTGTTCGCCAGTGCTGCTTCTTGGCAGCATCCACTCAGGTCCCACGGCCCTGCTACGCTTCATGCTGGGAAACAGGTCAGCTCTGCTATGTTTCCACAGGCAACATGAAAGTCATTGAGGTCTGTTCGGCAGCATTGATCAAAGCGACCTGCTGCTGAAAAGGGGCGAGCTGTACTGCTCCCGGGTGCTGCTTCTGGGCACCATCCACTCAGGCCCTACTGCCCTGCTATGTTTCATGCTGGTGAACAGGTTGACTTTGCAATGATTTCACCTGCAACATGCAAGACATTGAGTGAATCAACCTGCTGCTGAAGAGGGGCGAATTGTGCTGCTCGCCGTCGCTTCTTTTGGACAGCATACCTGCAGGACCTACAGCCTTACTATGTTTTATGCTGGAAAATAGGTGCATATTCCTGCGCTGTGTCTCAGCCTTGCGTACACTTCTGTTGTTGTTGAGCGTCTTCAAGCCTTGCTGCCTTGTTGCAGTTCATCCTTGGAGACAGGTCAGCTCGAGTAAGTGTCAGTCTTTCTGAAGTCTAAGAGGTTTTTAGCCCCCTTTACTTCAGTGACAATGCTCTTCATGATTCATGCGATCCTCTCATCCTGCTGCATTTCACACTGGAGAACAATTGTGTCTGGTGTCCAAAATGAATGCAGTCACTCTTGGACTTGCAGTCACTCTTGGCAGCAACTTGATGGAATTCAATTGCTGCCAATTCTCATTTTAATCAGCTTTTGGTAAATTGAGCTGACTGCAGCGTTCTACCTTTTGCAACACTGATCAATGTTTCTGGCAGGGTATCTATGTGACTCTGGCATGCCAATGTAGCATGCGCTTGAGGCCAAATTCTGCAAACAAAGATCCTGATGAGTTGCATCCCTGCCCTTGAACATGTTACCCTGTCTGCTGATTTGGCATGACACTGCGCAATGTTGATGCTTCCTGTAGGTTCAGGCTAGTTGATAGGACAGTGATGCTTTGCAACAGTACCAAGTCATGCAGCAAAACTCGAAACCACTTCTTCAGAGCATTGCATTTGCCTGGCATCAGATTTTGTCAAATTTAGCTGTCTTGCATCACATGACAGCACGTCACATTGCATTACATTGACTGATGCATCAAGGCAGAGCTAGTCATATGATGCACTGCAATCCAGCTTATTGCGACATGATCTGGTGCGTTGGAGCTGCTGCAGTGCTTCTTTCCTGTACTTGCAGTGCGATACTCAAAGGGTTTTGGCGAAACATTTTGGATACTTTGCAGAGGCTTTGTTGCAACAAGGTTGCTGTGACTGCATCCCCATATCTGACCGTAATTCTTTTGGAATACCTCAGGCACGTTACATGTTTGACAGAAATATTCTGCAGTGTTTACTGCTAGCAGGCAGGTATTTCCTTTGTCTGCTCTGTTATGACAAGTTTTTGCCAATTTGCTGATCGAGTGGATTATCTCTGGTGCCAGGTGAACTGTGCTGTGCGGCACTAAGGCAACCCTTTTGATCAGCTCAGTGACGCCTTGTTAGGGCACAGCCTAAACACAAAACATGCAGAACGACATGCGGCTGTTCCTGCAGTTCAACAGCTGTGCTAGCACCTAGCAAGCTGGGTAACGTCTGACCCAGTAGACAGCTAGACGTGCTTGTGCTGATTCCCTACCCCGCCCAATCAAAACACTTTGCATACATCAGTCTCTGCAGGAGAACAGCTGTGCTAGCACACAGTCGGCTGGGCAATGTCTGATCCAGTAGATGCAAGTCTTGTGCTGATTCCCTCATCCGCCCAATTGAAAGACTTTGTATGCAGTAGTCTCTGCTGCAGAACAGCTGTGGTAGCACCTAGTTGACTGGGTAATGTCTGATCCAGTAGACAGCAAGACTTGCTTGTGCTGCTGCCTAACCCGCCCCAGCAAAAGACTTGATGTGTGGACAAAGTAGACACAAGACATGCAGAGTGACATGCATCTGTTCCTGCAGTAGAGTAGCTGTGCTAGCACATAGCAAGCTGGGTAATGTCTGATCCAGTAGACCGCAAGACTTGCTTGTGCTGGTTCCCTAACCTGCCTCATCAAAAGACTTGGTGTATGGATAGTTTAGCACAAGCTTACCTGGCACCCAGCATCAGCATGTGTTACCAGAAACTTGCGCACCCAGACCATTCACAACATGCATGCCCAGCTGGCAGAACGTGACCGTGTTCCAGGCAGCTGACAGGCCAGCAACTGTGTCATCACGTCAAGTGGCATGTGTTGTGTTGAGCTACTTTTGCAGCAATACTAGCTGGCAGACTGTAGCTTTGCGTTAACAAGATCAAGAGGCTAGCAGCTATCTCATTAACTCTCAAGTCATGTGTCATATAATGCAGGCCGCCCAGGGACAACCCCAGGACACTGAACACTCAGCTGAATGCTGCTCTGGCAAATCGTAAGCTGAGCAGGTTCAGGGAGTTTGCAGCCCTGTACCCTGAGTGTTGCTGGGTGTTCTTTGGAGACAATGGACAGGTCAGTGCTGTGATTTGGAGTATCAGGTTCAAAGTATAAGGCTCTTATCATTGGGTAACGTGCTTTTCTTTTGGCTTGAAAAGATGCAGCAGGCATAAGCAGGGTGTTGTACTGACTGCTGAACCTACAATACCTGTCAGCAATGCTGCCTTCAAAGTTATGCAGCATCTGATGAAAGGGGCTGAACTGTGTCTGCCTGCATGGTCCCCCCATGCTTCTGCTCAGCAGTTGTTTGATTCACAATCCATGACTATCAATGCATCCATATGTACTGCTGAGAAGCCTGCAACATGTTATCTATGTATTTTGCCTTGTTGAGATTGCCATTTCTGCTGTTCACAGGGGGATGTGCTTTGTGCTGAAGCCTTGAACCAAATACTGGTGACTAGGGATGGTCAGTCACGGCTGCTGGCAGCTTTCATACATAGGGTGGTGCCGCTGCATGAGACTGTCAGCACGCTGCGCACAGACCGCAGCAACAAGACCAGCTGGCTAGCAACTTGGCGGGATAGGAATATCTTTCTACACAAGACCCATGTGGGCATGACCGTTCAGGTATGCTCTGGAAGCGATGCCCTTTCAACCAATAACATACAAGTCTCACTTGCTACATGGTGAATCAAGCCAGCAGCATGCTGTACAAGTTGTGATTTCTGCTTCTGATGACCTCAGCTTGAGTTTCATACGCCAGCCAGACTGGCATCAAACTTTCCTGATTCTGATGTCGCTCCTTCTGGGCTTGTCAGGTGTATACACTGGGCTTGTTAGAGGGCATTCATCTTCATCAAATTGTGACACTGTATGTCATGACGTCAGAGTCCTTGACTGCTATCTGATGTCACTCTGCATAAACTTCAAGCACATACACGCTGGGTTTAGAAGATGATATTGGCCCCCAGCGAGTCATAAGCTCTGCATCAATTGACCTCAGATGGGCTGGAGCTAGCTGAGCCAGCCAGACCAGTATCAATGCTGCATGTCATGAGTCTGACACTCCCTTTTCTGTGCTTGTCAGGCGCATACACTGGGATTGGTAGATGACATCGGCCTTCAGCGAGTGGTGAACTCGGCTTCCAATGATCTCAGATGGGCTCGAGCTAGGTATGCCAGCCAGACCGGTATCAAGTGGGACCAGGTTATCAAGCAGCTGAACATTGACATCAGATTTGCCAATGAGCGGCTGCCTGACGATAAACAGGTAAGGCAAAACTGGCTTATGACTCAACTTTGGGCTTACAAATGGTCAGTATGCACTGCATATTGTGCAACAATTGACTAGCAGGTAATCACAGCAGAGTCAATTTGAATAACACATCATGCTGTGCTGAATGCTTGCTTGCGTTGGCAGAAGTTGGTGATATGAGTTTTTGCATGACTGCATGCTAGCTTCATCAAAGCTTCTGCGTGCATCACTAGGCCTTGGCAAAGCGCCTTGACACATGATTTCATCAGAATGTAGGGTTGAAGGCATTGGTTGCATGATGACCTTGCATTATTGTATGCGGTGTCACTGCTGCTGAGCACAGTCGCACCAGTGCAGGTTGAACTGATTGAGCAAGACATCAGCAGAGCTGACAGCCCTAAGCCTTCGCACAGCCACTCGCCCTCTGACAGTCAAACAGCTGCCAGCCAAGCTGCCGAGCACAGCATGCCTCAGACCCCCCGCGGTTCCAGCCCGCGAGCGTCAGAAAGTCAACTGAGCAACTACTTCCCTAGCGGTGCGTCTGACGCTGGCACGAGCGAGCACGCGGATGATGCTGCCGTCACTGAGCTAACGACACGAAGCTCTGGGACGCAGCACGGCATGCAGCTCCCGCCCGTGAAGGCTCAGAAAGGCAGCAATACGAAAGGCAACACCAATGGGAAAGGCAATGGGGAGTCGGGTTTGGGCAGAAGAAGAGGTAGTGGGCGGGGTGCTGGCAGGCAAACTAGTGAAGAATTGCCGGATGTCACAGGGCGGCAGTCAGACCATACAGCTTATGACGCAAGTGGCATTAGGCGAGTCAGTACAGCTGGCAGACGAATGTTCTGAATCAGCAATGCATGACTGCCTGCAATGCAACTACAATATGCACTGTTGTGAGAGAGACCTGATGCCCTTGTCGTGCGCACTTTGAGTGAGAGAGACACGGCCCATACATAGGCAAGCCATATTGAGAGAGTCCAGCTGCATTTGTTGTTTTTGAGTGGATGTACATCATTCTGTATTCACAGCCCATCTTGCTCAAATCACAATGTGCTGCTGTTTCAGCAGGCTGTGTGTTGTACTGCTTACCATGTAATTTGCCAGCACTTGGTTTTGTCACAGAGGCCATTTAGCTGTCAGTTCACATTCCTTTCAGACATTTAGCAGCTTATGGTCGGTCTGGGTTTGCGTGAGTGTGCACATCATGCAGCGCAAAACAGGCTGTAATAAGCACAAGAAGGGATCATCTATTAGTAGACGTCATCAGACTCTGATGGCATGCAACATAATTTATTGCTGCGCTTGCATTTGCTGCATCTCGACGGACCGAACATGTTGCACTCGACCGAAGCGTGCATGAGATGTCCTTCTGATGCAACCCTGTCACTGTAGCAGAGATCACTCTTCCTCGCAGTTGCAGACTCAGAGTCCGCTCTCGCCTCCAATTTAAGTCCCACTGTACATGTGCTGACGCAATCTCAAATTTCACTGCTGACTGAAGCAGCGCTATTTCTGCTGAATGTTGCTTGTTCACGGTACAACGAGTGCAAAGCCTCGTGTTACTGTAATAAACATCTCAATAACATGACAAAGTGCACAATCATTTGATGTAGAGGCTGAAACTACGCTGGTCGTCATGCATACATCTTGTTGTTTGTGTTGAGCTATGCCATTGACCTTAAACAAAGGAACCTGATTGATGTGCAAGACAGCACTGCTACTCTGTACGCTGGTCATTGCTTTTCAGTACACTATCACAGTAAGAAAAGTTCACCTAAAATCTGATGAATGCAATATTGAGTCCTTTTCCCTGTGCATATAGTATCTGTATCAACTCACAGTAGTTGCTAACAGCTTAAAGCTGACTACGCTGATCACATCGACACATCTGTCCGTATAGTCAACCTGACTGTTTCTCTTTTTGAAACAAAGACAAATGCCATAGGCAATGCCAGTGTTATAATCTCAACAACTGTACTAAGTACAAATTTCACTACTCCATACTACTGTGTTTACACGGAGCCTGGCAATATCAGGCCTTGAACAACTAAGGAGATCAAAGAAAAAGCCTATGCTGTTCGGCGTCTAAAAGGAGGCTCTGTCAACAGAGGCGTCCCAGGAAGTGCTAACAGCATCAGACGGCTGCTTTTGAAGCATGCAAGACACCGTCAACCCCTGCTTGCTTGTTTGCAAACGCAACCCGATGCATACATACACACATAAATGCATGTCATGATCAGCCACCTCCTCAAGACAACAAGCTGGTGAAAAAAGCAACTTTTCTTTTTCTTTTACTGTTATTTATCTCACCAGCTTGTTGTCAAACACGATATGCACAAAGGTGGCCTCCTTGACTCTGTAATGCTGTAGGCACAAAAGGAAGGAAAATAGCGAAAGTAAAGTCTACGCCATTAGGCGTCATAACGGGAGCCTCTGTCAACAGATGCAGCCCAGGATGTCACAAAATCAATGTGTCAATACGAAATCAGTCTGAGAACCCAACACCCCTTTGACGGATTCCTTGTGTCAGGGCCACTTGACAGGATGGCCCAAATGATGAAATGAAACTCGAACAGAGCCCAGAAAAGGGCAAAAAAGATCGCAACATGTCACGGTAGGACCCAAAAGCGGGCCTGAGTTCTGCTGAAGCAGGGCTTAAGCCTGCTTTTTGGCAGGACAATTCCGTACCTGAGCCACTAGTGTGTGCCGTACATAGTATGTGCTCCTCGCAGTATGGATCCTGGCAGTATGTGACCCGCAAAGTCTGAGTCACTTGCAATGATGCTGCAATCATACAGGCTGCACCCTGCAACGCTTTTAGAGAGCCAGTAATCGCCTAAATGCTTGTACCACCAAAACGTAGCCAAAAATCCCCAGTATGACCAGTCCAGCCACCTCAAGTCGAAACGTCTGGGAGAAGTTGTACAGTCTGAAGGGGTTGATGATTTCGCTTGTTCTGACCAGCACATTCATGGCTGCCACTAGAATGTATAGGGAAGCACACACCAGGAAGGCTTTGGTGCGCAGCAGAGGGTTGCAGTAAGCGCTTGTATCTATGGTGAGACTGATGAAGGGAGCAAACAGTTGGACGCCAGCCACTAGCCAAGCTAAGGAGGCAACTGGGTTCTGCAAAACATCAGCAAAACGATTTCAGTGAATGTCAAGAATGACATGTCATGTGAGCAACCAACATGAGACTGATGAAAGGGCCAGCAGTTGAACGCCAGCCATTAGCCCAGCCAATGATGTTACTGGATTCTGCAAAGCACCAGCAAAGTGTCACCAACAGGACAGATTAGTGTATCATGTGCACCAGCCCACAGCCAAGCTGAAGATGCACCAGGGTTTTGCAAATTGAAAGCAGTGAGGTGTCAGTGAAGCCAAGAATGATTTGCTATGTGATAAACTAGTATGAGCATTGTGAGAGGCAAGCAGCTGCACACCAGCCTCCAGCCAAGCCAAGGATGCAACAGGGTTCTGCAAATCACCAGCAATGTAATGTCAAAGAAGGTCAAGAGTGATACATAATGTAAATCATGTGCATGATCAAACATGATCATTGCATGAGGAATTAGCTGAACATCAGGCAACATCTCAGCCAGTGATGCTACAGGGCTCTGCAAATCAACAGCAGTGCTATGGGACATCAGAAGACCATGAGTCAAACCAACAATGTTAAGAGTGAGTCATCATGAGGCCACGCAAGAGGCACAGGTACAAAATGCTTTTGCCAAAAAGCAGCACTGAGCTTTAGCAGGACTAAAGTCCGCATTTGGGTCTTCCTGTGTCATGATAAGCTATGCCTGTCATGAAGACTGGCAAAGCATATCATACTATCAAAGCATCAGGTACACAGCTACATTCAAGGATGTCAGCTGCGCTACATTCAAGGATGTCAGCTGCAGCCAGCATGTTGGAATGTCAAATAAAACTGCTGCAAGGGCAACAGACATCATCAGCATTCAAATTCTGTTATACATGCTCAGTAGTCGCGCAGCGACTATGATAATTGTAGCTACTACAGTAGTCATGATCATCAATACTATTGTCAGTGATATTTTCAACTTGACAGGAGCGCAAAGAGTGACATACCAAGTGTGCAGTACCGGTGCCGCCCTGAAACCAGGATCTGGTATGCAAATAAGCCATGTTCCCAATTTGGTTCAGCAGTAAGCAGGTGATCATTGTAGTCATCAGGCTCAAGCCCTTGGGAGAACATGCCAAAGGTGGTGGCTTTTGGCGGTTCATGTGCTTTAGGGGTAGAACCCAGCAGGCTGCAATCGCCATTGCCATGGCTTCAATGTCAAGCACACTGATCTGCAATTGCAAGCACTGTCAGTTTTTGGGAATTCACGTGCTTAAGGCATAGAACCCAGCAGGCTGCAGTAGCCATTGCGATGGCTTCAATGTCAAGCACATTGCTCTGCATTGACAGCCCACATTGTATTTGCGTTTTGGCACTGTCAGATTTTGGCGGTCCATGTGCTTCAGGGACAGATCCCAGCAGGCTGCAATCGCCATTACCATGGCTTCAATATCAAGCACACTGATCTGCATCTGCACTTCAAACAATTTTGCAATTGTGCATCAGAAAAGTAGAAACAAACACGCTGTGCTGTGCTTGCCAGCAAAATGAGTTCTGCTGTTTTGCACTCAATGTCAGCTTTGCTGTCTTACGCTCAACATCACAAGCTGTATTTGGACCAGATGTCAGAAGACTGTGAAAAGAGCAGCGGTGCAGAACCAGCTGGCATCTGCACTTGTCTTGTTTGCAACTTTGATGGAAGCTTGTACTGTTTGATGCACCATAGGATTCACATCCCATTTGGGTTCCATGCATGACTGAAAAGGGCTTTACACGAAGAAATCTGGCGCTGTATGATGCATGCATGACGCCACTCATACAGTATACAAGCATGTGAGCTTCAAAGCTGAATGCTGACCTGCAGAGTGTCAAACGAGGAGCCATCCACAAAGAAAGCTGTCATGGTAGCCTCTACCACAATGCTCTGATACACTACCATGTACTGCACAATGCACCCTTGTCAGCATCAAGTACCATGCAACAGGTTCATGTTTCCCACCTTGCTTATAAGCAATTATACACACAACAGCAGAAAGCAACCGCAAAACCAGCTGCAAGATGCATTGAGGCAATGGTATGTTTTCGACTGAGATTCAATGAACCCTGCTGAGTGCATGTACCATTCCCATTCATATGCAATGCCGATGCAGCATGCACGAAATCTTAGGGGTATGGCCAGCTGCACATTTTAAACCACCCTGTACTGCACAGTGAACCCTGGCCATCATCATCAGTGTCAACCTGTGAATGCGTGCTAGTGGAGCTCAGAACCTTGCTAGGTGCATTCACTCTTGCCATTGACATGCACTACCAAAGCATCACGGTGCCGACTTAGCCCAAAGAGATGATAGACCAGACGTGTGTACACCACAATTACTATCTTTCAGCCAACTTGTTACCAGCATGTAACCAAGGGAAGACTGCTGTCAAAGAATGTTACGCAGGTTGCGCCAACAGTAGGCTGCTGAGGATGACAGCATTTATGACCCACCTTGAAAAGGGCAATGACCATGGCATGGGCAGCCTTACTCAGCTTGATGAAGCTGCTCACACCTATACAGACAGAGAAGCTTGGCAGGTGTAGACATTCAATACATAGCACGCCTAATTGCTGTTCAGCTTCATGCTACATTCAGTGGCATGATCTCTGCAGGCATGTGACAGACAGCAAGCCAATGGTTGAATCAGATGCATTAGTCACCCAAAACACAAGTATGAGCGCTGCAAACATGCAACAAACAGCAAACTCAGCAAACTTGTGGGCCGATCAGAGCAGACCACATTCAATAGCATTCAACAGACAGCAAGCCTATTTGCTGTTGAGTTCCATGCCACATTCAGAGGCATATGCTTAAGCTCTCTTGATATGCAACAGATAGCAAGCTCATGGACTTCTCGGTTTTGCATTCACAGGTATGCGCAGCACATGATTGCAATCAAGACAAGCTGCGACTGGATTGAGCTATTGCATAAGCATTGACAAGCTTGGATGCATGGAATGCTCACATGTAAGTCATCCATCATGTATGGTGTTATCAGCATTGATTGGCTCGATCACTGCTGACTCAACAACTGAGCCATGGGCTGATCAACAATCACAAGTGTATGATCAGCATCGCATGCATGTCACTTGACTGCTGGCAATACACACATGGCAAGATGTGCGTCTGACACTGACTCAGTCGCAAAAGCTATCCATGCTTGCAGTGAAACGGACCTGCTACAGAGCCTCGGCTGGTAGTCATCTGAGCAGCAATGACTGCATCAGTGTTGCCAATGGACAGGCCCATGTCAGCTGATGCCAATGCTAGTAGATCGTTGATGCCATCTCCACAAAACATTGTAATGTTGCCAAGCCCCTACAGCAACATTTTGTAATCACAAGATTCACAATAAAAAGTGCAATTATCATTACCTAAAAATTCAGCAGAAGCGTTATGGCAGGGAAAGAATGGTATGTGCATTACTCAATGAAACAGAACGCATACCGACTAAGCAAATTTTGTGATTTTGGGCTGGAACAAGGTGGCAATTGAACCAGATATTGGGCAGCAGAGTGCAGAACGCAAAAGTCAAGGAAATTGCAGATAACAGATGCCTGGAAAATGTGTATCTATTAAGCTCATATCAGCTGAAAGCATGCAATCTCACGTTCAACATTGGACAAACGCTGGAGAGATCAAGCCGTCAATGCACAGGAGTCGGTGTACTGCAATGTAGCGATGCTGGCCTGCAAACAGCTGACGACGCCCTGTGGCCTGACAGGTCCATGACTTGCCCTGTTTAGTGAGGCTGTGTGCGTGAGAAACAGGCATACTGCAATGTTGCAATGTTGTGCATCAACGCAACGTGTGGGAGCAGACATACTGCAGTGTAGCAATGCTGCCCTCCAAACAGCTGATGGATGCCCGGTTTCCCTAACAGATCCATGACCTGTCCTTTGAGTGAGGCTACATGCCTAGCAAAGAGGCGATCTGTGATGTATCAATGCTATGCAGCAATGCGATGTGTAAGAGCAGATGAACTGCAACGTAGCAATGCTGTACATCAAACAGTTGATGATTGCCACGTTGGCCCAACAAATCCATGACCTGCCCTTTCTGATGGGGCTACATGCATGAGGAAACAGGCATAATGCAATGTTGCAATGCTGTGCATCAATGCAATATGTAGGAGCGGACATAATGCAATGTAGCAATGCTGTCCTTTCAACAACTGATGGATGCCCCATCAGCCCAACAGATCTATGACTTGACCTGTTTGGTGAAGCTGCATGCGTAAAAAACAGGCGTACTGCAATGTAGCAATTGAGGCTTTAATGCAATGGATGCACAGAAGATCAAGCATGCAGACGTATCACGATGTAGCATTGACGGCCTTGAAACAGCTGATGGATGCCCCGTTGGCCTAATAGGTCTATGGCCTGCCTTTTCTGATGGGGCTGCATGCATAGGGAACAGGTATTCAATAATGTTGCAATGCTGTGCAGCAATGCAATGTATGGGAGCAGACGTACTGCAATGTAGCGATGCCGGCCTTCAAACAGCTGATGAATGCCCCGTCGGCCTAACAAATCCATGGCCTGTCCTTTCTGATGGGGCTGCATGCGCGAAAACACCACACCGCTCTGCATGACTGTCTCCAGTGGTGCCAAATCATGCAGCTGCAGCAGCACCTCAAAGGCCTTGCCAGTAACTGAACACTGCATCTGCCCCTCTGCCAGGGCACTTAGCGCTTCTGCTGCCTGCATCTGCCCCTGCCCAGCTGCAGAACGCCCTTGCCTTGCTGGGAAATGCCCTTGCCCTGATGCAAGATGCCCCTGCCCTGCTGCAGACTGTGATGCAGTCGCTGTCTGATGGGCTATTGTAAAGCGTAAAGACTCCAGTCCTTGCCTTGGATTGCTGGAAAGATTGTCTAGACAGCTCTGTGAAGCGCTTGCTGCATCTGCCCAGGTGGCAGCTAACGCATGCAAGCTTCTTGACAGCAGACTATCCTGCGTGTTATTGTTAGCTGTGCTTGGGATCAGGTTGGCTTGGATGCTATCATCAGCTGTGCTGAGCAAAGAGATGTGATCCTTGCCGTGATGCTGCTGCTCTACAAAGCTATCTGTGGCGTCATAATCAGGCATACTGGCCCAACTCACTGACTTTGCTTTGCCTCCAGTGGGTGTCACAGGCTGTTCAGCTTGCTGCTGGCTTAGCATAGCTCTGCTCTGTGACTGCACGTCAATTTGCGGCCTGCTGTTAGCAGGCGCTTGCAGCAAATCAGCTGTCTGTGCTGTGCCCACAACAGCAGCCTCTGTTTGCAGCTGCAACTCATCCTCTGCCTTGCTACTGTCATGTGCTATGCGGTCAGTCCCCACATGCATAACAGCAGCCTCTGATGGCGGACAAACGCTGTCTGTAACAGTCAACTGGCCCCCATTGAGTAACAGAGATCGTGTAGGGAGGGTGTCGATGACGATCACCTGACCCCCAGGGGGTACCATGCCAATGTCTCGGGCCACAGCTATGGCCGTGTGTTGGTAATCTCCTGTGATCATGACGGTCCTGATCCCGCCTCTGCAATCATTATTCAGCTGTTTGGGTACAAGGCAACACACAAGCATAGAATACAATGTTGCTGTATGAGACAGACAACGTGAGAGATGTGGTGTCATGTGGTACAGTGCAATACACTTGAATTAAGTAGTATGCCATGACATTGTCAACCATAGCAGTTGCACATGTATCATACTGGCGCTGCAATCCAGGTGGTCAAGACTGGTGAGAGCACAGAATAGCATGCACTGTTCACCTTGCTTCCAGCATGACCAACTAGATTCAGATCAGACCTAGTGTCTTGTGAGCTAAGCACTTACTCATCCTGAATTTGCTGGACGGTCTCCCGGGAGTCTGACCGTACGCTGTTAGTCAGGATGACTAGGCCCAGAAGCTGCATGTCAACAGCGCTCGCTTCAATCTGCTGCTGAGACATGCGCACAATGTCAAGCTGCTGAGCATCAGGGATGATTCCACATGCCACTGCCAGCAGCCGCAGGCTTTTGCTGCTATAGTGATCAGTCACCTGCACATGCATGCCAGCAGTTGTGAAGCAAAGGACAAGCAAGCAGTTAGTGCACAGAATGTGCGCCTCAATCTGCTGCTGAGACATGCGCACAATGTCCAGCTGGGGGATGGCAGGCGGAAGAGCGTGTTGCGGGGGGGGGGGGTGGGGGGAANNGTGGGGGGAACGGGGCTGGGAGGGTGAGGGAGGGGGGAGGGGTTTGGACTACGTTGATACCTGCTCAAAGTTTTCAGGAATGCTTGATGGCTCAACCAAGCTTTGGATAACGCTTGGAGCACCCCGCATGAAGAGCATTGCTGAATTCTTGGGTGCATCGCTAGCAATGACAACTGCACCAGACCTCAGTAGCTCGTGACTGAACTCTAGAACCCTGACTACTGTCAGCTCAGCCACTCTAGCGGCTGAAGCCTTGTCAGGTCTGCGGGGTAAGACCACAGTCTCACGATCCTGCAACAAGCGAAAGAGTCAACAGTCAAAAGGTGAGGACAAACAATGGAGGCTACTTACAAGAGCCACAAGGAGACAGGCCCAGCAGATTTATGTCCAGAGCTGCCCCAATTTGCACAATTCTCAGGACCCAAAAAACATTTTCATCTGGCGTACCATCTGGCATCAAAACGCATGCTACCATGAACACATGTGTTGCAGAGGGTCTTGCACTGCATGACACCACCACAAGAGCTGATGCCATGCTGGAAGGAAAACCACGGGAAGCAATCCAGGACTCAGAGGGCCAGCTGAGTAGCCCAGGTTGTTTTGGGGAGTGGGGCGATGTGGACAGGGTGGCATTTAAGCTGGCTACCATTGACAAGAGGTGACGTAGGCAGTCATAAGCACATTGCACTAAGCAGTACCATAAGTAAGTAGACAGGTAGTTTTGGCAGAAGCGGACTGACCAGAAATCTAGCCTCCACTGCTTTGAACAGGGTTTGCTCCACATCAACGCCAGTGACAACCGACTTACTGACCATGTGCAGGCTGTGACAAGTGGCAAAGGCTTGCTTCAGCCTGTTGCTCCAGCCAAGTGCATTCTGCTCAAGGGACACAAAGTGAGCCTTCTGCACCGGCAATACCCCATGCAGATACGCCTGCAGCACAGACCATGCCAATCACGACGGACTTGATGACCATGTGCAAGGCTGAGACAAATGGCAATGGTTCGCTTCAGCCTGTTGCTCCAGCCAAGTGCATTCTGCTCAAGGGACACAAAGCAAGCCTTCTGCACCGGCAACACCCCATGCAGATACGTCTGCAGCACAGACCACGCCAGTCACAATAGACTTGTTGACCGTGAGCAGGCTGAGACAAATGGCAAAGGCTTGCTTTAGCATGTTGCTCCAGCCTAATGGATTCTGCTCAAAGGACACAAAGCGAGCCTTCTGCACCGGCAACACCCCATGCAGATATGCCTGCAGCACAGACCGCAACTGACAATCACAGCAACCAAACCACATCGACAGCTGCGTCAAGCTTCAATGCCTTTGGGAACTTGAGCAGCAGTCTATCCCTAAGGCTGCTTAGGCACAACTTCGACCACCAGCATGACAGCAGACAAGGGAAAAGGCAAAGATGGCAAGTTGTAGCGATAAATGATACACTCACTGCGCTAGATGTCAGGGTGCCTGTCTTGTCAGAACATACCACATTCACAGTTGTACCAGCTTAGTGCATCTCCACAAACCTTCAGCAGCAGATCTGAACAGTGCCAAGTCGCAGCAGTCCAATATACACTCACTGCGCTAGATGTCAGGGGGCATGTGTTGTCAAAGCAGATTTGCTCTGAACAAGAGCAAATTGTAGCAACCACAGACACAGTCGCTGCGCTAGATGTCGGGATGCCCGTCTTGTCAAGACACACCACATCCACAGCTGCGCCCAGCTTCAGAATTTCCGGGAATTTGAGCCACAAACCATCCCTGAGCAGCCTTCCACGTGCCACAGCTCCTACCACCAGCATGACAGCTGGCAAACCCAGTGGGAAGGCAAAGACAGCAAGTTGCAGCAACAAGGAACACAGTCACTGCGCTAGATATCAGGGTGCCTGTCTTGTCAAAAGAGACCACGTCCACAGTTGTACCAGCTTGGTGCATCTCCGCAAAACTTCAGCAGCAGACCTGAGCAAGGCCAAGTTGCAGCAGTCCAAAACACACTCACTGCGCTAGATGTCAGGAGGCGTGTCTTGTCAAAGCAGATTTGCTCTGAACAAGAGCAAGTTGCAGCAATGAGAGACACAGTCACTGCGCTACATGTCAGGATGCCCGCCTTGTTGAGACAGACCACATCCACAGCTCCGTCCAAATTTGAGCAGCCTTCCGCGCGCCACAGCCCCTGACACCAGCATGACAGCTGGCAAACCCAGCGGGAAGGCAAAGACAGCAAGTTGCAGCAATGAGAGACATGCTCACCGCGCTAGATGTCAGAGTGCCCGTCTTGTCAAAACAGACCACATCAACAGCTGCGCCCAGCTTCAAAATCTCTGGGAACTTGAGTAACAGACCATCCCTGAGCAGCCTGCCACGAGCCACAGCCCCAATGACCAGCATGACAGCAGGCAAACCCGGTGGGAAAGCAAAAACGATTAGGTCCATCACTCGCAAGGTGATGTCTTGTGCTGTCTGCTTGTGATGTGAAGCCCTGATGAAGTAGGGGAGCGTCATGAAGGCCTGAATGAGCAAGGCGTAGAGGTACAGCCACCCAATATCCTGCAGGCAACACAAGCTTCACAAACCCAGTCACACAGACTATTGCACGCCTGGGGAATCATCCCCTCTTCTGCATGTGTTGACTGTCTCTTTGCTGACAGCCTGCCAAAGAGAGACAAAGGGACAGAATGGGAAACAAAGTCATGCAGCTTGGCACGGTTGCAAAATGCTCTGATGACAGGCTGGAAATGCTTGATTTGGCGTATCTTACTGGCAGAACAGGGTCCTTCTCTTTGACAAGCCTGGTGGGTATGAGCAGCTCAGTGATCATGTCCCGTGAGTGTGTGCATGCCAGTGCGGCATCATGAAAGGATGCTCTGGGGAAACAGGCAGTCCAGAGATGTTCAATGAGGAGTATGTTACTGTCAGAAAAGGGTCCTTCTCCTTTTCGAGCTTGGTGGGTGTGAGCAGCTTAGTGATTATGTTTTCTACTCATATGTGAAGCACCATGACAGGATGCTCTGGGCACACAGGCAATGTAGGATCCATTGACTGGAAAAAGCGTACTGGCAGAAAGGGGTCCTTCTCTTTGACGAGCCTGGTGGGTGTGAGCAGCTCAGTGATCATGTCTCCCATGAGTGTGTACATGCCAGTGCAACACACCATGACTAACACTTCCTCATCAGCATCCTTAGGGTTCCACACCTGAATCAAGCAAATTCTTCTGCAATTTGCTTAGGGATCAGGGACCCTATTGACAATCTGAACAACACCAATGTCCTGCAACGCACTTGGGTGCTGGTCTTAAAATTTAAAAAAGGTTCATACCCACATACTGCTCTTCTACAGTGCAACCAGATGCATGAAAGCTAGGCAAAGAGACCAGACCAGCTTCATGCTGAAACAAACAGTTGCCCACAATGTTTGCCAAAACGAGTCACTACCTGAACAAAGTGAGTCATTCTACGGCTGATGCTGTGACACGAAACGTGGCAGGCATGCTCCTTTACCAAGAGGTTTTGCACCTTGCTGATGTAGCTTGGCACTTCTCAAGACAGTGGTACTGTCCTGTTGTATGCACTGCTGCTACTCAGATTGTATTGGCGGCTTCTTTGAGAAGATGTCGCAAGATTGTTTGCAGAGGACTGACGGCGACAGGGTGTGGGTAGCATCAGGCCATACGGCAGAGTGGGAATTGCATGCAAGTCTACATTGCTTGAAAGCTGACGGATTTTTGTACATATATACCTGCTGCACCATCGTTCCAGCATATATGGTGCAGTAGTGATGCCTGTCTGGATCATAGTCTTGCCCAGGGTCTGGCACATAGCCATCCTTGCGTACTTGTGCAGCCTGAAACAAGAACAGTGTTGACTTCCTGCATGCATGCAAGTACGGCAGAAACAGTAACACAATTGTGACTGTTCAGCAAGATGCTAGTTACATGTGACTCAAGTCTGATCTTGCCAGGCTGACTTGCGCTGACCATCATGTGCAGCAGTCAACGGAGTTTTTGTACGCCCAATATCACCTGAGAGTGTTTGGTAGCGTCTGTGCTGGAGCCATTTGGGTGCAAAATGAGCCACAAATGGCTGTCGTTGCAGCCTATTCTTTACCTGCAGTGCCCATGCCTCTGCACACTTTGGTTATGACTGGTGTTGTCAGTGCTTGTCAATGTAGCATGCAGCATCAAGCAAAGCAGAGCTTACTCCATTGGTCAACATGTGCTACTGTATGACTGCGTGCTCTGCTGCTTGCAGCACTGTCACACAGGCTTGATCAATCTGTGACCTACCTCACCGGTCAACATAGACTCCACCACTAAGCACGCTCCTTGCAGCATGACCATATCACAAGACGCTCTCCCTGTTTGAAGCACTTTGACATCTCCAGGCACCAGCCGGAACGATGCTATGGCCCTGACCCACCCCTGCTGAACCATTGGGGTCACCCGACTCTGATTCATGAGCTCCATGACCTTGACGTGACGCTGGTGCAAGGTCAAGAGCAGCCCACAAATCGCTGGTAAACAGCAAAGCGGGATCAGGACTGAGAAGACAAACTGCCCTCGGTAGATCAAGTAAGTCTCCTGCAGAACCTGTAGGACACGTACGGAAAGAGTGTTTTGAGTTTGAACTCATTCACAAGCTGTGCATTTGAGTCTGCATCAAGACCAGACAGACTATGCAGAACCCTTACCTGAAGCCACAGGATCAGTACAATTCCTTGAGCTGTTTCTCCTTGTTTGAAGGCCATCTTGTAGGGTATGAGCTTCCTTTTACTGCTGTACAAGAGCACCATAGCCCTGCGGTGTTGCTTCTGCATGGCATTGAAGCTGCTCCAATCGGCACCTGTCACAACACATGTTGAGATCAGAGCCCATCAGAAGATTGGGTCGTCCTTGGAAGGTCTACAGACCCAACTCAGCAGTCAGCAAGATCCATACATGAGTCAGAATCAACACACTGTAGTCTGTTAAACATCTAGGAGCTCAGGTCAGCAGTCAGCAAGGTCCACACGAAGGCTGAACAGTCAAAATCCATGAAACACAGCATAGTCATGCAAGGGGCTAGGTCAATGGTTAGCCGCGGATTGGGTCTTAGACAGCAGTCAGCAAGTAAAGATGAGGAAAGCAGCGCTCAGGGTCAACAATGTCATTGCAAAAAAGCACACACAGTGCAGGTTGACGGCAGTGACCAGACAGGAACTACAGAGATGAACCAAAAACCTAGCCTGTCTGGCGACTCATTGAGCTATTGGCAACATCATGCATGTTGCGTGTAATGCAACTGAGGATGTTGCAGCAACACAATGTTGCAGCAACATCTTGATCCAGAGCAACACACATGTCTTGCTGTTCTGCATGCAAATCTGAATGTAGCCAGCAAGCTGCCTGCTCAGCAAGCCCAGTGTCACATGCATTAGGGAGCTTTGAATGGCAACAAGCCATGACTGACTTCATGTGTCACAGCATACCTGCTGTGTCTACCTGCTCTAAAGCGCTGAGATTTGGTCAGGAAAGTGATTATGCATTCTTGGCACAGAACAATACCTGCTGTGTCTATTTGTTGCAATGCGCCGAAGGCCTTTCAAATTATGTTCAGGAAACTTGTCAGCACAGGCTACATACCTGCTGTGTCTATCTGCTCTAGTGCGCTGAGAGCCTTGCAGATTTGGTCAGGAAGGTGATCAGGCATTCTTGGCACAGGCTGGAATGCATCACTTGCTGAGTTGTAGACATATGCCTTCAGGAAGAGGTCAAAGGAATGCACCTCCTGAAGATCACCTTCAGTCTGACCCTGCAGACAAGCTGCTCATTATCATTCCATTGCAACTTTTGTGACTCTGTTGCAACTGTCCCTGTATCGTATGCGTGCTGCTCAAGATCATTTCATTGCAATCTCAGTATCCTTTCAGGAAAATCACTGACTAATGTCATGAGCTTCAGTGTTGTGAGTTGTTGCGTAAGCAATAGCTGAGGCTACAGCAGCAACAGAACAGAGACAGACTTACAAAAGTAGCATGGAAACTCAGTCCATTGCCAAGAAAGGTCTTCTGAACCTTGCGCAGATATTGCCGTCCATCCAGCAGCTGTGGAGATGGACACAAGTCATCCGTCAGCAATGAGGGTCAGCTGCAACATTTCGGGATGATTTCTGATGAATATGAGACCCACCTTGACCAGCACATGGTCTGCTTGCTGCAGCGAGCAGCTTTCAAGCAATCTAGCAGCTTGACCTGGAGCGAGGTCAGCCAGCAAAGATGCCAGAGATGCCAGAGCAGCCGCCCAAAGGTTTTGCCATGCAAATCTGCGTGAGATCCTTCTGAATCCAAAGCATTCTTGCACAACCTGAAACAAGCAGACCAGTGAGCTGCTTTGCAGCAAAATCCGCACATCCTGTTAGGAGGATCGGCAAAGTTAGTCTGAAAACTTTCAGGGAAGTACACCAAAGGAGCGCACCTGATCAAAGTGGACGCGTTCATGGTCGCATTTCATGAGACGACCGTCTTCAGTCTCGTTGCGGCACCATCGCGTAGAGAATCGATGATGCGACCAGCATTGCGATGTGACCAATGAAATCTCTTTTTCATAGACGCAAAAGAGCTAGTGGCAAGCCTCTGCCAGCACACCAGTTGCGACTTGGCACGTTCAAGAAGAGCTGATCACGCCTGATCCGTCTGAACAAAGGCACAACAGTTCGAGCTGGCGATCACCTACGCTCATATGAGTGCATAGTCATCAAGAGTAGCTTGTGAGATCTGGGCCCGCATCCTTTACGATGAAGTTCGAGGCCTGAAGTTTCGAGCTCAGGCGTTTTCTCACGATCTATTAGTAATCATTGTTGTGCGCTTCTTCTTCAAAGGCTTTCTTGACAAACTGATCATCATCATCACGACATAATGGTACGGATTTGTCTCGCCGCAACGATCGCGTTGTACATAGTCTCTACAAACCACATACGGTAAAGCCAAAACCGCAGGTGTAAGTGCGTGACAGCATCGCCAGGAAGATCGACATTCTCGCCGGCTCATACGCCTATTGACAAGTGGCATGCAAAGTGCTTGAACGTCGATAGCGTCGCGACAGCAGCAAAAAGCTTACGGAAGCAGTGCATGAATCAGCTTTGAATTTGACTTCATCCAAGAGACCATGGCCCCTGCGTTGAAGAACCAGCAGATACTGTTCAAGTCTCGGCCGGATGCATACCCATCTGAGGAAAACTTTGAAGTCGTCTCTGCTGAAATGTCAGAGCAGCTGAGTGGCTCCTCTGATGTCCTGGTCCAGCTGCTGTTCCTTTCTGTCGACCCTTACTTGAGAGGCAGGATGAATGCTGGAGAAAGCTATTTCCCAGGATTTCAGCTTGGCAAGGTACTCAAACTGCTGGAACTTTACCTAGCATACCTTGCCATATTTTGCACAGACACAAGAGTGCATCATTTTGTGCAGCAATCAGTCCCATTTGTCTACTGTGGTACTGTGGTCCTGCGAGCTCTTCCCCAAATCATGCACCAACTATGCCACACTTGAATTCTGTCTGTGCATGCTGCAGCCACTGGACAGTGCTGGCGTTGCAACGGTGGTTGCGTCCAACAACGACAGCTTCAAGAAAGGAGACATTGTGAGTGGGCTGTTGCAATGGGCAAACTACACACTTGTCCCAGAAGGCAAAGGCTTGACCAAGATTGACAACACAGCTAATCTGCCATTGTCATGCTATCTGGGGGTGCTAGGTATGTCACAACTCACCTCAGTCTGAGTCAACATGGATTTTTAGCTTGATAGCAGTGAATGCGACCCAAAAATGCAGGCTTTGAACCCATGACCTTTTTCATTGGTGCAGGCATGACAGGCTTGACAGCTTACGCTGGGCTTCTGGTAATTGGGCAGCCTAAAGAGGGTGAGACTGTGTATGTGTCAGCAGCAGCAGGGGCTGTAGGGCAGATTGTGGGGCAGATTGCCAAGATCAAGGGCTGCAGGGTGGTGGGCAGTGCAGGCACCGAAGAAAAGGTGACACTATTTTGTTTTTGATATTGGCTGCAATCTTGCTTTGATGCAATGCTACAAAATAGCATTGAAGCTTGGCTGTGTACAGAACAATGTGTAAGGTTTTTTCCTGTGCATCACTGCGCACACAATGCTGCCAGCGTTTGAATAAATGGCAAGGTTGACTAAACTTGAGGTCAATTACTTGGATTGCTTGATCTATGCTCAGCAGCGCTTTGTTGTCACTGCATGGTGCAAGTAGCATTGAGACAGCACTCACCGCTGATGTGCTTCAGTCATTTTGGCAACTTCTTGCCATGCCTTTGCAGCCGTGCTGCTTGTGGCATCTCAATTTGAGACTCATTAATGTCTCTTCTGTCACAGGTCAAGCAGCTCAAGGAGAAGTTTGGCTATGATGCTGCCTTCAACTACAAGACCTGCAAAGACTACAGAGCCACCCTGAAGGAGCTGTGTCCAGATGGCATCGACATCTACTTTGAGAATGTTGGCGGCAAGGTACGTAATGACCTCGTTACCTGGTTGCAATTCACGTCGCTGATGCACAACATGCTGCTATGCCTGTCTTGGTGAGGGTATCCCTGCAGCAGCATCCACTAGGGTTTCTTTTTGTGCACAGCATGCTCAGCAGCAGCTTGCATGTTACGTAACTAATGTGCCACCAGTCTTCTCCTGATAGGCTGTTTGGTTCTCCTATTGTGCTATGAATTATCATCACTGCAATGGCAGATCTCAGACAAAACACAACCATTCAATTCGTGTTGTTTTGCAGATGCTGGAGGCTGTTTTAGATGTGTGCAACAAACATGCGCGCATCCCGGCTTGTGGCATGATCTCCCAGTACAACAAAACAGCCCAAGACAAAGACGGCGTCACAAACCTTTTCGCCGTATGCACTCTTCCCTCTATGCCCTGTGCCACCTGTTCTTGTGCTAGCATTAAATGTTTTGCTTGATATGGCAGCATGCCATGGTAGAGTGCATGCATCGCTGGGCGTCAACTACAGAGCGCATCCTGTTATTGCGTTGTGCTTGCTACTAACTTTTGTTGCCTGTCACTTAATTTTTATGCGGGAGTGTATACCTACTGTGTCAGCTTTGCTAAAAGTGGCATTTGGGTGCAAAAGGCTTTGCAGTGCAGTGACACCCCAACATATCAATATGACTTAAACTCTCAAGGTGTTGCAAAGCACAATGTTGCAAAAGACTGTCGTCTGCAGATTATTGGCAAGCAAATTAACATAAAGGGTTTCCTGGTCAGTTCCTACATGTCAAGCATTGGGGAATTTCGAAAAGACATGGCTCAAGTAAGGCTTGCTGTTGTCAATTTTGCAATTTGGTGGTGTTTGTCACAACATGGTCTCACACAGGAAACTTGCTTGCTTCGCTGGCATGAATGTATTGACAAATGAGCTCACTGATACGCGGCCAAATGAAAGCCTTTGTCATGGGTAACTCAGGCTTCCCAAGCATTTCTGGGACTCAGAGTTCTGAATTGATGACTTGCCTGCTATTTCTCAGACACCATTGATAGTAAGGAGCATAAGCTGACAGCATTGACTGTGTGTTTGTGTTGTTGCAGTGGATGAAAGAGGGAAAGATAAACTATACTGAAGACATCACAGATGGCCTAGAAAATGCTCCCCAGGCTTTCATGGGCATGCTTCATGGTGAGAACCGCGGCAAAGCTGTAGTCAAGGTAGCTGACCAATGAGCACCACATATAAGTTTTCCACAAATAGTATAGATTCTAGAAGCAAAAGTCTACGCTGCTAGACGTCACAAGGGGAGCCTCTCTACTATATAGTATAGAATCTAGTACAATGCTGTAGAATGCCCGAAGGCTTATCATGTGTTTCCCCATCAGCACAACGAAGAATTGAATGTTACTGAGTTCAGGGTTTGAGGCCCTATGCTGGCCTGTGCGGCCTTAAAGCCTTTGCAGCTTCAAGCTTCTGATAGGTTGGAAAGCATTGAATCGCTTTCTGTTGCGTTTGCAGTTGCCATCTCACGTGTTAGTGGAGAGCAGCGTTGCAAGTGTTTGTACTGCTTGATTCACCTGCAACGCCCGCGCTCCAATTGATAGTGTCAAATCAGGGCGACCATGCGAAGTGGACTGGCATGCTAGTAGACTGTCTGGCATGTTCTGACAGATCTACACACACAAGGTTCTGCACAGTGACTGCCAACTCCTGTGGCGCAGTCTGCATGACAATGGATCTCGTATTTGCTGCCAAACGCGGCAGAAATGCTGTGTACCTGTCTTCTTCATTTAAGGACCTCGAGGGCCTTTCGGGGTCCGTTGGGGTCATGCCTGGGGGCGTCATTGCACAGAAATGATGCATGCTGAGGTTAGGTGAAGCGGCGATGCCGACCTTGCGCAATTCCCAACTGTACAAAGCTGAGCGCTGATGTGTTGCTGAGTATTGCCAGGCCCACAGAAAACTGCTTCGGCATTGACGGCTCGCCAACGCTTGCAATTAAGCTGTGATCAGTTTTTGACTGCAGCACAGCAAGCTAAGACGGACTTGAAAGCTTATCAGATTTCTTTGAAACAGTCCCGCAAGCTCATGCCTGGCATAGAGATCCTCAGTCCACAACAAGCAGATGCAGCCGCTGTAGCTGGAGCTGCTTTTGAGAGCGTGCCCAGCTTGCATCCCGAAAGCAGCTATGTTTGTGTTGGAGACACGATAGATACAGATCAGCAGGAGGGCTTTCTCAGGTAACTTGGAGCTCTCAAATGCCCAGTATGATGTTCATACATTCCTCAAGACGCTTGCACTGGCTCCTTGCAGGGGCCATGGCACTCAAGTAGTGGATGGCAGCCTAATAGCAACTGTGTGTGGGGTCGTACAACGGGTCAATAAGCTGGTATCTGTGCTCCCTGTCAAGTCCAGGTTAGCTCAGCAATGAGTTGCGCACTTGCTAAGCGTCAATCAACTGCACTTGAGCAAATGCAACTTATCTGCCCATCTAAGCGGAATATGCTCAGTACCACACACAACTCTGCAGATACAACCCTGAACTAGGAGATGTGGTCATTGGCAGAGTCACAGAGGTCAGTGATACTTTTGCGAGCAACAGCCTGCCTGTCAAGCGTACTGCTGCAACTCCACTGTCAATCGATTAGTGCTTTGCCAACCATGTGTGCCTTCAGGTGGCCAATAAGCGATGGAGAGTGGACCTGAAGTCTCGGCAAGCTGCTGCCCTCATGTTGTCAGCTGTCAACTTGCCAGGAGGAGTTCAGGTATCCATTGCAGTGGCACCATCACAAGCTTGCACTGCCACTCAGCCCCATGTTGTGAAAGATGCATCCACTTTATTATTAACTTTATTATGGGTCACCTGATGCTCATGGCAGTGCCTGTATGTATCAGTTACACCTTTGACTCACAAGCGTGTTGAAACTATTTTGTCAGGCTAGGCTTTTGAGCACAGCACCAAGAACATGCCGCAATATTCAAATTGTTTCGTATGCACAAGGCCACAAATGGAGATAGCTCCAATGCATAGTCTAGCACTGCAGTTGCTGCACGTACATGCACTCAGGATGGTGTCTGTTGCAGTGTCTCAGCTGATTTATACTTCAAGGCTGTATTGTTGAGGCGCTTATGCATGCAGAGGCTGCGTGTCAGCCTCCAGCTCTATGCTTGACATGCCCTCGCATGAGACCACATTGCAGCTTGAAGCAGGATTTCTGCAATGCAGCTGTAGACTGCTGCTGTTCAGCCATTTTGTGTCAACTGTATACAGCAGCAAGGCATACCCCCATGCGTCATTCATATACGTTGTTTGTAATCTGCTGCTGTTCAGCCGTTTTGTGTCAACTGTATACAGCAGAGCAGCATGCCGCCGTGCGTCATTCACATATTGTTTGTGTGTAGAGGCGGCGGACTGCGGAGGATGAGCTCAATATGCGCTCTGTTTACACTGAGGGCGACTTGATCAGCGTAAGCTTCTCTGAAGCCATCTCAGCCTTGTGTTGCCATCAATCATTTCAGCACCATTCCAAGTCACCCAAGCACGCAACACGCGATCAAGTCGTGACCAGCAGGGCTAGGGTTGATGATGAAAATTGCAGCAAGGTGTATGCCTAGCAGGCTGCAAACCTTCAATATCAACGCCAATGTCATGCAGCACGCTGACTGTGCCCAAGCAAGTACGATGCGATCAAGTCGTAACCAGCAGGCTTAAGGTTGATGATGATGACTGCACCAATGTGCATGCCTAGCAGGCTGTGATGTGAAGTCCGCTGAGCAAGCATGCGTATGATGACGACAGTCAACCTGAGCTGCCGCTACAGACAGAGGCACAGTCAGCATGCTGCATGGCATTGGCAGCTGATACTTAGGCTTTGTAGCCTGCTAGGCATACACATCGCTGCAATTTACACATTGCCGCAATCATCATCAACGGTTCTGTCCCTAATAATGCTAACTTGTTCACATGCTGCTTGCTTGGGCGCAGTCAGGGTGCTTTATGGCATCGTCAGCTGAAGTCTAGGCTTTGCAGCCTGCTAAGCACATATACACATTGCTGCAATCATCATCATCATCATCATCATCATCATTGGCAGCTGGTGGTTAGGCTTCAGAGCCTGCTAGGCATACCCATTGCTGCAATCATCATCAATGATTCTGTCCCTGAAAATGCTGACTTCATCACATGCTACTTGCTTGGGCGCAGTCAGGGTGCTTTATGGCATTTGCAGCTAGTATTTAGGTTGCACTGTATTGACTTTGTCATATGCAGGCTGAGGTTCAGTCCTTCTACCACGACGGAGCCATTGCACTGCACACCCGAAGCTTGAAGTACGGCAAGGTGAGTGCTGGCGGTGCCTGGCACTGATTGATTCAATGTTTGGCCTCCAGGGTGCAACGGCATGTTCGCTTGAATGCTGCACCCTTAAGAGAGCTGCTGTTTCCCGTTGTGCTAAGTCTTGATGGCGCAATATATGCAAAGCTCAATTTGTGCTTGTCATTTGAGGTTGCATAGTTTGGTCATTGCCAAACCTATGCTGCACCAGCACCTGCACCTGCACCTGCACCGGCACAGGACCTGTGCCGTGCGCATGTCTAGCAATGTATGCTAGAATGTCTAATTTTTGTTGAAGCACCTGCTCTTGCTGGTTTAACTGAACTTTACAGTGATAACAATACCTTGTTGTCGACATGTTGACAATGCCCTTCAGTCTCAATCTGCTGCTTTATTGATGCTTGTTATGCAGCTGGCAAATGGGCAGCTGGTTGAGGTGCCACCAGCATTGATCAAACGGCAGAAGCAGCACTTCACAACGCTGGAAGGAACTGGTATGGCTACCCCTCAAACCATCCATCAACATCCACATAAGCTGTGTAGCTGTCTGCAAAACCCAAGTGTCAAGTTGCATGTGTTATTGCTTTATTTGCTGCCAGACATCTTGTTGCTCCAGGAAGTATCAAACAGCATCATACGCATGTGCAGCAGGATGTCACACTTTGCAATCAGTTCGCGATAATCAGCATCACCTACCAAATGCTGTAAAGAATGCCCCCTGGCAAACAAATTTATCCTACACCCTTGCCAACTGTCTGTATTGTCTTGACACACTTCATTACTAGCACATCAACTCATGTGCCTCAATACATGTCTTTGCTTGCAAGGCAAGAAGTGCATCAAGTCATACGCTGTCTGAACATTTCCTCAGCTGCACTGATGACCATCAAATGCCATGTCTTGCGTGTTTTCTCAGGTGTGCAGCTCATTCTGGGCCTGAATGGAGTCATTTGGGTGACAGCAGAATCAGAGCAGCCTCCTGAGCTTGCAGAAACAAGTCTGGTGTCAGACGCACAGCCAGCAGTCATCAGAGACATCACAGTTACTCAGCGGCAGGCCATTGCAAGAGTCGCTAATTGCATTAGAGCCCTTGCCAAACTGTATTTTTCCATTTCTGCTACAGCCATTATGGATGTGTACACGGTGAGCCACATTGCAGTTGTGTCCTGCAAGGCCAGATGATACTGTACATCGGCCTTGTGCCTGGCATTGCATGGAGTGGACTGCCTGATTGTCACTGCACGTTTCAGCTGTCCTGCCTATCATTTTCTGGGTACTGGTTAATTGGGCTCATGGACTTGTCTAGTTCAATGTTTTGGCTTTGATGTTTTGTGGTAGGCTAGAATTCATGAAACCTTGGTTTGCAGGCCAGCCTAGATCAGCAGGTGGCCATCACAGCTATCACTGAAGAGGCGATGCTTTGTGAGATGGCCACCAGGACAGCAGCTCAAAGACAAGGTGATGCCTAGGACGTCCACAGCGCATCACTCTAATGCTGCAGCTCAAGCCCAAAATGACTTGGTGCAAGTGCCCCTGCGATGGAAACCAAATTGTGCAGTAAAAGCTCAGAGACAGGACGACGCCTAGGACGGTCACAGTGCATCACTTTGGTACTGCAGCCTCAGGCCTAGAGTGACTCAGTGCAAGTGCGTCTGCAAGGGAACAGGCTGTGCAGTCAATGCTCAGAGAGAAACCAACGCCTAGAACATCCACAGTGCACCGCTCCTGGGCTGCAGTTACGCTCCTGAGCAGCCTAGCACAAACAGCCTCTGCAAGACAGCTGGCTGTCCTGTCAAGCCTTGTCAGCAAGATAGCAGCACTGAGCCATGCTTACATTGCTCAGCCCTCTTCATGCAGCGCTATAAGAGAAGGGCCAGTGCAATGCGCCTCAGCATGTCCTTGCTTCGTCACAAGGCACTATGGTCAAACCAGCAGTGAGGCGCCGCGACTGTCATTCATTCATTCTAGGCGCATGCTAGACAGACTCAGCAGACCCAGCTAGGTACGTACTGGAGCAACCAACTGTCTCCGACCAGTTCGGTCCTGTGCTATCTGTCTGATGACAGTGGTACAGAAGACAAAAGCTGCAAGGCGCGCGATCAGGCATCAGTACAGCCACGTGCAGTGCTGCTTCCGACCGGCAGCAAAATGCACAGCCAGATGATACAGTGGTATACATACCCAGCAGAGACAACTGCGCTGCTGTACATCGGCCAGCACATTGCTCAGGCAGAGGGAATATCAAAGAAGGAAGTGAGCTACATCTCAGTCCACCGCAGCATGGCTCTTGGACCTGCTCAGGTTGGCGACAGTGGCGACTGATGTTCTCATGCATGCCGAGCTGCTCAACATAGAGTACAGAATACATTGCGCATCTCCACACTGATTCTTGCTGGAGTCTAAGTGTCCTGCTGCTGGCATGCAGTCAATGTGCATGGCGAGACACACATTACATACATTGATGATGCAAGCGTTTGTACCGTATGATCTGCAGCATTTATCCAACATGTGTTCAAGTCAAAGTTTAACCCATTTTCATTGACAGCAGATCTAGATTAGGTCATGAGGCCTATTCAGCTCTAGTGTATAATAATATCATACTGTTGAGCTGGGATCAGTCTGAGGCCTGTGTGTGATGCTCTGCGCATTCTGCAGTGAATTGCATTTCCAGTGACTGGTGGCCCTGTGACAGTTCTGATGTTGGCAGCTACGCTGCACCACCATGGCATGCAATGTTCAATCACCGCATGGCATGTTGAGCAACATGTGCATTGCCACTGCATGCTCAGCATATGCTGTGGCCTCACAAGATTCTGGCGAGGCAAACAACTGTGCGTGCCGGCAGTAGTGAACGACGATCAGTAGCTAGAGAAGTCCAGTCTGAGGGCTCAGACCTGCTGTGCGCGCAACGTGTTTGTACGCTGTAATTCTTGCGAGTTTCGCTGATCTCAGCTTGCCATGCCACCAGTGCCTGCCCCTTGCGCCGCTTCGCAGTTGACCAGCCTGCACAGACTCGCGCCTCATGCTTCAGTGTGCCGCCGACATTCCAACGCTAGACCCACCTTTTCAACCTGCAACTCGACAAGAAAAACGGAAGATCAGTCACACCAGGTCCTCAGGCAGCAAACTCAGCCAGGTGCCCCTGAAGAAAAGATTCAGCTCACAAGGCGCGATGCTGCCACGTCGCTGTTCCTGGCCTTGCAGCTGCCAGCACTGCTGAGCAGCGATCCTGCTCAAGCCCTGGGGTGAGATTTGTGTGGCCAGTGATCACCTCCAGAGAAAGTTGTTATGTCAACGCTCGTAACATGTTGTGGGTACAATGCAGCTTTCAGAAGGAGATGAAAAAAAAGCCCAGTATAGAATCATACAGCACAAGTGGTGAGGGCCAGATGCTGGCTGTTTAGACTGGGCTGGAATCATGACCTCAGTCACTTGTGACCACTGTGCAGCTTCAATGCAGAAAGCGGCCTGAAATATTATGATTTGGAGGCTGGTGGAGGCAGCACCGTCAAGGGCGGTGATATAGTCTCGGTATGCACTGCATGACTTGTGCTGTCCTTGACTGCAGTGTGCGCAAACATGTTGAAAAGTTTTACACTTTGATTGCAGGTACACTTTGACTGCTTTTACAAGAAACTCGATGTTGTATCTAGCAGATCTGCCCGTCTGCTTGGAGCCAACCGCAGTATAGCTGAGGTGATACACAGCCATTTCTGTTTTGACGACTGTGCAACTTCATTTCAGCCTGCGTTTGTCACTACTTCTGCCTTAATCTTACACTGTACCAAAGCAGCAACTATGCTGCTGCGCAACATGTGCTGCTCAGCCTGCTTTGCATTTGTCTTGGGTTGTCAGCAGTGCCCCAAATTCTCATTCTATACATGCATGTGAATCAAGGATGTTGACTTTGATGTGCAGCCTGTCGAGTTCACAGCGGGGCAGGCAGTGGGGTCTGGCGGCATCAAGGCACCAGAAGGAGACAGTGCTGGTGGCCTGTTCTCAGGAGCGTCTGGCCCAAAACCGCCAGCAGCACTTTCACAAGCAGTCATAGGCATGAAAGCAGGCGGCAAGGTCAGCAGCTGTGCTAGGCTCCAGACTGCTGGACTTATTCAACTCGTTTCATTTCATTCATGCATGCATTCATTCAATCAGTCAGGCAGGCAGGCAGGCAGGCAGGCACTAAGTCCAAACGCATGCCTGCCGGCCAGGCTCATTGGGGTCAGCTAGGTATGTATTGGAGCAATGTACTGTCTGCAACCAGTTCCGTCCTGTGCTAAGCTGAACCATTTGTACTGAATATGGAGGGTGCAGAGATCTTGTATATAGTTGTCACAGTCGTTTATCGACTGTCTTTGGATTTACCCTTAGCCTCTGTATCTGGTGACTGCCCATCTGCCGAACCCATCGAGTTTTAAAAGCATGTCTCAGCTTTGCATGGACTCTTGGGTCTTGAGCATCACTGCCTCATGCCAGCACAGCTGACAAGTGCTTTCTCCACAATGTGCTTCCAATGCTTGCAGAGGTCAGTGATTGTGCCTCCAGAGCTAGCGTACGGCAAACAAGGGCTACAAGAGATACCTCCCAATGCAACAATAGAGCTGCAGGTGCAAGTCTTGAGTGTGAAATCCTGATACCACAATCAAAAACCTGTATTGCTATAGATTCTTTCCAGAGGCTCGTTTTGACCTCATCACCTCAGCTGACACCCTGCACAAGGGGCACCAAACCCTACATGCTTCACCTGTTGTATGACGTAACATCTACATTGCTGTATGCCTGAAAGCCGCTTGTGCCAGGGTTGCAGCTTGCCTCACAATCAATCATCTAATTTTTCACGGCTCACGCAGCTGCCATTGAATGCAGCTGCTAATGTACTGGTTTTTTAATCTCGTGTTTTTGGACATTAAACAGGCGTTTTGAAGCTACATGCGTAAGCATGCATAGTGCTGTATATCGCAGCATGCACGTATTTGCATGTATCCACCTGTGTGCAGCATGCAAACATGCATCGATGATGACTACATGAGTCCATGCGAACTGTCTCAGGAATTCCGTTTTGCAATGCTGCTCAGCGAAGCTTGAGCTGCAAAAGCTCGCTCCAGCAGCAGCTACGTATACAGACAGCTCCTAACAGCTGCTGCAGGCTGCTCTTAACAGCTGCATCTATGGCAGACTACTATAGCTACAACGCTGGCCAGGGCGGGTAAACAGCGAGGGCGGTGAATCCCGCAAGACGTAATCTGTTGGGCGGTGGCCGGCGAAATCAGGAGAAACCCCTGGAAATGGGCGGCAGTTGCTGCTAAATTCGAGACCCTCGTTCCGGTCGAAAAGTCGATGAAAGGGAAATTTCCTGAAGTTGCCCTTCGAAATTACCGGGGCCTTCCCATCGATGAAAAGAATAGGGATTTAGATCGGAAATCCGACCTGCGGCTGGACCCAGCCTGCTGTGGCTAGCAGTGTCAGCCTCCAGCTAATTCGTAGATGCAACCGCGTCATAGCGCTAGCGCCTCAGCAGAATACGTTGTCGCTGTGTCTACGGCCTGTGTAGGCCTCGTGTATGCGTCTGTACCCCTAGCTGCTCGCTCGGCGAGGAAGATTGCTCGAGCGTTTTGCTAGTGCTTACTGCGCAACAAAACTCCTCTGCGTCAGCTTGGTAGCACCCGACGCGCTCGCACTCGTCCGAAACATCACTGTTGCTGCTGTTCTGGTGATTAACACCATTCAAGCCCCTTGGGCTTGCAGCTCTGGCTGGGCAAGGTTTAAACAGCTGCCTCACTTAGGATAATCAGCTTGATGCTAGGCGCTCACGGGCTGTTCCACCCAGGCTGCGGCCAGCAGTTTCAGTTGCGTATGTGTCAGGCGCTCAGCAGGCTCAGTCTGCAACTCAACAAAACCACGCGGTTACAGTGGTAGAATCTTGAACATAGTCATGGTTCAAGAGGGGGAGGGCAGTGCTGCAGCAGGCTTGGGCGAAGCTGCAGCCAGCCATCAAGATGATCCAGAGCCTGCGGATAGTCAGCCAGTTGCAGAAAGGGATCCGTCTGAGAGATATTGTCGGGTACAGCCTCGAAGTCGAGCCTACGACTCCTGTTGTAGCCTTGAGATGTCAGGTCTTAAAGTTGTTGCTTGCTGGAACAGTTTGATACTGTGCTTGGACGAGGGGCGTTCAAGACAGTGTATAAAGGTTTTGATGAGGAGGAAGGTATTGAGGTTGCTTGGAATCAAGTCAGGGTGAATGAACTGGTCGCTTCAAGGGAGGAAAGGTAGGCTGCAAGCCTACCTGCTGCCTGTAACAAGTCACAGTCAAATGCCTCCCTGTCAGGCACTGCATTTGCTTCAGGGTGTGCACATGATGCAACACCTGTTCTCCTTCAACACATGTCCTGAGACAGCAAAAGCTGCTTGCAGGGATCGCTTGTTCGCAGAGATACGCGTGCTGAAACAGTTGAAGCACAAGAACATCATGACATTCTATGATTCTTGGCTTGACCAGAAGACATACTCTGTCAACTTCATCACTGAGATGTTCACATCTGGGACACTGAGACAGTATGTCAATCTGCTCTCGCCCTCTGCTTCTGTATGGCAGTCACAGCATTGCAAAACTGTCACTGCAGACTGAGACAGTATGTCACTCTGCTCTGCATGATGCTCCAGTACAGCAGTCACAGCGTCGTTTGGATGTCACTGCAGAGCAAAACTGACATTGCAAGCACTGCAGGTATCGCAAGCGCCACAAGCACATTGATGCTGAAGTGCTCAAAGGTTGGGCCTGGCAGATCTTATGTGGCCTAGTGTATCTGCATGGCCACACTCCCCCAATCATTCACAGAGACCTCAAATGCGACAATATCTTCATCAACGGAAGCGAAGGTGTTGTCAAGATTGGTGATCTTGGGCTTGCTACTTTGCTGCGAGGCAGAACAGCACCTCAGAGCGTCCTAGGTGATCCCCTGACCAGTTGTTTGCGAACACACTAGCTCTTGCTTATGCAGTTACCTGAGCTCAACTGCAGCATATAGTGAGTAGAACATGCATTGTGCAAGCTGTTGACACCAGTTGCTTGCACCTTGCACATCGCTTGTGCAGCTAGCGCTTGCATGCTTGAGGCGTGAAGCCTGCCTCTGGCATGCATGTCTTGACTTGGGGTGGTGTGCATCAGGCACGCCTGAGTTCATGGCTCCCGAGCTGTATGACGAGGAGTATGATGACCGTGTAGACGTCTACTCATATGGCATGTGTCTGCTGGAGCTGGCCACCTTGCAGTATCCCTACTGTGAGTGCAGAAATGCAGCCCAGATATACCGCAAGGTTACGCTGGTGAGTGTGCTGAACTGACTGCAGCATGTAATCACAGCTGGAACGGTAGCAAAGAAGCTTGTCTCAGCACTCTGCATGTATCAGACTCAAAAGCATATCTGCTCTTGAAGTGCCACTGGAAAGGATTTACTACAGCTCGTGCATCAGTGAAATCGCCCTGCAATCATGTCAGCTGGTTCAGCCATTTCCAGCACATAATCTGCAGAGGTGCATCAGAATTCAGAAGCAGAACGCAAATTTCCGCATGCTGCGCATGTGCAGTCTGTATAGGCAGTTTGGCTTATGCAAAGATAGCTGAGTCGACATCCTGCCTGCTGCAGGGTGTGCGACCTGCCGGGCTGTCGAAGGTGCCCACTCATGAGCTTGCAGAGTTCATCACCGTGTGCATTGGAACCAGAGAGGGCCGCCCTCGTGCTAGGCAGCTGCTGAAGCACCCATACTTTGACAGCATCAGGCAGGAGAAGTGCGCAGCCTACAAGCTGCAAGCTGAGGCCCTTTCCTCTACTTCAGCTGCTGGCTTTGCCGTGGGCGTGCCTGGGGAGTTCTTTGAGGACAGCAGCAGCCAGAGCGGCAATGTCTCCCGTTCCTCCTCTGAGGCTGGCATGCTGGCGTCAGCAAGCAGTATGCTGCCCACAGACTCTCTGGGTACGTGGCTGCCTCAGGATGTCTCAACCCCCTCTCAGTTGGCAGGGCCCAGCATGAGTTCTCATCAGCTGACAACGCCTCCAGCGCTTGCAGCGCCACAGCAGCAGACAATACAGGCCATCACCCGCCCCCCTTCCCTTGTGGGTCAGTCCTCTGGGGACCCCTACTCCCCTAGGTCCGATGGGCATCAGTTCCCTGGTCAGCAGACGCCGCCTCTCTCACCAGCACAGTCATTGCGTGGCGACAGTGATGCTGAGTCAGCAGCAACAGCTGTGACTGCGCCTGAGGTGTTGCAAGCGCCAGCGCCGCCTGTTTCACCTGAGGCTGAACACCCGGGAGTGTCCATAGAGCAGGCAGCAACATACGCCACTGTTGCTGAGAGCTTGGTCAGCATGGCTGAAGTGCTCAGTGATGGAGAGCACAGCATGTTTGGTGATACAGCCACTGTGGTTGCTGCTGGTGGGGATAGGCAGTTCAAGGTGAAGGGGCAGCTGTCCACTAGGTCTGAGGGCGATGAGGATGACAAGCTCAACCTGCGGTTGCGCATCTGTCAACCTCTTGGTGAGCTTCTTTGCACTTACAATGATACAATGTTTGCCAGGCTCTGGGGTGTAGTCACAGCGAATGCTGCATGCACGCAGGGTCAGTGTAGTTCATGAGCTGTGCATCTGTCAGCCTCTCAATGCTTAGCTGTGTATTTCCTCAATCCAATGCTACATGTATCCCAGCAAAGCGGTGTCAGTGACGTTCAGTGCTTGCAGTTGAGGTCAATTGCAAGGCTGGCATACAGTATGCTGAAAAATGATTTCTGTTGCTGCATGATGTCAGACTTTGCTCTTTGAACACGCCTATTCACTCCTTCTTGCTTCTGTTTGACATGTTCTGCACAGCCACAAATAGTGATACATTGACCTTGACCAAGTGAGGGTGGTGCCTATCACCTTCTGGACACCGACTTCTTCCAGCAACCAAATTTTCGTTTGTACAACAGCCTTGGCTTCGAGTCTGACTTTGAGCATGGCATGTCATGCAGGCCCTGCCAGGACAGTTGAGTTTGACTTTGACATGGGGGCAGACACTGCCATGAGCGTGGCTAGTGAAATGGTTGAGGACCTGTCTTTGAGCCACAATGATGCCATAGCCATTGCTGCTGCCATCAAGCAGGAGATCAAGCAGCTCACTGGCCAAGCGCCCATGTTCAGTGTTGTTGAGAGGTGAGGATGCCTCAGTGTTGAGTCAAGCTGTGCATATCTTCAGTGTTGTTGAGAGCTGAGCACGCCTCAATTTGAGCCAACCCATGCGGGTTGCAGTCAATCTGATGCAGGTTTGCCTGTTTCCTGTGATGGCCTTTTGTGCTGAAGTTCTTGGTAGCGCCGTTTTGCTGAAACCAGCTGCTGTTTTTATGCTTGCAGAATTGCGCTATCAAGACCAGAGCACACAGCTAATGCAGTCTCAGAAAATTGCAATCCCAGCTTTTGCCTTGCACTCCAGTCTTTAGCAATGGGCTGCAGTGCCAGTGCCATTTCAGGTCATATTCAGCCAAAATCTTCGTAACAATTGCAAAGCTGTACTGTACATATTCATGACTGCATAAGGGTTTTCAGCTGTAGAGCTTACTGTGACTGTAAATCTGCCTATTGCTGCTGCAGCAATGCTGAAGGTTCAGATGTCCCCGTGGTGACCACAGCCATGTCAAGCAGCTCTAGCGATCATGAACAGCAGCCCAGGCAGCAGCAGCAGCAGCAGCAGCAGCAGCAAGGTCCTGGCACACCACCAGCACAGCATGCTCAATTGGGTTCTCAGCAGTCTTTGGCCTCACACCCCTCTGGCGAAGGCCTGCAGCGTGTGAACAGCCCAGGATATGTGCCCGCCTTTGATGCTGCTGCTTATGCTGCTGCAGCTGCAGCCCGTACTGGCAGCCCAGGTGGGTCTGCTTTCCCACTCACGTGCTTGATATGCACCTGATCTGGACTTGTGTGATGCTGTGTTTTCAGCACTGAGGTCTTGGAGGTTGCATGAGCTTCAAGCCGCAGATGCAAGCATGCCTGTACAAATCTGCCTTGTTTGGGCAATACAGTGAGGAGAAGGTGTGTTGGTTGCATCATCCTGCCCATATGGATATGCCTGTTTCCACAGTCTACTGATCACCAGCTGTGCCAGAAAGTAAGAATCATGCGTTTCAAACAGCATGCCATGCATTGCTCTTGACCCTTGGTGTGGTCTCTGCAGCTGCTCGGTCATCTGGCTTGCAAGCCTCATCAAGGGTAGATGACTCAGATCAATGCCAAGGACCGTCCCGCCCACCCCCATCAAGCCTGAGGGGTAGCATGCCACCCCCACCTCCCCGGTCTGAGCCTGGGGCTGCTTCAGACTGGGCCCCTGCCCTGCAGCCCACTCTCAGTGACACCAGCATGTACAGTCAGCATGCTCACCTGACACCTGGCAGTGATGCAGCGCATGGTCAGCATGATGACCATCATGAGCTCAGCTCGCCTAGAAGTCATTCTAGTCATGAAAGCAGGAGCAGCATGGCTTCTGTCGCAACTGCGCCACCAGCATACTCGCAATTTGCGCCTACTAGGTAAGCTCTTCACCCAGGAGTCATTCCAGCCATGAAAGCAGGAGCAGCATGGCATCTGTTCTCGAAATGCGCCAGCAGCATACTTGCAATTTGTGCCTACCAGGTGAGCTGACGACAGATGTTGGCGGTACAATCTCCCAATTGGAGGCACTCATGCTTACCAGAAATTGTACACAATACGTTTGAATGTCTGGACATTCGAACTCATGGTGGCTTAAAGGTTTTGAGGCCTTCATCACTGCAATGTCTTGTGCATTTCAGCACACACAGCTAGTTTCAGTAACATGGCCTGAAGGCTGTCTTCCCAGCGTCTCCTCATGTAATCATGCTGTGTCAGTTTCAATGCAGGCTGCGCTTTGCAATCTGTGATGTGTGCTTGTGTTGCATGGCAAGCGCATACAAGCATTGGCATGGGTGCCCACAGGGTACAGTCTGTTCATTTATGCTGCAGTGAGCAATTGCGGCAGTGGGGCAAAAGAGGATTGTCTCCTCCAAGAGAAGAAGACCGCAAGCTGCCCCTGCACAAGCTGTTTGAGAACTTGCAGGAGTATGAACAGACCGTCAGAGCCTCGGTAAGCTCCACTTGGATCATGTTCTGGTCTTAAGTCAAGTCCCATTTGCACACTGCGAAGTACTGCAGCCAGGCAGTGTCGTGCACTGCTGTGACGTGCTGAGGCGTGCTGCGTTTTTGGAGAGGATTACATAGCAGCTTCATTTGGCAGCAGTGGTGCCTGAGTCTGTTTGTGGGTTTATCTGTGCTGCAGCAGAGCGTGTGTGCCTTCAATCCAGATACTTTGCCTTGTGAGCATGATGTGCAGGACTTTCTCTGTCAATATCAGCGCAGCATAGCGCATTGATTATGCTGATGCCCACTTTGTGCTCTTTGCAGATGGAGCCTCTTCAGATTCCTGCTGCAACAGATTTGGCTGTCAAAACCTCAGTCCCTGCTGCCCTACTGTCGCCTCTTAGGTCCACGTCTAGCAGTCCCATAACTCTGTCAGAGCACGGCCTTTTCAGCACCACAGCAAAGAGCGCTGCAGTGCCATCTGGGCACTTGAGACCAGCGCGTACAGGCAGCATTGATGAGCATTTCATTGTCCCTCAACGGCCAGCAAGCAGCTGCAGTGATAGGGGATTGCCGACACTCAACGGCCGCCACCCACACATACATCAGCCAGCAGATGCACGACGAATAACAGCTGACCAGCTTCTCGACCGGGATCGACCCGGAATGGGTTCCCACTACTTAGCCACTCGAGCCGTCGCCCCCGAAGACTTGTCGCACTTGGTCTCGTCTGTTTCAGCACCGCCGAGCAAAGTCCCATCACGGGACAGTTCTCCACTTAGAGATGTGAATGGCCTTTTGCATATGGCTGTGGACATGCCCTCAGCTGCACCACATGTCATAGCACCCCTGCTTCGGACCAAGAGCGGGGCTGTGGTTAAGCCTGCTGAAGATCTGCACAAGGAGAAAGAGCTCCGCAGAAAACAAGCAGCTGATGCCATGAAGAACATGGAATTCAAGTCTCTTGAGGGATTAGACAGCTTTGGCTTGTCAAGGGGGTGCAAGAATAGCATGCAAGCATTGTCAGGCCTGGGCAACAATAAGTTCAAGCCGAGCCCGTTTTCAGGATCTGGTGCCAAATAGGCATTCTGAGGGTTGAATTTTGCTTGCTTCCACTTCTGTCTAAGCCTTGTTCAGAGTATTTTCTTTGCCTGTAGTATCCTGATATAGAGACAGGTCAAGTTGTGTACCTCCTGGTAGCTGCATGCGTGAGAGACACGCAGTGGCAGTCAGGGGTGCAGACAAGTGCGTCTTGAGAAGCTTAGTCAGCTAAGACGCAGACCTGGACACAGGGACGGACCAAAGCAATGCTTGGTATTGCAGATTGTGGCTGTCAAGAGCCTAAAATTGTATTTGATTGGTTTGCAGCATGTGTGTTAAAGGTGTTTAGCTGGTCAATGCGTTTTGGTCCAATTTTGCTGCTGTCCCGTGTAGTTCGTCCCTTAGGTGTCCAGTCGCTCAGCATGTAATTCATTGTAGGCAATCAATAACTGCTTCATGCTTTGTCCAGCAGAAAGTGCCATTTGCATGGTGTTGAGTGTCAACATCCCTTGCGTGAGGGGCGACATGCTGCTTTGTCTGCTTGATGCAATGAGAGGCAGGCAACATCTTTCAGCGTAGCTTGTGGCCTGCAGCAAAGCGCAAGTTGACAGGCTGCGCACATTGCATATGCACTGGATGCTTATTGTACAGGAAGTTTTGATGATTGTAGTGATACTCACTGCAACGACATTCTTGACGTGAGGACAATGCAATGGGAACAGATCACTGCATGCTGACTGCAGCAGCCCCTGTTGAGTGAGCACAATTCGACGTAAGGACGTTTTTGTCCGGGGACCAAGGCAGTCGTTACAACGCTTCTGGTGCTTCTCAAGGCCTTGAGAAGAAGACTGTTGAGTTAGACCTCGAGGCTAGATGTGCTGTTACTAAGTGTCTAGCATGACATAGCTACAAGGTATAGCAGCAACGTTGCAACGCAAGCACACACAGCCCTTCTGCGCAAGTCTGCATTTAGTAGTGCCCATCAGCGGGCGCTGCATCCCGTGAACCAAGCAGTCGCAGCTCGCAGTCTGCCTATCAGGAGCTGCTTGCACCTGCACTGAGACAAGTTCTTGCCCCTTTCCGAAGGGACTGATGTGACCGGCCAACAGCTGATCTTCTGCGACATGTTGCGCAGTGCCACTCTTCTACGAGGGGCAAAAAAGGCAACGAAAGAAAGGCTCCCCTCGCTGATCACTTCTGGCTATCAAGGAACATCAAGCACAGCCTGCTCCTGCCAGACCTTGGCAAGCGCTTTCAGCACAGCAGCAGCCACAGCACCAGCAGCAAGTCAGATCAATTTCGCCCGCTTGCGTGAGCTCGCTCAGCTGTACAAGCAATTGTCCAAAGCCAAGCTCAGTGCCCTTGTTGTCAGCACAACAGCAGCAGGCTTTGTGGCTGGTAGCGGTGACAGCATAGACTGGACCAAGCTCTGGTGGACGTATGTTGGCACCACAGCAGCAGCTTCCTCAGCAAATGCCTTGAACCAGATCTATGAAGTGGCGAATGACTCACTGATGAAGAGGACGCAGCGACGCCCTCTACCAGCTGGCAAGATGTCCATGGCACATGCAGTAGCATTTGCCTTAGTCACAGGCATTGGCGGCATTGGCATACTGGCAAGCCAGGTAATAATCACCCATGCCTTGTGTCAGCAACCATACACGCATAGATGGCTTACATGAAGAGCCTTCTGCATCTAAGCTGCATCATGTGTAGTCACAGAATCAACCCTAGCCATGGTTGTGCAGGCCAATACGCTTATGTGCTCCTTGTGCCAAACTTGCAGTGCATACAGTCAGTCAGTGACTTGAGCTGTGGTGGTGCAGACAAACAATCTGACAGCTGGCTTAGGAGCTGCCAACATAGCGCTGTATGCTTCTGTCTACACGCCTCTGAAGGTTGTCAGCATCTCCAACACATGGGTGGGGGCAATTGTGGGGGCCATCCCACCCCTTATGGGTTGGACAGCTGCCACAGGACAGTTAGACCCTGGAGCGCTTGTTCTTGGCGCCACACTGTACCTTTGGCAAATGCCCCATTTCATGGCTTTAGCATGGATGTGCCGTGAAGACTATGCCAAAGGAGGCTACCGCATGCTGTCACGCTTTGACCCCACAGGCCGCAGAACAGCAGGCTGCGCTCTGCGGAACTGCATATACTTGCTACCAGTGGGGATGATAGCAGCAGGCCTGGGTTTGACTACAAATGCGTTTGCGTACGAGTCAGCATTCATCACAGGGGCAATGACAGTGACTGCAGCCAACTTCTACAGCTCCCCAACAAATGCAGCAGCCAGAACTTTGTTCAAAGCTAGCTTGTTGCACTTGCCGTTGTTCCTAGCTGCTTTGCTGATCCACAGAGTGCCTCAGACGCAAGAACATGTCGCCCAGTGGAAAGTGTCACTAGCAAGCCCAGGCAGCATGTTTGCAGCGTCTCCAGTTTTGCCTAGTGATGCAAGGTCACATGCTGCTCAAGGCGCTTTGCGTACTGTCAGTGTCCCTCCTTTCCCTTTTCTGCCAGTCCCTGTGGAGTTGAGTCCAAGGTCCATTCAGTTTGAGGCTGCTCAGCATGCTGATGTCTTGTCTGCGCAGGGATCAGCAAAGTGATTGTGACATGGTCAGCTGTTTGTTGCTACACTGTTTGAGTTTATTGATGTGCTGCATGTTCATTTGATTTGACATAGTAGACTGGTGCTGTGACACCTGTGTTCCGAACCCGGACATGGTGACACATTTTCAAAATGACCCTCTACAAGCAACACAATGCGCATTGGTTGCGAGATCACAAGCAAGAAACGGCGCTGATTGTCTTCACAAGTATCAATCAGTCAATATCAACGCTCGATGCTATTGTATGTGTAATTTTGTATCGTGTGCTTTGTGTGCTAAACCCTGAAACCCCTTAAAATACAATCCTGCTTCTGTTTCGTATCATTTATTTGTTTTCTTGGCAGGACTAACATTAGTGCTACACCTGCGAAAGAAAAGTCAACAAAAAGGAAGATTGATCCTGTGAAGGCACCTGATTTGCATGTCACTATCATCACAATTTGACGGCCTGAAATATATTGGTTCAATTTGCATGTTGAAATAAAGCTTTATTTGAAGCCAGCAACCCACATCTACGTAGCCAACTGGAGGTGACTTAGCATGCACATATGCATGCGCCACTTGCTCACACACCCAAATGGTAGAGCAGTGCAGCAATTACTTTACCAATTCAAAGTTTGCAAACAACAGATCAGTTTCACAACTGGTCAAGGAGTCAAAGCACAAACAAAAACACTTCAGACAGCACCTGCATCGGGAAGGGTTCACGCAGCGTTCAAACTCCCATCAGCTGGCTCTGAGTCTCATTGCTTTCACTAAATGTACCAACACCAGACAGAGCTACACAACACTTGTTGCCGTGCGACAGTACAAACCGCAGCTCTGCTGTGCAAAGCCCTGTCTGCTTGGGACAAAATGTCACAGACACTATCTGCTTCTGAGGCATGCCCAAACCACGGCCAGGCAACAAACCATTGCTAGGAATAGCCAAAAACGCGCTGCTGCTACCAAGCTTTGACTGGGCTGCTTTTGTTGGAATTGTCGTAGACAGATTCCCAAGGGCTGTTTGAGACGGCCCTTGGGGCACTTGTCCTGCCTGTGCAAAGCTGACTGAAGCAGTAGCGCTAGGGTCAACCCCTGTCATGGCAATTTGGGCAGTCCAATTCGCCTCCACAGTGCTGGGGTTGGACAATTCCAGCTCCAGGGTCTTAGGCGATAGCACATGTACTGCACCAAAGTCAACACTAGCTACAGACGCACGGACCACTGGATGCAGCAACTGCGCACTCATTGGCACAGCTTGCTGATACCCATTACTGTATGTTATGAGCAGCTGATCCCTTGCTGACTCATCCTGGGTTACTACACCTTGGGAATCTGGCTGCAATGCTGTATTGTTAGTAGCAACTGCACTGCTGCTGCTATCGCTAGGAGACGGACTCATACCCAACTGCTGCTGTGGCGTGTAATGTATGGTCACTGTAACATGCTCATATGGCCGCAGCACACATGCATCTGCGCTGCCCTCCCTTGCTGCATCAGGCTGCTCACGTCCTCTGTTAGGGTGCAAGCTGCTCAGCAAGGGTTTTGGCTGCAGCCCTTTGAGCTTAGTCACAGAGCTGCAAACTGCCCTCAGGATGTGGAACTGCCCTGCCCCTGCAGCGGCTCTTGCCCCTGCCAGACTCACGGCAAAGTGGAGTGGACAGCTGTGCATATTAGTCAGCACAGCTGTCTGTCTGTAGCTGAGGTGCGTAGCAGGGTCATTTGTGGCATGGCAATGGAAGCTGAGAAAATCTGAACCGTCCGGGAACTCTGGCTCAAGGTATGGCTGAATGACAGCTGCATTCAAATTGACCCTAAGAGGCTGAAGAGGAACAGATGGCGCGCCAGCGTGTGCATGGAAGCCACCAGTGATCTGACATGTCACTAACTGCCTCTTTGTAACCTCTTCCTGTGGATTTGCACCACTCTGCAGTGGGCTAACCACCCCAGCTGTGGCAGCAACTCCAGCTGCATCCTGCGCTGATGATGCAGCACTTGTGTCTGTCTGACGGATGTTTAGAGAAGAAGACTCATTGTCTGTGGGAAATCCCTCTTCCTCTTCTACACAGCAGTGCAGCTGCAGGCGTGACTCAGGGCTGACTAATCGCTGAGTTCCAAGCAAGTAGCCGTCATGAGTCATAGCATCTGGCGAACTGAAGTGCACTGTGACTTCAACGCTGCTATTGCCTGCGATTAGGGTTGTGCTGGGTTCAGCCCTGAAGGGCTGTTCAGCTGGATTGGCTACAAACGTAGTGGACAGGCTGACCCTTTCTGATGCTTCGTCTACTAAGAGGTGGACAGCAAGGACCCTGGGGGGTTGTGGGGGGCAGGTTGGGGGTTGGTGTGAGTTCTGGCCTGCCTGCCTTGCTTCTTTTGGACCCGGTAGACCATACCTGCAGCATTGAACAATAGTGAGGCAGTTGGACTCTTTGCTTGTACAGAGAAGCATTGTGCTGTTGTGATGTGCGACGGGACCATGCAAAGATCGTGATACAAGCCATGAAGAACAAGGAAACTTATGCTATTAGGCGTCATAACGGAAGCCTCTGTCTAAAGAGGCAGCCTGGGGTTGCAAGCCATGAAAGTATAATATACTTTGTGAGCATAGGTGAAGTAGCATTTTTGAAGTTTGATGTTGACAGTGGTCCACTTGGCAGGTGCTATGATGCACAGCCCCGTGTGGTGTTGCAGCAATTTCTCATTTCTCCATGCAAGGACCAAGGCATGATCCCACCAGTTGCTCAACACAGCTATGCATTAGCACGTTGAATTGTGCTGCTTTGCCATGCAAAGAGCAAGACATGATTCAACAATTGCTCAAAATAGATATGCATTAGAATCTGAACTGTGCTGCTCCCTGGCAGTCAGACATATGCTCAAGTCATGCTGCTTCAGTCCCAAAACAAAGCGACAGCTAGTGCTATTCGACCTGTAACATACCGCGTTGATGACTTTCATGTTCATAACTTTGGCACAGTCAATGTCAACAGGCATGTGCTAGCCCGAGCTTTCGTCCCAAAAGAAAGCTTTGCCCAGGGCTTGTACGTGCAGACCAGTAACAGCAAATGCATGCTTTGCAGCAATGCAAGTCTTTCCAAGCCAGATGTGTATGTTGTGATCAACACAAGATATTGCAGAGAAACAACATGCAAGGCTCCAGGCCAAGTGCACGCACCTGTGAAAGACCCAGTCGAGTTGCACTGGCAAGCGCGCACTGTTGAACACGTAGAAGGTACGTGTGGCAGGAGTGTCAGCCAACAGCTGTCCAAAATTCAAATCCATGTCAGCTGTCACACCATCATCTGCTGTCTGCAATAGCCCTTGTGCCCTGCTCCTGCCTAGGGCACTTGCGGCCTTTGAGGGCATCTTTGCCAACAGTGGAGTGGACGGCTGTGGAATGGCAAGGTTTCTGGGAAACCCTGGCAGAAGCACTTTGTCCAGCTGCATTATGAGGGGTGTGCCAACCACACTGATGTGCACTGGGATCTTCTTCTCTGGCAAATCCCCAATCTGAACAAGCAGTGACATGCAATACAATCGTATAGTACAGTAATACAATAACAATGATGTAAGCCAATATGAGTGCATGCAATACAGCAACTTTGGCAATAGCCAAGCAGCAGCAGTCTCATGTAATGGAGCATCACTGAAAGCAGCACAGCATGCAAGGACACTCGCATATACGCTCAATCCGAGGCACTTGTCCCAGCGCTAGCAAATGAAGGAAATGCCAACCTCAGCTCAAAGAGCTGCTTGATTACTGTTGCAAAGGTGCATTGCATCATATCTGAAATTTGCAGAAATCGTCGGTGCATGTGAGTGCGTGTACTGCAGGTAATTCAGCTGTGCATGACTGCATGCTGGAAAGGCAGGGTTCCAAGCTGTCCATGGCCAGCTCAGCTTCTCTCTATTTTAGGTTTGGCTGCAGCAGTGGTATTGCTGTCTTCCGGATATATAACTACACAGATCCATGCAGCAGAAACGCCAAAAGAAACACAGCTGCCTCCACATGCAGCAGGCTTTTCTGTCAGCCAAAGGCGTGCAGACAATGGGGCCAGCACTGCAACTGCGCATCTCGGGATGACCCTGTACCTGCTTGACCCATTGTTGGCCCAAATGCAGAGAAGCAGGCAATGCGCACCTGTTGCTACACAACTGCAGGAGATGCAGAGCTGTGGTGTAAAAGCATGTACAGGTGACATATATAGCCTTGGTTTGCATCAGAAGAAAGTCCTGACATGGGCATGCAGAGTAACACATGCTTGTTCAAAAACCTGTCATGCACACCAAACACTGCTGAGGATGTTGATCTGATGTTGTGTGTATGAAGCCCCTGTTGAGTGCAGAAGCTTGTAACAATCTTGACTGACTGATTGGTGCAAGAGTGCACACCTGGACATGCAGAACATCTACATAGTCTCCAGTCAGACCAGTGCTGCAGTGCAGGGTGCAGGTGAACGACCCCCCTGGGGTCAGCACGCCCTGCCGGGGGTGCACCCCAATGCCTATGCCCTTGTCTCCTACCAGCTGCTTGGCAGCTGCCTCGCTGCTGCGCTGAGTCATCATCAACTGCCCTAGGGCAGATGCAAAGGGGCGACTGCGCTCTTCTTCGTCATTCAATGTGACCACCCTAGCATCTTGTTCCTTATGTCCCCTGCGCCTTGTGGCACCTCCTAGGGATACTGAAGTCAGCGCAGATTTCAGTGTCCCAGCATCAGTCACCCTAGCAGAACCGCCAGCTGTCAGGCCAGCAGTTGCAGCTTTCAACTTGGTGCCTGTTGGTGTCCCAGGCAGAGGAAGAGAAGAGGATGCCTCATGAGCTGCGGGAGTGGCTGTTACTGCTGCTGCTGATTTAAACAGGGATGCATGTGTAGCAGACTGTGTCTGCTTCACAGACTCTAACCCCAAGGTGGACAGCGGCCGACTTGTTGACCACTTCCCAGTAGACAGCAGATGCTTAGGCGAAGCTACTGAAGTAGTAGACAGCAATTCCTCATCTGCTTGGAAGGCCTCCAACCAAAGGCTAATTGGTGCCTCAATAAGCGTCTGATTTGTGATTGTCAGCAGCAGGGACTTGCTGTCTCCAATGCTGCATGTGCCAAAGTCTGCCTTGACATGCTGTCTTGGCTGTGTCTGATCCAAGCTATGGTCCAGAACCCTACTGCTGTCTGTCTGTGCATCAGTGACAGGGGTCAGGGGGGTTGCAGGGGGCTGGGGCCGGGCGATTTGCTGGATGGCGTAGGTCACTGTCAAACCCTTGACGTGCGAGACTGCGCTGAAGCCGGCAGGTGCGTTTGAGCCGATTGTGCAGCAGGCGACTAGGGTTTCTGCTTGACCCACAGCTGTGGGTGTGACTGTTGCCTGAACAGGCAGCTCTGCTCCTGCATTCGTTCATTCACTCAGTAACCAATTAATTGATTCATGAATTCATTCATTCCTTCACTCATTCATTCATTCTCTCACTTGTCCACGCATGCATGCATTCATTTGCCCAGTGATTTATAATAAGTCATTTATTCATCCCTGAAACACGCTTTAAGACCAGCTGTGCTCCTGCGTGTACATGGATGGGTCAGCTCTGTGAGCTTCAAGAGCTATTCTCTCTTGCGTGCAGCCGCGCAAAGAGCAGTGTCATCTCAACTAGCTGATCCAGGACTTACAGCACTCTTGCTGATGCAACACAGCTCAAGTGTGTCACCCAGTTTGACCATTGTTTAGCTTGCTAGCAGGACTGTTGCATGTCTACACTATGCAATGACGAGATGCTGCAAATTACAGTAGCTTCTTGCTGTAAGGACACTTGATGTAAGGACATTCTTGATGTAAGGACACTGCGGTTGGGAACCGATCATTGCATTCTGACTGCAGTGGTCCCTCTGAGTTAAAACAATCTGATGTAAAGACAGTTTGATACCAAAGCAGTCAACAAAGAGAAAACGCTGTATCCCCACTTGAGTGCTGCAGTTGTGCATCCAAAGACCTTTCAAGGTCACACAAATGTCTAAGTGGCTTACCGGGGTCAAGCACTCCTTGTGAAGGGTCCATGCTCACAGCCATCTGACCCCCCCTCAGGCCCCCTGCACCCCCATCGTACCCCTCCCAGGAAAAGCTGGTTGGCAGCATAGTCAGGTTACAAAGGGTGAAGCGGCACAACCTGGGCACACCCAGGTTGGTAACCCCCAGGTCCAGGTGGTTAGGGGTTAGAGCTAGGCTGGGGGCTATGACAGCAGCTGTGACTGAAAGATGACTGATTGCCCCGCCTTCTGTGAGTAGCTCAAGGGTTGAGCTGAAAATCCCCTCTGTCTGTGCGTGTAGTACTACCTGAAGCCATAGCAAGAAAGAAGGGATTATTTTCTGTCTGTGTGAGCAACACTGCGTGAAAGCATGACAGTCACATGTTGTCAATCAGGAGAGCAGACAACACCATATTCATATGTGTTCGGGATTTGGATAGACAGCTGAACACAGTTGCACAGCATACATTTATTTGCACAATACGTTGCCAGCACAATCAATCTGTTTGCATCTTGCATGGATGGGAAATGCATACCTGAATAGCTCTTGAGGCACCTGGTTCTAGGACTCCCCACTCTTCTCCAAACTGCAAAGGGATTGCCTCCTGCTCTTCTTCAGGGCCCTCAAAGGGGTTGCTGGCCCTGCTCTGTGCTGACTCATCCTGACTCCAAGATGACTGTTCATCTCCTGACACTCCTTCTGTGCTTTTATCTGTCAACTGACTCTCACTGACAGACACCTGCTGTGCCTCTAGTGAACCAACAGCTGCATTGGCATTGGTCGTCTGTGCATCGGAGCTTTGTGATTGCTGCGTAAGGTTTGGCACGACAGCTGCCTGAGAAGAAGAGGGCAAGGATGCGGCGCTGTCAGCAGCTTCCGCCCCAGCTTCCTGCACAGCGTCAGCCCCTTCGTGCAGCTGCTGCAGCAGCTGCTCAGCCTGCAGTTGCAGGGCAGCTGGAACACCTGCCTTCTGCGCTGCGTCGCCCTGCTGAGCACGCTGTGCTGTGCTGTTCAAATCTGCAGGGTCTGTTGCCCCCGCCTCTGCACCATGCTGTGCATGCTGTGCTGTGCTATTCACATCTGCAGGCTGCTTATGGCTGCCAGAAGGCTGCAATTCACGCAGGGACCAGGCTGCAGGAGCGTACAGGGAGGGATTTTGAATTGTGATCTGTTGTGTGACTTGGCTGCTGTATTGAACCAGACCAAAATTCAATCCTGCATCCTGGAACTCCGCCTTTGGGCCTGTGACAGCAGTAACAGTCTTGAACAGTAGACTTTGACAGCATGTGTGTGTGTGAACAGCTCAGAGCTTATTGGTGCTCATGGCACCTGCTGTACAAACAGATCTTGAGCTCATGACCTCAGATGCTTTCACTTAGAAGGGTCACAGGACCTCACTAGACAGCGTGCAGATGAAAACTTCAACAACAACGACGACAATAACAATGCTGCTGCTGTTGGTGGTGGTGGTGATGATGATGATGATCATGAAATTGATGGTGATGATGATGCTGATGATGGCTGTGACAACAGCAGCACGGATTCCAGGCAGACAAGCCTTCATTACCTTTGACATCAGCTGTGACGGTGACAACATGAGTTGTCCCATGCAGAACTGAACAGGCGACTTCAGCTCTGAGCTTTCCAGCTATGGTGCCTTTGATCAAGACCTTCATTTGCTGCTCACTGTTGGGCAAAACCCTGGCAAAAGCTGGCAGAACTGTGACGGCAGGGTCTGAGCTACTCCATTGAATTTGAGCTGTAGCCTTACTGGAGTTGGTGACAGTCAGAGACTGCTGCACAACCTGTACAGACAGATGAACTATTGGAGCACAAACTGCTCCATGCACTACAACACTTTGTGCATCGAACGAGCTAGGGCGTTGGCGGAGTTGGTGACATGTATAGACTGCTGCGCAACCTTTGCAGACAGAAGGACTCTTGAAGCACTGACTTGTGAGTTTGACATCATGCATTAAGGGATGCAGAAGTTTAATAGAGCAGCAATGTACATATGCAGATGGCGTTCTGCGGAGGTAGTCCGCATTCGCGTCAGGCAGCGCCGCGTTCTTGGACATGACAATGACAGCAGAGTCTGCGCTAAACACACCTGATGCATTGTAGTCACAAAATTTACAGTGGGGCAGGGCAGAGCAGGGCAGAAGGTAGCAAGGAAGGGCAAAGGCAGCAGGGCTGCACCTGACCAAGCTGCACCACGCCAGGGCAATTGATGACAGGAGGCCACACAGCCACTTGACATGCACCTCCAAAGCCCTCCAAGCCCATTTCTAGCACATTCTCACTGAAGCTAGGCTCTTTTCTAGGCATGCTGTTTGTTCCTGCCACTGCTGTGTCCACAAACAGCTGTGCCCATGACAGAAACCTGCACTAGCAATGTGACTGAAGCTAGGCAGACTGCCTCATTGCAACACTGCTGTGCGCACAATGTCATGCTGATCTTTTGCTAGAATGCGTCCACACTGTGATTAACACATATGACTGAAACTAGGCATGCTGTTTGTTTCTGCCACTGCTGTGTCCACAAACAGCTGTGCCCATGACAAAAACCTGTGTAGGCAACAGCAAGTTTGTGCAGCGCTGTGCCATGACCTTCATTCTGACAGATAGAGAAGCAAAGTGAGATGACTTTGTCTATAAGCAAGCTTGCATCAGCCCCATTCAAAGGTGCACTTCTGGTAATCTGAACTCTTACACGTCCATATTTGCCTTTTTTTGGATCATTTTCTGAGCAGCAGATGGTATTGGAAGGTGGTATTGGAATTGTCATGAGAGCCTTACACAAATTGCAGGCATTATGCTACTGCTGGGACATGCTGACTTTTTCATTTTGCAAAGCCTAAAACATCGCTGATATGTCAAGATTTTGAGTGTTTTGCATGAACTTACAGCAGTTGCCTCGCTGCTGTGGTGAGTTTTTGGTTCGAACTAGCAATCAACATGGCTGGACTTTCTATGGAAATCTCGTCAAGGTTGTGCACAAAACGCATCAAGCGGTGTTGCTGTGACAGCAAATTTTACCTGTGTTGTGAGCCTGGGGTAAAAGACCAGATTATGTCAGTCGCCGACTCAGCTTCCAGAATCCCCACAGCAGGCTCAACACGGAATTGCATGGCACCAAATTGGCCATCAGCCAGCTCACGCTGCGCATGCTGCGACCCTGCTGAGAAGAACAATTTGAATTTGAGCAAAGTGAGTTCAACGCTGAGCAGTCATGCTGTGCATGCTGCGACAACACCAACGTAGTCAAACGGGTGGTTGCATGGGTCTATGTCAAGCCAGGTAAGTGCTTGCTGACAACTGCAACATTGTATACTCTGTCATGCATCAATGCATCCAAAATCACTTTCACTTGAAGATAAGACCTACCTGGCGCAAATGGGTCATCAGTCTGTTGCCAACAGAACGGCAAAGGCACAGGGGTTCGATTCTCAATCCTGACAATCCTTTGATGCCTTGCACCAACAGCAACCTGCCCAAACCAAATTGGCTTGCCAACCTCAGCCTCTGTCAACTGACGCCCATCCACTGCAGTCAGTTGCACCTGCACTTCTGCACCTGTATGCAGATCAGGAAACATGTTCGACAGGCATACTCTGGCAGATTTGGTCATGGCTTAGCATACTGCCAACAGACATTGATGAACAGCAACCTGCCGAACTCAGTCAGCTGATGCCCATCCACTGCAATCAGCTGCACTTGCACTTCTGCACCTGTGTGCATACGGCACATCAAGTCAGAAAAGCATTCATGTTGATGATCACTCTGTGTGTTTAGCGCAAGTATTGATTAGCAGATAGTGCATGTCTGGGCATGATGGCGATCTCCTGGTCTGTCAGCTGACGCCCATGTACTGCAGTCAGCTGCACTTGCACTTCTGCACCTGTATGCATATAAGACAAGAGGCTAGACAAGCGTGGTCTGGTAGGTCAGTTCATGGCTCAACTGCCAACAGACGCTAGTCAACAGCAACCAGCCCAGACCAGACTGGCTTGCCCGCCTCAGCCTCAACACCTGTCAGCTGACGCCCACAAGCAGCTGCGCTTTCACTGCTGCACCTGCCCACACACCAGGCAAGAGGTCAGACAGGCGTATGTTAGCAGCTATGTTCATGGGTTGGCATACTGGCATACTGCTGACAGACACTGGGCAACAGCAAGCTGTCCCAACCAGACTCCAAGTCAGACATCTAAGCCAGGCGCTGATGATTACAATGGCGTGATGAAGATTCTCACAGCAGCACGTTGGCAGATCTGTTTTGTAGCATCAGGCCCATTCTGTCAGCAGACGCCTAATGACTGCAATCACTTGAACCTGCGCTTCTGCAGCTGCTCACAAGCCAGACAAAAAGTCAGACAGGCAAGACAGATGCTGAACAACATACCATGGTTGGTTCTGGCCCCAACATGTTTTGACATGCCACTAACCATGAAAATTTCCAGCCTGTTTTGTCTGAGTGCACTATTGCAATTGGCACAACACATCAATGCCTAATGCAGAAGTTGTTTGCTGTCAGCTCAAAAACATGCAAATGGTTCCTGATCATAACAATGGATCAAACAGGTGTCTGCTGTCACTCAAAAACATTACAGGGGGTTACAAATCATGAGTTTGATTATTAAGGTTTTATGCTGTCAGCCAAAAGCATGCAAGGGCTTACTAACCACTTGTCTATGTCTGAGGCATCAACGCCTGACCAAGACCATCAAATCCTGTCAGCTCAAAGCAATGCAAGAAGTTTGTCACCCACTAAGTAGCGAACTGAGCAACCTTACCGATGCCAGAGAGCTTGTACACAGTGCTGGTGCCATTGTCGCATGCCAGCACACAGTTGATCTGACTTTGTGCTGGTTTATTGGGTGTGATCAGGTTTGGCCAGCTCTTGAAAAAGGTGTGTGAAATTTTGACGGGCTTACCAATGCCAGAGAGCTTGTAGAAAGCACTGGTTCCATTGTCGCATGCCAGCACAAACTCCTGCTCATGACTTCCAGCAACTTCTGGCCTGTACGCAATCTGAATTTGCAGCGACTCCTTCCTGTCCAAAGCAAACTCAGCTGGGATCACAGTGAATGGGCCAAGATGGGCCTCATCAGCCTGCACGAACAGACTCCAGATCATGAGAGCGCATTGCTGCTGTGATCCAGCTTGCAGCTTTGACCCAAGCTCAATTTGTGTGGTCTGCGAGACTAGCTTTTGGCTAATGCCTCTGATGTCAAATCATGTTTTGCTATAGGACTGAAGTTCAATTATGCCGCGAGAGAGCAAGTTTGGCGCGCTCAACACATATTTACGCACTGTCAGGTCTCTTGAGCACTGATGAGATTTTGACCCACCATTGCATTGATTGTTGACTCACACATATCAGGCACTTCAAGGCTGCCCAACCATTGAGTACCATGCATGTCACTGACAGCTGGCTCACAAATTTGTAGTCGGCTGCAGCTGCTGAGAAACAATGCTGTGCAAGTCGAATGCATGCAGCCTCTTTCCTCAGCGTCGTGATAGAGCTTTGGAAGTCAAATGACAGTTCACAAAACGCAGACAGGCAGTTTCTGACCTCGCTGCTGTTGTGCTTTGCTTGGCTCTGCTGGACAATGTGGAAGTGTCCTGCACCACCGCTGTTGCTGCATGTCATCAGGCCAACCTGCATTACACAAACACCTGAGACTTGTGTAGCGACCAAGGCAGCTTGACTCAAGACAGGCATTGAGGATAGGTTCAGTTACAAAGGAATTTTGATCACATGTATGTGGTCATCATGTGGAAGTGTCCTGCCCTCGCTGTTGCTGCATGTCACCAGGACAATTGCATGACCTAGTTACATGAGTTATGGGTAGGCAGCGAGAAGGTGAGCAAGCATGGTTTATGCACCTGTTTCTCCTCTCTGCTAGCAACCACTGTGTAGGCACTCAATGATACAGCTGATTCCAGAATGGTCCCAAACTTGATACTGACTTGTGCCAAGCGAATTCATGACTCCAAAACAGGCAACAAGCAGGAGACGATCAAGTGTGTTGATGCCTGTGTGCTTGCGTGTCACTACAAGCATCTCTGTTGTGTTTATATGAGCGCAACGCACACAATCATCAATTTGCCAGATGTTGCACATGACAAAATGACTGTGCAACAGCACCAGAGCGTGCTGTGCGTCCAAACAATGGCAGCTGATGACACATTGACTTAAAAATGGCACAAACAAAACACCTGCTTGTGAGGAAAATCTCAGCACCATGCTGAGTTTTTGTTTGAGTTGCATATATTGATACTATCTCAAGCACTGTTACCTGCTTGTTCCCCACAACTGTGGAGCCAACAGAAATCTGCTGTGGCAAGCTCAGCCTAGGTGGGTCACGCCTAGTCAGCAGGGGCACTTCCAACATGCCCTGCCCTGTCTCCAGCACCAGGGCGTGAGTAATGTCCTCCAGGTTGGTGGGAGTGAAGGTGACGGTCAGGGTCACATGCATCCCAGGGGCTATAAGACCTGGCTCTAGGGATGGCGTTGCATACACCAAGCCAGAGAAGAGGAAGTGTGGGTTTGTAGAAGGCAGCAGCCTGTAAGTAAAATTGTGTCAATGCATAGTCCTATTACTAACAGTAGTAGGGTCGCATTATCTTGATCTAAGAATGCTTGATATTAGGATATTCTTGTAGCAAGGACAATGCAGATGGGAATCAATCACTGCATTGTGATTGCAATGAACAAAGCGCTCAACACCAAAATTTTCCAATTCACGGCTTGATGCTTGCCTTGACTTATCGTGTTGTGATGGTATTGAGCGGGTACAGGCATGCAGATGGACAGACAGATAGGCAGACCCAGTCAGACAGACAGCCAACAAGCCATGTGTACAGACAGATAGAAAGGCAAACGACTGACATGTATGGACAAATGATCACACACACCTGAGTCTTCGGCCCAGGCGGGTACAGTTGCGCACACGGACAGACACATAGACAGGCAGACAGGCAGACGGACGGACGGACCGAAAGACAGACAGACAGACAGATCACACATACCTGAGTCTCTGGCCAAGGCGGGTACAGTTACGCACACGGACAGACTGCTGGTACGTCTCCCCAACACAGTACTCCTGGAACACCACTTGCTCTGGTTCTGCCCTGAAGGTCACCTGAGGCAGCCCTGCCCTTGGACTCTGCATTGCGTGTTTCAGCTATCAAACATCCATCATGTCAAGTCGTCAAATTCACCGACTGTTGGCTGCAGCAAATCTGCAGCTTGATTTAACTATCTTTTTGTCCAGCTGGCAAAGTCTGAGGCGAAAGGGAAAGTGGCACATCTTCCTCCAACTGGCATGATGACGACTGAAGGGACACAAAAGCAATAGCAACAGCAACAGCAACAGCGACAGTAACAGCGACAGTGACAGCAGCAGCGACAACAGCAGCAGCGACAACAGCAGCAGCGACAGTGACAACAGAGACAAGCAGTGGCAGTCAAGCATCTCAAGCAGAAGCTTGCTGCCCACACTCAGAGCGGAAATGCGTTGTTGTGCGGTGGTTTCATGTCTACCTTCAACAGAGCGTTTGAAAAGCATAACTCACCTTGGCAGGTGAAGATCGCTGGCTGCCTGCTAGAGAGTGTGCTGACTCAGCAATGGACTGCTCTGATGACAAACCCCTGCTGTGCTTGTCTGGGCTAGGAAAGCGCGGATTGCGCAGAAACGTCAGCTTGTGATGCATGTTCCTGATGATCCTGCCAGTGCGCTCAAGCTTTGTCATGCATGAACATGTTATGACTACAGGATAGCCTGATGTAGTAAGCAACAAGTACATGTTGCAATACATGGCTTTGTCATAGCTTGACTTTAGGTTCTGGCCTTTTAGACTGTGGTCTTGCATGTTCACGTTTGGCCTTTGTGCATGACATCAGCAGAGAGAGCATTGCGCAATTCAGTGACCAACAAGCAAATTATGGGCATCACAATGTTGCCAGAGCCTTGATTGAGCTGGTCAATGTTTCTGAAAATGGTTCCTTACTTCTTCTCCAGATCCCATTGATCTTTAGGCATGGTCTGCGTCATTGCTCTTCTTCTGGCAGAGCTTGCAGCCAGGCGTGCCTGCAGGTCCTCCTCGGGCAGGGCTCTCCAGGTAGTGCCCTGCCCTGCCTCTGCCCTGCGCTTTGCTGGCACCAGCTTGTTGCGCACCTGCACCCCAAAATCACATCCACACTCACATGCCAATCTACCAAATCTCATCCATGCTTACATGCAAATTTGCAGAAGAAAGTGGAGTAAGGGCTCTCCAGGTAGTGCCCTGCCCTGCCTCTGCCCTTCGCTTTGCTGGCACCAGCTTGTTGCGTACCTGCAGCGCAAAACACATTCATGCCAACATTGGTTCATGCTATCACCAATCGGGGCAGGGCTCTCCAGGTGATGCCCTGCCCTGCCTCTGCCCTGCGCTATGCTGGCGCCAGCTTGTTGCGTACCTGCAGCGCAAAACACATGCATGCCAACATTGATTCATGCTATCATCAGTCGGGGCAGGGCTCTCCAGGTGATGCCCTGCCCTGCCTCTGCCCTGCGCTATGCTGGCACCAGCTTGTGGCGTACCTGCAGCCCAAAACACATTCATGCCAACACTGATTCATGCTACCATCAATTGGGGCAGGGCGCTCCAGGTAGTGCCCTGCCCTGCCTCTGCCCTGCGCCTTGCTGGCACCAGTTTGGTGCAGTTTGTTGCGCACCTGCAGCCCAATCGTGACAAGACTCACGTTCATGATCATGATAGCAGCTTCAGTGTTGTGCAACACATGGATTGCCGTCGCAACAGATTGACAGGGTCGGTAAGAAGTGCATTGACAACTCAGCAAAATCATGGTCTCTGAGGCTGTTCAGATCTCCGCAGAGGAACTGGGCATTGAACTGACCTCAAGATTGCTGGTGGTCGAGCAATAGTGGGGATCTGCGCCTGCAGCATGCCTGATGTCTGGCAGGAGGCTTAGCACCTCTTTGCTTTGCTTGTTGCCATACTGACTCAACAAAGTCTTGGGATCCACCAGACCTGTCACACAATACAATGTCTCAGGACTAAACACCTTTCTGCAGTAGTTGCTTACAAACAGGCACACAGCATTGGGCATTTTTGGTGTAAGTGATGGGCAAGACACTGGTGCTGTTCACGCGATGCAATCTGCCCTAATGTCAGCTGTACCTACAGTCAGTCCCGGGCTTGCTATGCTGTTGTCTGCGGTGGCACTACTGCAAGTCCTATTACAGACAATGTGTTACATTCACCTCCTTCAGTCATCTGCGCATGATTGAGGGCCAGGTGAGATCCCTTGACAGGTAGGCCAGCCTTCCTCCAGCCTGGTGTGTAAGCTGCAGCAAGCACAAGTGATGTGAGCAAAATATGAGGTGATGCAGAGGTGCTGACAAGTGCTGTGCCTGCCAGTCTTACCAATGTCTGCTTGCTTGGCTTCCTCATCAGCTGCTGCTGTTGCATGCTGTTTCTGGGCCTCCAGATACTGCTGCTGGTCGCTGTGCTTGATTGCAGCCTTTGTGAACTGCAGCACAAAGCCAGGTATTGGCCGTGCAACAGATGACAGCATTAGCTGGACGACAAATGAGTTGAAAGACGTTTACCTGAGAGCTGATGGCACGGATACGGCTCTCATAGCTGGACGCATCGGCTGCAGCAGGTTGCTGAGCAGATTCGTTGGGGTCTTCTGCTGAGACGGCTGGTGCACCAAGCTCTTGCGGCAGCAAATCAGGGAACACCGCCTGCAAAGCCTCCAATACGGGAGGCATGCCGCCTTGTCAACCACACAAGCGCTCGTGCCCAGCGCTGCTCGATGTGGTTACACTGTGGCTCGCACTACAAAGTCAACGTTGCTTTCAGGGGATTCGCAATTTTCGATTTTCATTTCGGAATCCCCATCAAATCTGCGCGAGATACCAGAGCTGTTGACCCATTGAGTGTAACTCACGCTGCGCAGATACCGTTCACATTAGCGCACAAAGCTTTCAGGATGTGCATCCACATGCACTGGCCGACGCACCCGAGCCAACAGCCTTGACACCTTTGCACTCGATTTCGATCGGCTGATCATACGCACGGTCAGCGCCGCTAGAACCTGCACTTGATCACTTGATGTGCTCCTTACATCTATAATGATGCCGCCGCGGCTTTTAGTACCCTCAAGTTGACAGCAGGCATCTGCAGAGCGCCCTTATAGCTGCTAGCAGCAGCTTACGCGCCATGCCGGAACCGGTGCAGCCTGACGCACGACGACGGGCTGCGCTGCTGCTGTACATCATCAAGTCCGGTGTCACAGATATGCGTCAGCTGATCGCGTGCCACGTTGCTCGACTACACCGTCAGTTCTTGCTGTGGCTTCGGGAACACTTTCAGCACATCCCTGCAATACAGATGCCCTTCCTGTGGCAGTCAGCAAGACAAGCTGCCTCAAAGTTGCTGCCAATTTGGCTTGCGGGTTCCTGTTGTGCAATAATTACCTGGATTCATGAATGTGGCCCAGGCTTGACTTTCAAAGGGATGCATCTGCCTTCCCTTGTGAGCAGAAAGATCTGGCAGACGCTTGCACCCGATGAAGAAGACAGCGCAGAACGCAAGCCACAGCCTAGTTCTGCTGAGCGCACCGGCAGGTATGCTCTTTGATGCTCGAAATTGATCGAGAACGCTGTCCCTTGCCCTGGTGTTTTGCGCTGTGCTCACTTGGGGGACGTCCTGCAGTAGAAACTGTGCTTGACAACTCATTATGCCATTTACCACCGTCTGCTGCATCACATTTGGCATGACCTCGATCGCGCCTATCACAGCCACATCACAGCTCACACATCCTTTTCCTACTTTACTCAATGGTTGCATGATGCATGGTTGCATGATGCATGGTTGCATGATGCACTGCAGTGATCAGGACCTGCCTCAAGGCTCCAGCACTAGCCAGGATCTTCACAGCAGTCAACAGAACGTGAGGGCATCTTCAAGCAGAGCTGCGCAAGACTCTCAGCAAGACAACAGCCCTACAGAACTTGCTGTGACAGCTGCTGCTCAGATGGAGGACTCACCAGCACACCCAGTGATGCTGAAAAACACCAATCACTCAAAAGATGGCAGAATCTGCACCAGGTCTGCAAGCACAGACTGTCAGACACTTGCACTGCATGCTGAAGCTGATGATGGCAGCAGCAGGAAAGCCAGCAGCACCAGCAGGAGCGGTGGTAGCTGTGACACTGACAGCGGTCACAGCATGGTCATTAGCCAAGATGCCCTTGCAAGATCTGCCACTGTTGTCAAGCACGAGAAAGGCCAACTGTCTTCTGCTGATGACGGCAGCAGCAGGAACACCAGCGGCATCAGCAGGAGTGGTGGTAGCCTTAACGCTGGCAGCAGTCAAAGCATGGTCATGAGTCCAGACGCCCTTGCAAGTACAGCCACTGCTGTCAGGCAGAAGAACGGCCAACTATCTTCTGCTGATGACGGCAGCAGCAGGAAGACCAGCAGCACCAGCAGGAGTGGTGGCAGCCCTGAAACTGGCAGCAGGCAAAGCGTGGTCATGAGCCAACACACCCTTGCAAGTCTTGCCACTGCTGGCAAGCCGGAAAAAGGGGCTCTGAAGCAAGACACCTTCAGGGCTGTTGGTGCTGAAGAAGCTGATGCAAGCAATGAAGCCAATACCAGTCCAAGTGGCAGTCGGAGCCAGTTTGCTTGTCAAAAGGCAACTGCTAAGGACAAAGCAAATGCTGCAGGTGACAAAATGCAGTAACATCAGGACATTGTTGTGTCCAGGAGGTTGCCATTGGCAACCAATCACAGCATGTTGACAGCACTGCTACTTGTGCGCAAGACCGGTTTTATGCAAACACAAACTTGCCTGAAAATGAGTGCACTCATTGAATCAATCAAACACTGTGATTGACTGCAATGACTCTGTGATTGGTGCTTCAGGGGGTCACTATGTGAGCGGGAAGCCACAGCTGCACACTAAGTCTTGGCGGGAGCGGTTGCCGGGCAACTGGTCAACAGTGAGTACGCTGCTCAAAATGATGTCATTGTTATCTTGCATCCACTGTGCTTTTGAGACCCTGCTGAAGAACATAGCGGCGTAAAGCTCCTGGTTTTGCAAATCAGCTGTTTATAGTCAAGTGATGAGAAAGTCAACAACCTACTGATGACCATGTCTTTGCAGCAATGCTCATTGTGCAAATGCTGAAATCTGAGCCTTGTCAACAAAGGGCGAGTGGATGGAAAGTTCAAGACTGTACTGCAGGGTGCTGCATGGCTGCAAGGCCACGCAACCTCAGCAGCGGCTGCAGCTGCTCTAGCAGCTTCCAGCAGACACAAGGTTGACTCACCAGCCAGGGGCACAGGCGCTGCAGCTGCTCTGGCAGCTTCCAGCAGCCAAAAAGCTGACTCACCAGCCAGGGGCACAGGTGCTGCAGCTGCTCTGGCAGCTTCCAGCAGCCAAGATGCCGACTCACCAGTCAGGCACAAAGCCACCAGCCCTGCGCCGACCAACTTGTCACCAGTTGTCAAGCCCACTAGCAGGCACAGGCGTCACATGGCTACAGCTTCAGTCAGCATGCCTGATCAGGACCTCCCACACAGCCCTGATGGCAGGGCTATTGCACGGCAGCAGCCGTCGACCCTGCCCTCTGGTGCTCACAACACCGCTGATCAGAGGGGCATTCCTGCAGCTGAGGCGTTTTTGAACAGCCCTGACCTGCATGAAAGGGCACTTCCCAGAATCAATCCTGTAGCCGGGGCTTCACCTGGAGCTTCTAGAACTGCCCTGCCCCTGTCAGGGCAACAGTCCATAGATCAAGCTGCTGCTGCTTTGCACGCTTTGCGCCTCAAGTATTTGCCACAGCATGCTCAAAGCAGTCAAGAAATGCCAAGCCACAGCGCAGAAGTCCCAGATCAAGACCAGCAAAATGAGCGTAATCTGTCAGCCACTTCTGTGTCAAAGCCCGGTGCTAGGTCGGTGAACAGCAAAAGGGTGTTGCAGGGTTCAAAACCCAGCAGGTCCAGTTTTGGCTTCAGGTCAACCATGTCGGTTACAGATGTTGCATCGCCAGTGCACTCTTTTAGCAGAAACAAAAGGCAGACAAGCAGCAGCAGCAGCAGCACCCGTGCTTTACACAAGCCAGAAGAACGGTCTGCTGAGTCAAATGGACCGTCACAGCAATCAGCCAGTGTGTTACACAAGCCGGAGATACAGTCTACAGAGTTGTGTAAGCCATCACAGCGATCAGCTAGCCCGTCAGGTTCCAGGAGGCTTTCGTTACATGAGTGGGCACATGGGTCTCAAGGGCAACTGGAGCCACAAGGGCCTTTGGTACATGCAAGAGGGCACTTACACGAAGTGCCCCAGAGCACAAAGGACAGGACTCAGCCTTCTGAAGCGGCAGTTCTGCACTCAGCTGAGCCGACTCAGCGCTCAGTCGCCTCAGTCCAACAACCAGGTGAGTCATCGCAAGGCGTACCATTGCCAGTACAGTACATGAGGGCGTCAGTTGATCACTTACCCAGCAGCAACGCACAACTTGTACACAACATGAGAGGGAGCAAAGATTCTTGGCAGTCATCAGATGCATATGCTGTCCGTTGATTGTCACGCGTGCGGAGCAAGGTCTGGGTGGGTGAACACAGAGGCAGTTGGCTGCCCTACACAGACTGCCAAGTTCTGCTCAGACTTGCCCTGCCCATGACTGCCCTGCCCTGTCTTATCCTGTCCAGCAGGGCCGTGCCCCGCCTAGATCTGCCCTGCCCCACACAAACAGCCCTGCTGTAGTCATTCTACGGTGCAATACCCCAGAGCACGCTGGGTGTGCTTGACATCAACGCATACACAGACATCAGAGCACAACACACACCACATTCTCAGCATCGTGTCATGCACAAGCACAGTAGCTGGGCAGTTGAAGGGTCTGTCGCCTCTACTTTGATCAGCATAGGACAGTGCAATTGACCACGCTCGTGCTGAAAACCATTAGTGTCCTTAGCAACATCTCATGTGCAGGTGCTCCAAAGCAAAAGAAGTGCGGCATGCTGAGTCTGAGTGATGAGTCATCTGCTGAGGTGGATGTGTACAACCTGCAGTCCCCAGGGCCCATCCTGCTGGCAAATGCCCTGGTAAGCTTGAACCTGCCCCAACCCCCTGCAACGAATTTTGATTCTATCAGCAATGTCAGCATACCGAGTTTTACCATTACCATTAGTATACATGTCATCACCAGTGTTGTTGTTATCATTCCTGTCACAACCATCGTTATTTTCATGCTGGCTTTGTCTTTGCTGCTGATGGTCATCATCAGGATATACGGCTTGATTTGTGTCATCACAGTGCAGTCATCATTGCAGGTGTTGTAGGTATACTTTCCGCTGCAGGGCTCGCCACTGGCAAGGAGTGACAGCTACCAAATGGCCCTAGCCCAACCAGGGGTCACCCTCACACCCTGGCACCCCTCCACGCCAATCCCCCAAGCCTCAGGGCAGTTTCCTGCAGGCCCTGAGATTAGGGCCCGGCGCCCCTCTCCCCTGGCTCCCCAGAGCAAAGGGCACTTCCCAACAGGCCCTGAAGAGCCTCATCAGGCCGCCAGGCATCCCCCTGCAGGCCTCCAGTCCCAGGGCAGTGGGCAGATCCCAGCAGCCCTCGATGACCAGCGTCAACCCTCAGAGCAGGTTTCCGCAGCCCTTGATGTGGGTCCTCAGGGCTGTGGGCAGGTCCCAGCAGCCCTGGATCATCAGCAACAGCCCTCAGGGCATGTGACTGAACTGTCTGATGTACAAAGGGAGGTATTGGGGCTGTTGCAGAGTGAAGGGCAGGTGGTGGAGGGGCAAGGCACAGGGCAGTTCCTGGGCCCCCCTGCTCAGAGATGGGCCACAGCATCATCTCCCAACACGCTCAACAGGTCAGTCAGCATCAATACTAAGCTGCTGCTACTTGGTTATGGCTGTTGATCAGGTTCTCGTCTCTTCTGCCAGACCATGCCCTGTGTAATGATGACCACTGCAGATTCCCTGCATGCTGGCACAAAAAGCATGTATACAGAAATACAAGCTGTTGCTGGAGCTGGCAGCCCTTGTGGCTTGATCGTGATCTTTTGCAATGCAGCTGAGCATGATGCACATCATCATGCATCCTCATTTGCATGCACAGGCCTTTGGCAATCGCACTGGCAGCCTTCATGGCGAGTCTGCTCTTGGAGAAGCGTCAAGCTTACCAGCGTATTGCATTGTGTTTTGTTCTGTTTCGTTTTGCAACAGCAGACAGAATCTTGCATGGGTCCCCGGTGGCGGCGCACCTGTATGCCAAACCTGACCAATGCTTGAGAACTGTTGTAAACAAATGTCCATAGCATCGGGCATCAGAAAGATGCATACATAATAACATACATAAGAACGCATACTGGTTTGGGCTGAAAGGCCTTGCTAGGTACGTACAGTCAGTAAGCGGCTGTCACTGAGCAACCAAGTCATGAAGAAGCCTCTGTGTTTATCTGCAGCTTGATCTTGATGCCTGCAATACAGCAACCGGCTTGACCTGTGACCATGTACACAGTACACGTGCATCCCAGACAGCTTCTGTTCTGTTTCATTGTGATATCTGAAAGCATGCACAGACCAAGACGCATTGGTATAGATGCAGTCAGCAGTGCTGGTCGTCTTTCCAATCTGTCTGCCCACCAAAAGCGGAAACAGGCAGAAAGATGACTGGCGAAGCTAATGACAAGAGCTCAGGATTCTTTACCTTTCCTTCTTGTTCATTGCGTGCTTGCATTCAGGCTGCCATCTATGTCGCCAGAGACAGATGCAAAGGACAGCATGCAGGCTGCTGGTCAGCTGGAAGCTGCAGACACATTGCAAGGCTCCCTACTGGCAATCTCAGGTACACTCGCATGTATGTATGCATCCCAATGTATACACACACTTGCATGTATCAGCATATGTACGTACCTTTGCAATTTCCTATCAATTGCATAAAATTCTGGCGCGTATATGTATACATGCATGTTGGATATCCATATTTGTACTGGCACCTCAAGATGGCCCAGCTGTGCTCATCACACCATGCATTTGGCTGACATTAGCAGCTCAGACTCAGTCTGCGCCCTGATTTTGATCCTTATTGCCTTCTGTGCAGACTTGTCCAGGCACAATTGAAGTTCTACAAGCATGCAAACAAGTCAGCATGACAGCATCTGTTGAACCTGATGTCTGCATACATATTGTGTGGACAAGAACAAAAGAAGATGCCTATGTAACGTCAGCAAGAAGATGAAGCTTGCCTTTATACCATGCATTGGGAATATATTAGCATATTTGCATGCACCGCTGTCAATCACAAGCAAGCCGCAATATCAACTGGCTGTTTCAAATTTATGGGAGCATATTACTCTGCATGACACAAGGGGATGTCTGCAGGCAGCTGCGTCAGCCCTGACACAAGTCAGAAGCTGAAGCGGAAAGTCAGATTTGACCTGAGAGCAGCAGACCAGCTTGCAGTAGACCAGGAAAACCTGTTTCTCTAGCGGAAGAGCTGCAACATCCATATGATACATGTCACCGTCACAAGCAGTATGAAGTGTGTGTGCTGTACTTGAGAGTAGGACATTGTGAAGCTCAACTTCCTATGTCGGAGTAGACGTGCATGCCTTGAGCTGCAGCATGCATTGTATCATGATCACATGTACAGTCTCATGCACTTCTCAGTTGCACACAGCACCGAGTTTATCGACTGTTCAAATTTCGATGTCACTTTGACGCTTGAAGAAGCCAGCCCTCACAATGTCGCGCAATTGATGGACAAAAAAGAGTGTTGGCAACCAGCTGCCCGCATTTTGTGTCCTAACAAACTTATTGAGCAAGAACAGTGAAAATGGTGTCCTAGCTAGTGAAAAGGCGAGGTTCACAGTTCTCGCATAACCACGGCTTCACGTGTGCATCTGTGCAGAAGCTGTGTGCACTGCATTTGCTGTCGAGGTAGACATCAATGAAACAGAGTCAAGCATCTATCATAGTGAATATTTTCATTGTCAAGTCAAAGTGCTCATTTGTTGGGCAGATGCTGCAAGTATGTTTCAAATTAATGCAGAGTAGCTTCCTGCGACAGAAGCAATCAAACAAACTACGCAAAGTGTAGCATCAAACATCAATTGCGTTTTACTACCTGACTAAACACTCTGAGGCATCTGTTGACCTGTCATTTGCTATGAGACCAAGCTCATTGCCTGCAAGCTGCAGAGTATCTTTTACTAGTTCCCTGACTCTATGCTCTTTGCTGTTGATGCAATTACTTAATGCGCCATACAGCAATAGAAGATGCGACCTTTCCACTTCCCTGTTGCTTAATTGCCGGCAGAGCTGAACAACCTGCAGCAATCATAAAATCATCCAAATCGACCTTCTGTCAAAACAGTATTCCACAAGGAGGCGGCCCCTGAGCATCAGATGTGAGCAAACATGTTCAGGCAACGGCTCAGCTTGTCAAAATTGACATGCATCACAGTGCCTCAAGGTGCAACACACACATGAGAATGCAAGACAGGGCATGTTGCATATAGCATTCAAGATGCAAGCATAGGTGCAAAGTACGTACAGCATGCAATGCAATCCTTGCTTACTGTTATGCACTTGATGGAGTCTCACTCCTCGCGTAGCGGGCATGCCATGTCATGTGGCATGCTATGCCAATGCATGCTACGCTATGCAGCTAGCAGGGTCATACAATCTCAGTAGCAAGTATGCAAATGATGACGAATGTGGATTACTTGCTGTTGGCTGGCACTCTGCGTCACAGCATCAGCAACAGCTGGGGCAATCTTCATGGCACAGCACACCTCCAAAACGCAAAGTGTCTCATCTAGCTGGAGACGGTCTTTGCCTTCGCTGTTGTGCTGGATATGCTGACTGTACACGCCCAGAATTGTGCTATATCTTGCTAGCAACACTGGATATGACAGCTGAGCCACCTGTGCATCCACAATAAAAACAGGTATGTACATTGTACAGTGCAATCATCACAGATGGACGATGTTGGTACATAAGACAGATCACCGTGAGCCATGATCTGAGAAGAGCTGTACTACGGAGGCGGCTGCATGCATACTCATACCACTCTTTGAGCTTGCAAACTGTGATGTCATGGCTTGCAGCTGAATAGCCATTGCTTATGCAAGAAACAGAGTTGACAGCTAAGACATCAAAAGCTTGCAGCTGAATAGCCATTACTTATGCAAGAACCAGACTTGATAGCCAAGACGTCAGAAGCTTGCAGCTGGATGGTCATAGTTCATGGAAGAATCAGACTTGACACCGGAAGCGCAGAACAGAAATTTACCTCTAACAAGCAAGTCTGTGTGCCGCTGTCTTGCACTCCCCGGCTGGACAGCACATACAGCTTCCGCAAACAGGTATGCGAGAAACGTATGCCAGCTGCTGAATTGGGTATATGCCGATCTTTGGGCCTGACAATTGCCTGATCAAGCACGCCTATCAGCCGCCTCCGTACTTCTTCAGGCGCATGCGAGCATGACGTGAGCACAGCATCCGTGAGTGTGTCCACGACGCTAGCCTCCAACTCAGCATCACTGCTGCTCTGTTCTGTATCCCCTGTAGCTGCACTGAAGCTGGGATCTCTGCTAGGGTTCCTGCTGCCGTGGCGGCTAGGGTTTCTGCTGGTGGGTTTGCTGGTGGAGGCTGTGGGTTGGGACGGTGAAAGGCGGTTAAGGCTGGTGGAAGTGGTTTCAGAGCTTGATTGAGGCGCTGCAGCTAACTGTGGCTTACTGCTATCATCTGTTGTAGGAGTGGCTGTTGACGTGCTTGCAGCAGCTTGATTTCTAGCGTTTGCTTCTGGCGATGCATTCTGTGTTTGCGCACTGGTTGACACAGCATCAGATGGTGTGGCCGTCCCTGTGACTGCCCCTGTGACTGCCCCTGGATCTAACACAGCAGCTGCCCCTGAAGCTGAGGCAGCAGATGAGGCTTCAGCAGCTTCCCATGAGTCATCCGCTGACTTGTCGTCTATTGCTTCAATCGCCTCAGCTGTTGCAACAGTGTCTAGGGCGACAACGCGCGTTCCCAGAAGGAACCACTCAAACACCTCAGCAAGGCATTGCCAAGCAGCCCTGGGGGGCTCTTGCCCTTGGTCAGTATACGAAATGTTGACAGCTGGCAGGCCACAATTAACTATGGAGTTGAAGACTGCGGCAGCTGCCCGCCACAGGTTTTCACTATAGGCTGTATAGCGAGTGGCCATGCATTTGCCTAGGACAGTGATCAGGGGGCAGAACGTGCGTGCCCTAGCTTCCCATGGGGCTGAATCCCTGCAGCCATCACACAGTGTTTGTGGTGTAGTCTGGTATGGCGTGGCACAGCATGACGTTCTGTGGTCTGGTGTGATGCAAGCATGAATGGCCATGGTTTTGCATAAGACAATCATAAAGGGGGAGACATTCAGTGAGAGCTGGCCCTTCAAGAAGTTGAGACGTTACAGCCATGACATATGTCTGCTTGTGCGAGCACAGCTTGACCTCAAGTGGTAATGCAATGACTTGAAACAATGACCAGAGGGCACAATGTATGTGCCATAGGCAGAGTTGCTGTAGCTGGCACATGTGGTCTTCTTGGGCAAGCCCACATGAATCCTGCTGTGTCACCAAAGCACAATGCAACAAAGCTCACTGCACCCAAGCAAACCACGCCGAAGCATAGCAGAAGCTGTTGCGTGATTTCTGCAGAGACCTAGTGCTTGTGTGATGCTACCTGTGCTCTGCAGCTGCCTGGACCAGTAACAGCAACTCTTGCTGAACAATTGGAACAGAGCTCACAGTGACGACAGAACACGCAACTTCCTGCTGTGATGCTGCGAGTTGTGTTCCAATCATTCAGCGCAGTTTGCGGTTGCTGGGGAAAGGCAATTGTAACACAACAACTGGTACTGGTAGCTGTGATCTTGCTTGCTTGCAAGATGCTGTGTTACCTTGGCACAAGACGAAACGCTGACAGACCAGTGAAATGAGCGAGCAAATTGTAGCATTGTGCAAAGCCAAAAAGCAGGCTTTGAAAATGCCTGCCTGAATCTAGAAAACATCATGCTGAAAGCATTCAAAGTGACCAGCTGACCAAAAGGCAGATTTGGTGCATCAATGCAAGAGCAATGTGAAGCATTAGATAGATGTAGCACAATGGTGGTCAGTACGTTATACCTGTCTCAAAACGCTGCTCTGACATAGAGAAACGGCAGCACAATCTGTAGCGTCACAATAGTCACAACAAGACATGCTGACCATCACAGACAATCAAATAACTCTATAGCGAATCACAGAAAGATCTGCTTTTTGCCAACGGGAGTCGGGATGTAGCAATGCTTACTTGTAGAGCTGCAGCACAATCTCCAGCGCTCTTTCCATGGACAGTGACGACAGTGCTGGTCTGTGCAAGCTGTTGTTATTGCTACTAGGGGCTGCAGGGCCTCTAGCGTTGAAAGAGCCCTGTCGCTGCCCTGGCCCTAGCTGCTGCTGCTGTAGCAGCTGCAGATGTAGCTGCTGCTGAAGCTGCTGCTGCTGCTGGCCTTCCAGCAGGTGCGGTTTCAGTAGCTGAATGAGCGTGTTCAACAGCTCAGGCCAAAGCTCTGGCGGTTGTAAGGGGACAAGACTAGGGAAGAGAGCGAATGCTGCCTTTTGTACTGGAGGCAATGTCCCTGCATGGTCATTGTCACACAAGTGGTTCAGGCTCTCGTTCATGCAATCTGTATGAAAATATAGATGGGGCTCCATGTTTAGCATCATACTGCTGCTGGCGCCAGAGCAGGTGCAGCTTGAGTAGCTGTATGAGCGTATTCAACAGCTCTGGCCAAAGCTCTGGTGGTTGTAAGGGAACAAGACTAAGGAAGAGACTTTTGCGCCTGCAACTACTCGAGGTTCTTAGCCGCCATACAGTTGGCTGTACTCACGGATAAGCTGTTTGTGCCAAAAAGCTCCCAAGACCAGGCAGAGTGCATTGCCTGAGTCAGTCAGTATTCTTGTAGCAGAGAAGAAATACACACAGCAAACGATAAGCAATGAGCGTCTCCTCACTGTTTGCAAGAAGATTGACTGATTGAGGCAGTACTCACTGCCTATCAAAATCATTGGTGCATGAAGCCAACACAAATAACTAGCCAAGTGCATTTTGGCTCATTTGAAGTTGCAATGCTTATTTCAAGCTCGACTTTTTCAGAGTTGGCCTGCACAGCTCAAGCATGCAGACTACGATTTCTACCCAGGCTCACAGGCATGCGCAAAACATTCAATTCCTGCTTTCTTTGTTCAGATTATTGTCGTTGGTAGTGGTGAGCAGGAAAGGTATGACTGAGCCACACATCAGCGCTCCATATGTTTAGGCATAAACCCCATGGACCTAGCCAAAGCCTGACAGGCAAAAGCAGAAGCAGCATGTCTTATGCTCAGAGCACATGCATGCTCTGCATCTGCCTGTGTCAGCGCTGGTCTTGCCACCATGACATGCCAAACAAATGGCAACACTGTGTTGGACAGCTGCTCTGTGAAGGAATTGAGCATGCAACTAGGCATGAAGACCATGGCCCTTGCCAAAGCCTCACAGGCAAAAGCAGAAGCGGCATGGCTTTGCTTAGAGCACATACGTGCTCTGCATCTGTCTGTGACAGCGCTTGTCTTGGCATGATGACATGCCGAACAAATGGTGACACTGTGTTGGACAGCTGCTCTGTGAAGGAATTGAGGATGCAACTAGGCATGAAGACCATGGCCCTTGCCAAAGCCTCACAGGCAAAAGCAGAAGCGGCATGGCTTTGCTTAGAGCACATACGTGCTCTGCATCTGTCTGTGACAGCGCTTGCCTTGGCACCATGACATGCCGAACAAATGGTGACACCAGTTTGGCCAGCTGCTCACTGAAGTACTGCACATGTGATGAAGCACAAAGACCATGGCTCTCGTCAAAGCCTCACAGGCAAAACCAGAAGCGGCTTGTCTTTGCTCAGAGCACATGCGTGCTCTGCATCTGCCTGTGACAGCGCTGGTCTTGCCACCATGACATGCCAAACAACTGGTGACACTGTTTTGGCCAGCTTTTCCACTGAAGGTACTCAGCATCATCAAGATTTGTGTTATGATGGCGGCTACGCATGATCTGGTTCACAGGGTTACGCAACAAATTTTCCACTGCCTTGATCTCAGTCAAGTCAGCCTTTGCTGTCATCTATCGAGAGACAGGTACATAGCTGCTGTGCAAGCAAGTGAAGTTGCCTGAGGCAACAGGAAGCAGCTTCAAGCTCTCATCTCAATGCAACTGAAGCAGTGACAACTGCTGAAAAAGCAATGTCAATTGAAGAACGCTTGAGCTGAGATGCAGCACCAAATACGAGATCGACTGTGCTGAGACGCAGCTTTAGCGTTCATCAATTCACAGTGCTTCAGCAATTGTCATTGCTTGAGTTACATGCAGTTTAGGTATGAAGGCAGGCATGCTGACAGGAGCTGTGATTGCACTCACTAGCAGGTACAAGCTGATCACCTTTGATACAGAAACTCAGTTAGCCACCTGCAGATTAGAGACACAGGCAACTGTGCTGGTAGCAGCAGTGAATGCACGGACCTGCTGGTAAAAGCTGATGATTGTTGCTATAGGGGGTATCAGAAGCTTAGTGCGCCACATGCAAAACAGAGGAAGCGGCAGGTATGCTGGCAGCAGCCATCACTGCACAAACCTGCTGGTAAAGCAAGTCATCTTTGCCGTGGGGCTTGAGCAGAATCTTGGTGAGTCATATGGAAATCAGAGCAAGAGGCAAGTATGCCGGCAGCAGCCACAAATTCACAAATCTGCTGGTTCTAGCTGATCATGTTTGCTGTGGGGGCTGTTCAGAAACTCGGGCAGCCACATATAAGTCAGGCAGAATGGCAAAGATGCTGGCAGCAGGCTTGAGTGCATGTACCTGCTGGTACAAGCTGATCATCTTCGCTGTAGGGGTTGTTCAGGAACTTGGTGAGCCAGCGGAAGATCTGACGCATGTCATCCTCCTCAAAAACTTCATGCATGGCTGCCTGCAGTCACGTGCAGGACATCGGTTTCACTACGGGTAACACTTCAGACTTCATGCATGGCTGCCTGTAATTCCACACAAGACATTGCTTTCACTGTATGCCACGCATGCGAGTACAACCCAAGTCGTGCATGGATGCCTGCAACTAGGTACAGGATGTTGACGACGCTGTGAGGGGGCGCTTGTAGGCATCACGTTCACATGTCAAATATCTAGCAGTTCATTGTAATTGGTAGGAAGTCCTAAGTAGCACATGTAACAGCAGCTTTCAGCAGCATGAAGACAACAAACAGCAGGCAGCTGATGTTGCATCAAATCAAAGCAACAGTGCCAATGTTAGTGTTGGCCAAAAGCCCAGCAGTGACTAATGACCTGCAGTGAGTTGGCCAATGGCATTGACTAGTTCCAGGCGAGCTTGCAGGGGAAACATGCATTGCTTATCACAACAAAGGATTTGTGCGCGACAGCAACTTTGGTAAACCTATGTTGAGCTGGCGAGCTAGCAAGGGCGTCTGCTTTACAAAACGCAATATCCACTTTCTCCATGATGATTACTATGGACTGTGACCTACATTGAGTTGGCCGATGGCATTGACAAGTTCCAGGCGAGCTTGCAGGGGGACCATGCATTGCGGTGAAGCAGCTGCCTCCACGCCAACATCCATGGCCCTCATGGCTCGTTTCCACATGCTGCAGCATCACAACCATTCTGACACTCGCTGACACTATCCACTTAAACATGTTAGGTCTCTGTAGCACAGAGGCGGTCTTGCCAGGCTTGCCTATGCTGAACATCAGGGTATGCATCATCACAGCTGCTTGATGTGCATGCAGGGTTGACACAGATTACAGAACAGCATAGGGAGCCAGACACAGGTCATCAAGTCCTGAGACTGTTCTTGTGCGCCAGAGGGGCTTGACCTGCAGCGACACTTTTGATGGTGCAGTGAGCCTGCATGTTATTGCATGTGCAGGCAGACAAATGGGATTCATTCAAATTCAAGGCTGTTTTGCACACAACTGAAAACTGCCTTGCCTGCAGGAGACAGCCTTGATGGTGTGGTGGGCCTGCATGGCGGTGGTGATAACAACACTGGCAGCCAGAGCCATCAACTTGCCAATTGACCCAATGACTGACACAGTGAGCACAGTCTGCTGCAAGGCATAACCAGCCAAATGTGATGAGTCAGAATCTGATACTGTCCTGCCTTATACCTTGGTAGTCAAGACTTATCTAACACAAGGTAGCAGAAGAGGAGAGGCTCGACCTGCTTGAAACAGCCTTGGTGGTTCCGTGGGCCTGCAGAATAGTTGTGATGACGGCGATGGCAGTCAGAGCCTCTACCCTGCCTATTGAGCCGATGAGACCACAGCAAATGTGATGTACAGTACAGCATGAGTCGAATGTCAAGGGTCTATTGTACTGACCTGCGGGAGACAGCCTTGGTGGTGCCGTGGGCCTGCATGACGGTGGTGATAACAGCAATGGCGGCCAGAGCCACCTCCTTGCGCCCACCTGCCATGCTGCTTTCCACCACTAGCATCAGCTCCTCCCAGCCCTATGCCAACATGCAGACTGACTTTGGAAATGGGACAAACAAGATGCAGAATGCCTTGTGAAGAAGTGTGTATAGGTTCAGCACTACTGTGCTGCACCCAAAATGAAGCAAAGAAGAAGACGCACAATTGGCAAGCGTGTCAGGTGCTCTGTCGCGAGTGCAATGAGAGAGTGATGGCAACCCTGAGGGAAAGCTTGCATGGGTACAAGGAGGAGAAGGCGGGCTGGCAGCAGGCGTCCCATGCCTGACAGGGCCAGAACCAGTCTTCAGTCTCATTGGAGCAAGATCCATCACTGCTGCTTGTTACAATAAGACAGAAATGATGCGAAATCAATCACAAACCTGAGGGAAAGCTTGCATGGGCACAAGTAGGGGAAGGTGGGCTCGCAGCAGGCGGCCCATGCCTGAGAGGGCCAGCACCAGGGTCTCATCCCACTGCTTCTGCTCGCTGTTGCGGCTGTGATGCATCAGCATCTTCACGCTCACGCCCCTCAGCCGCCCCAGCACCTCTCCCTTTGTCTGCACCACACCATACCACCGTTGAAATGTCAGGAGCAAAAATTAGAATAGAAAGCCATGCCATTAAGCGTCACAACAGGGGTCCTTGTGGGTAGAATCTGCTGGTGTGCAAGCAGCAACCACCAGAAACTTGGCTTAGGTAGGGGCATTTCTTATGTTGGTACATGTCATGCTTGGACACTCAATTGTTGTACTTTCTCAAGATGATTGCAGAGCCCATGGAATCAAGTAAAACCCAAGTGTAAATTTAGAGATTGAATGAAACCCCTCGATCTGCCCAGCGCCTGTTTTTTTGTCTGCAGTACTACAGCATGACATGCTGCTTTCTGTAATGCATCTTAAACTTGATGGGTTGTGACAGTGTCTGTGTGACAACCTGATAGGCAAAGTTGGGCAGGTGCTGATAGTCAATTGAGTTTCCTGGACATTATCCAATACAACTTGAGATAATCAAATACGACTGATTAAGGATTTCCGAGTGCAGGTTGCTTGTTGTACAGGAGCAGTCATTGGTGGTCTCTGTATAGCTTGCCCCCTTGAAGATGTGGCAGACAGCACGCAACAGCAAGAACCTAGGTGCTTGAAAACAAATAATGCTTACGGGCGATCAAGAGCCGGTTGCTCAATGCAGTCAGGACTGGACACTGAAGGATTGCTTGTTGTGTGGGACCAGGGCTTTCAGGCGACCTCTATTTAGCTTACCTCCTCTCTAGATGATGTGACAGACATGTGATGAACGGCTCGCAGCAAGGGGAACAGAATCTCCCATAGGCACTCATCCCACAGCTCTGAGGACATCCTGTTGCCCTGACTCACCACCACAGCAAACAGCGTGCGCACAGCGCAGTTGCGCACCTCAGACCTGTTGTCAGTGCTGCTGATGCCCTGCATAAGCAACAGAACTTGGCATGTGAGCAGCTGCAAGTCACCAGCCATTGCATTCAGGCCCTGACTCACCACCGCAGCGCACAGCGTGCGCATAGCGCACCTCAGACCTGTTGCCTGTGTTGCTGGTGCCTTGGCACAAGCAGCAGCCTTTGGCATGTGGGTACAGCACACATAGTTTGGGGCTGCTGGCATCAAGCACGTCAGCACCCCAACATATGCCCTGCCGCTTATAACTGCCCTCTTCTAAGAGCCAAGATGACAAAGTAAAGACACACAGAGTGTGGGCGTACATCAATAAACAGGATAATGCAAAACAAGAACAATGCACGAGAAGAACAATACGAAGAAGGTAGTCATACATGACAAGGAAGGAGAACAAGCGGAGTGTGCCTGCAGAGCGCCATACAACAGGCGTACAAGCTCCTGGTACTGCTCGCTGTCAATGTCACATGAGACGAAGAAGAAGACTGACTATGTGGCAGTGGGAGGAGAAGAGGAAGAAGGTGCGATTGGAGAACAAGACAAAAGCATGCCTGCAAAGCGCCATACAGCAGGCACACAAGCTCCTGGTGTTGCTCGCTGTCCAGCTGTGCCGCTGGTGAGTCAGTGTTACCATTGCGCAAAAGCTCTGCCTCCAGGCTGCTACTATGCTTAAAAGACAGAACACAAGGCAAAGCAAGAAGAATTAGGCAAGCACGAAAACCAAGAAGGGTCATGTGCCTGCAAAGCGCCATACAGCAGGCGTACAAGCTCCTGGTATTGCTCGCTGTCCAACTGTGCTGCTGGTGAGCCGGTGTTGCCGTTGCTGAGTGGCTCTGCATCCAGGCTGCTTCTGCTGCTGCTGCGTGCCTTTGTGTACAGCTTGCCTAGCAGGTCCGACGCATTCCACAGCAGACTGATGGCTGTCAGGCTTACATTCACATCAGCCTGCAGGGAACCAGAAAGAATGCTTCTCAAATATACTGGATCTCTGGCAAAGTCTGCACAACAGATCAAACACGTTTCACATCAAACCAATGCATGTCAGGCATGTCAGCCTGCAAAGAACTGAAACAGGTCTTGTGCTATTTCATCATACAGTATGCTGAGCCAATGTTGCAATTGCTCAGTGGCTCTGCCTGAAGGCTGCTTCACTGCTGCTGCATGCCCATATGTACAGTTTGCCTAGCACCTTGGTCGCATTCCACCTCAGACTGCTGGCCGTCAGATCCTCTTTGACATCAGCCTGAGGGCATTCAAGGTATGTGTGATCATGAGCCATGTCTGGCCAGTAGCGCACTGAGCAATTCAAGTGCATTCCACAGCGCACTAATGGCTGTCAGGCTCACATCCATGGCAACTAGCAGAAATCGAAAGACATGCTGTGCTGTGCTGTGCTGCGCTATGCTGCGCTGTGCTGCGCTGTGCTGTGCTGTGCTGTGCTATGCTGTGCTGTGCCGTGCGATAGAGGTCGCATTAAGAGCATGGCATACTAGCTAGATGGTGAGGCTGATGCCTCACATTGCTATAGCTTCCTTCACTGAGGACAAGTGGTGATGATGCAGTTCTGCTGCTTCCGTATGCAGCAGTGTCAGTTGTGTCTGCAAGGAAACACGACTCCAAGAGCAAAATGCAGTGGCAGCCAAATGCTGTGCGTCAATGTAGCTTTGAGCCCACAACCCATTTGCACAGAAATTCAACAGCTACATACCACCAGCAGATTTGTGCCACTTTTCCTGCCAGCTAACTTGCTAGCACAACCCTGATTTTGCCCTGACACTACTGTCATAACTCGAAAAGGTCAGGGCACTGTTGGCGAATTGATTGGCAGGGGAAGTGGCACGACCATGGTAGTATGCCGTGCTTATGCCGTGCTTAAAGTCCATGCCATGAGTTCCTGGACTTGAGTCTATCTATGCTTCTGTGTCAGCTGCGTTTCTGAAAACATTGTGACAAAGTGGGTAACATGGAAGACTTTTAGTATGCCTGCGGAACAGCTTGTGTACCAGGCAGCTGACTGACCATGATGCTGGAACAGAGAACTGCCTGCATGTGTCCAAATTGTATGCTGTGCTGTGCTGTTCCGCGCCGTGTCGTGCCGCGCCATGGTGTGTCTTGATTCAACCCACACCTGCTATGACTGTGCAACAGCTTGCCTAGCCGAGCATCTCGAGCTGCAAGCTTATACTACCAACACAGCCTGTATGTCCCCAAGCCTTTGGCTATGGCATCTGTTTTCAGCATAGTCCGTATGGTATGCAATGCCAGTAAAATCTCATCTGCTAGCTTCATACAGAGCAGCCACCTCCAGCAGTGCAAGTGCTCAAATCACATGCCATGCTGGTCCCTCTTAGCAAGTCATACCTGCTGGCTTCCAATCTTCTTTGTACAACACGGCAGTTACACAAACTCTGCAGGTATTGAAATCATGTGATGTGCTATTCTGTGCCATGCTATACTGTAAGATTGCAGGCTCACCTGCTGACTTCCATACAATGCAGCAACTTCCACACAGCGACGCAGATGCTGCACAGGCAGGCTGCTCATGTAGTCACTGCACAGCAGCTGCACACTCTGAAAGGCCAGCTGCACTGTGTCCGCCTCCTCAGCCTGGGGCACCGCTGCTAGCAGCTCCAGGATGGACACCCACGCACTCGTCAGCTGCTCCCCTGCAAAAGCACAAAGTACTTCGCTCAACTGAAGTGAGTCAAGTGTAGCGTCTCCTGGAGAAGAGATAGCAGCAGCTTCAGGATGGCTACCCACACACTTGTCATCTACTCAAGCACAAGACTGGATGGCTTTGCTCAATGTAGTCACTGCACAGCAGCTGCATGCTCTGGAAGACAAGCTGCATTGTGTCGGCCTCCTCAGCTTGAGGCACTGCTGCCAGCAGCTGCAGGATGGATACTCATGCACTCGTCAGCTGCTCCCCTGCATTAGCAAATGGATGTATTGCTTCTCCCAAAATGTGCTTGTCACTACACAACAGATGTCAGCAGCTCCAAGATGTGTCAACTATGGACGGCTTCTGGCTTAATGTTCCCTACACTTGAAGCATAGGTCTGGGACACCATACATTCCTGTGCATATCAAATCTATGGTGGGTGGCCTCCTTGCGTAACCTTTGAATGTGTGCGCTGAAACCCAGTTCACCAGGCTGATTCAAGCACAGTTTGTGGCATGCTGAAATTTCTGTTTGCCATGTGAATGTGTTGGTTGACCTCATGCAAGAGCTGGCTATGTCTCTGTATTGTGACTGATAACCAGGGCACAATCGTTGTGCGAACAGAAAGAAGCAGGCAAGTCAAAAACGCATGGCCACGAGGAAGCGCCTGTAAAGAATCAGCTGCATTCCTGGCAGGATTGCAATCTCAGCCATGTAGGCACTGCAGATTCTGACGCAAGGGAAGCCTTGGGTCAATTGAGGTTTCTACACCTACAAATTTTGTTCACCAAAGATGTCCTTCAGGCCAGAAATTTCAGGGACATGCCTGCTTTGGTATATCTGTCAAACAGGTATTTGTGGGGAAAATCTGTGCTAAGTAGAAGGAATTTATACCTACACGCCTCTGGTCACCATACCAGTTCCGTGTGCCAGAATCTTCAGGAGCATGTCTGCTTTGGTACGCTTATCAGACAGGCAAGACAAAGCCTATGCCAGTATGTATACAGACAGAATCCGCTGAAGGCTTAGTCACAAGGGAAAGCTGCGGAAGACACGAGGCTTCTGCACCTGCAAACCTTTATTCACCAAAGGTGTCCTTCAGGCCATCATTTTCAGGTGCATGCCTGCTATTACACAGCTGTCAGGCAGGCATCTGTGGATTGCATGCTGCACATAATAGGAACCCCAGCGCGTCACGTCTAAACCCTAAACCCTAAAAAACCCTAAACCCTATAGTCAAAACCAGCTTTTGGAGGCTGCTGCAGCTACACAATGCATGCGCAGTCACGATGCTGTATCACTAGTTTGAAGACAGTTGTTAGTCCCTGCATTTTGTAAGTGCATAATTATCATCGGTATCAGCTCAGTACTCAGCCGCTACTGAGGAGGCTGAGTTCACGGCCCAAGTAGGTGCATGTCGGTAAATGCAAGCATCAAAATAGCTGGAAAGCATCAGCAGAGGCAGTACCGTGGCGCTGCAGCACTTGCAGAATGACTCTCAGGAGGCCCATCTGTACATCCAGCTCACGGTCTTCTTTGTATAGTTTGCCCAACGCCAACATCAGCATGCCCTCCACATCGGTAGTCTGCTCAATGGCACTGTCTGTTTGTTCGCCGTCTGCCTCAATCACAGGTGGCTTCAGCTCCGCCTGAAAGGATCATGTCTTTGTAAAACAGGCTGAAAAGTGACACTTACGCAAATACCCGTCTATCTATCTATCTAACTGTTGCTCACTGGCATCATCAGCATGGCCCCCATGTCAGTGCTCTGCACTGTCACTGTCTTGTTGTGCACCGTCTGCTTTGACCACAGCTGGCTTCAACTCAACCTGAAAGGTCAGAGTTGTTTAGAGAACAGGCTGAGAATTGGTATCTAATCATGAATGCATCTGACTACTGCCCACCGCCATCATGAGCATGTCCTCGACATCGATGCTCTATCCAATGCCACTGTTGTTGTCTGGTCAAGCGCCATCTGCTTGAACCGCAGCCAGCTGCCATTCAAGCTGAAGGAGCAAGCCTTTCATGACAAGTCACCCACCTGACTGTGATCAGCACCAACTGCATACTTGACGTCGAACATCACTCCAGCAACAGCTTTGGCTAAGGTATCAGTTGCTGCATTGCGTATGCTGCTTGCCAGCACCGCTAGCGCTTCCAACAGCAAACAATGAGTGGTGTGTTGCACAAGCGCTGACTTGCTAGACCTACCTGACTGTCATCAGCATTGACTGCAGACTTGATGTGGGAGAAAGGCCCTACAACAGCCTTAGCAAAGGCATCAACTGCTGCATTGAATATGCTGCCTGCCAGTATCACTTGCACCTCTCACAGAAAATGACTAGGATTGAATTGCACAAGTGTTAACTTGCTCTGCATACCTGGCTGCGATGAGCATAAATGCAGACTTGACATGGGACAGCGCTCCAGCTGCAGCTTTAGCCAAGGCATGAACTGCTGCATTGCGTATGTCGCCCCCCAGCATCACTTGCACCTCTCACAGCAAATGACTTGGGGTGTGTTGTCCTAGTGTTGACTTGCTCTGCGTACCTGGCTGTGATCAGCATCAATGGCAGACCTGATGAGGTACAGCGTACCCACAGCAGCTTTGGCCAAGGCATCAATTGATGCAGAGCGTATGCTGCCCGCCAGTTTCACTAGCGCTTCCCACAGCCAATGATCAGGGTGTATTGCACAAGTCTTGACTTGGCAGGCATTGTCACTTATATTTCCCAGAGAATGGGCTGAAAGGGGTACTGTCCAGGTGCTGATATTGCTAGACCTACCTGACTGTGATCAGCAGCAACTGCAGATTTGATGTGGGACAGCGCTCCAAGTACAGCCTTAGCCGAGGCCTCAATTGCTGCATTGCGTATGCTGCCCGTCAGTATTTTTAGTGCTTCCCAAAGCAAATGATGAAGGTCGTATTGCACAAAAATTGAATTGCCAGGTATACCTGGCTGTGATCAGCATTGACTGCAGACTTGATGTGGGACAGCGCTCCAACAACAGCCTTAGCTAACGCCTCAATTGCTGCATTGCGTATGCTGCCCTTGGGGTGACTCAAGAGCTCCATGACATGACTCAGGAATATGGGCCACAGGTGATTGATGCGCTGCAGGTTGGTCAAGATCACCTCCACCATACGCACCAGTGCGTACAGCCTGCATCACACGAGATCAGATGTTTGCTGTTCCTTGGGTGATTCAGCAACTCCATAACATGACTCAGGAATATGGACCATAGCTGGTTGATGCGCTGTAGGTTGGTCAGGATCATCTTCAACATACGCACCAGCGCGTACAGTCTGCATTGCACCAGATCGGACATCAGCCTGCACTGCAATACCTCAGCAATGTGGGCCATGGCTGGTTGATGCGCTGTAGTTTTGGTCAGGGTCACCTCTACCATAGGCACCAATGCATACAGCCTGCATTGCACCATACCAGACATCAGCCTACACTACATTGACTCAGCAATATGGGCCGCAGCTGATTGATGCGCCGCATATCAGTCAGGATCACCTGCACCCTATGCACCAGCGCATGCAACCTACAGCAGAACAGGTCAAACATCAGCCTGAACTGCAGACGATGACTACAATGATCACTGCTGCCATGCAAATGATACAGCCTGGATTGATGCAGTTGCAACACCAGAGTCTTTACTGCAGAAGTTTATGAGAATGCCATCCACTGTGACATGCGTACTAGCGGGTACAGTCTGCATTGCAACAGACCAAGCATCAGCCTGTACTTCGAACAATATTGCCTATAATCTCTGCTATCGTGGGCATTAATGCACCCAGGGCAGATGCAGTGAGGGGATGTCTTGGACGGGCCCGGGAAAAGGGGGGGGGGAGAGGGTAGATTTGGGGGAATGGGGGGCTGGATTGAAGGGGAGGGGGCCGAGGGTGAATTGGAAGAGGAGGGAGGAACAGCGAAGAATTATTCCTGCTATCAAGCAACAGAGTGTTGCAGCTTACTTGGGCTGGCCTGGCTGCTTGGCAGCTTCAGGAATCATCTTGGCAGACACCTCACGCAGTGCTGACATGATGCTGATGACAGCGTCGGTGCTCATGTCCCTGGTGCTCTCAAACAGCTGGCTGGCAGCGGTTGACAAGATGGCCAGGTCGCTTGGACGCGCTCCAATGGTGCTCGAGTTGGAGATCTCCTGCAATGTTACTGTACAGCCTTGAGCTCATTGTGTGTTCTGTTTGAGCTGCTGTTTGGACTGGTTGGGCACAAGCAAGATCGCCTTCCGCTGGATCAAGACTTGGTTCTCAATGAGTACTGCAGCAAGAGGACTTCAATGCTGCAATGCAACCATCACTGAACCTTCCGTCAGGTTCCCAAAGGCGTGGTCAGTTTCAGACCAGCAACAGACGCTGTTCAAGATTGCATGGCATGTGAATTGCAAATTCTTGTCCAGGATGTTCAGCAAACCCAGCACTAGCACCCAGACAGGGCCTAACATGTAAATGAAGCCTGTGGGCGATGTTGCGCAGCGCGCAATCCTGGTCTGCAGATTCTGCTGACAGCACTACAGCTCACGTGAGTGATGGTATGTGGACACTGGGAATTCTTGTCTAAGGTGTGCTTGATTGTCATTGTCTGAGCTTTGTTGGGTGCCACAGTGAGTGAGCGCAACAGCAAGAAAGCTGCATTGTCGGGGCAAGGAGGTTTTCACAGTAGAGTGCTGGTAGTTCACCTGTGTTGTGGTGCGTGGGGATTGCAGGATCTTGTCCAGGGTGTTGAGAATATCCAATACCAGTACCCAAGCAGGCCCTAGAAGGTGGTGCAGCCTGTGCGCAATGTTGAAGAGGGTGCGCAGGGCATGCACATTCTTGGGGGTGAGCACCACCCCCTCTGAGGGGTCTGAGGGGGCAGGGGGAGGGGCCGCCTTGCCAGAACTGCCCTTTGGCTTGCTGCTCACGCTCTCGGTATCTGCACAACAGATGCAGCCTGTGGGAACTGCTGAAGATGGTGCACAGAGCGTGCACATTCTTAGGGTGAGCACCACCCCCCTCTGAGGGGTCCAAGGGGCCAGAACTGCCCTTTGGCTTGCTGCTCACGCTCTCGGCATCTGCACAACAGACGCAGCCTGTGGGAACTGGTGAAGATGGTGCACAGAGCGTGTAAATTCTTGGGGTGAGCACCACCCCCCTGTGAGGGCTCCGAGGGGGCAGGGGAAGGGGCCGCCTTGCCAGAACTGCCCTTTGATTTGCTGCAAAGGTGGAGATTAGTCGTCAAAACTGAAAAATTGCAATGAACAAAATTTTGGGTTGATGATCACAGATCCCAGGACATGACAGACAGTCTTTGTGGCTGATGGCGGACATCAAAGAAGTGATTTGCTGTACAAGGCAGCTTGTCTGCAGGCGCATGGCTCTCTCTCTGGTTGATTTCTAGGAAACTTATGGGTATTGTAGCAGGAACATGGGTCCGTGGGGGGTTGGGATTGAGCTGTGGGCACCCACCAAAAGCTGTGATGGGTGTCGCAGGAGACATGGGCGGATCTTAGTCAACCAGAGGCACATGGCTTTCTTTGGCATAAATCTGCCAGTCTTGCGGGTGAGTAGGTGGGTTCAATTGCAATGAGGAGGAGCATCTGATAAACGCGTGGAGACCCACCTGAAGTTGTGGTGGTAGATGCAGGGGACATTGGCAAGTCCAAATCGACATCTTCAGCCATCTTGGATGACAGTGCAAAGCTGCACAGACTGGACAGGTAAGCGTCTCTGGCCTCCTTCAGCTCCAGAATCCCTAGGGCTTGCGTGAAGGACTGGTACCCCTGCCATGCACACACAAACAGACTCAGGCATTGCACATTGCCACAGCTTAGGCAAAGGGTGCAAGACCCTGCCAAATGTGCCTATAGCTGCTTGTGCACTCTGTTGGGACATGGTGAAGTAACCATACACACAGCTATGGAATGATGTGCATGTGATTCAGGTTTAGTTCACAGCTTGATGGAGTGATCTTCTCATGCAACTCAGACCTGCTGTCACAGGCTACATACAGATCAAGTTGTAGTTTTGTACACCTCTTTACTGATCTGCTGAACATTCACAAACTGTGTGCAACAAAGGTACCTTGAGCAAATGGAGGATGATCTCTTCACTTGAGCAACGTGCCAGAAGTTGACTGACAGCATTTAGCACCATTCTCCATGTGGCCTGGCACATGCCCAGCGCAACTTCCTTGTCCACTTCCTGCTTGCCACCCGCTGCACTGAACTGCACTCTTTAGTCACAGCTGAGTCATTGGCACCTATCTGCTGGACTACATGCACTTGGTTGGGTCGTGAAACATCACTAGAATGCATGATGCTGATGATGATGATGATGCTGATGATGATGATGCTGATGATGATGAGTCGTGAGCAGCTGGGCGGTGATTGCAGCAAAAGCTGCTGAGGCATAGGTGGACAGCAGCAAGAGCACCACCGCAACAGCAAATGGGCAGTTGCATCATGCTGTAAGACAGAGAAATCTCTGGACAGTGTGGACTTGCCACTGTCAAGCTTGCGATGCTCAGGCTTGTACAAAACTGCGCAAAGTAGTCAACATGCAAAGTTTGGGGTCAGAAACTGCACCAGCTTCTGCCTCTAGTGTGACGGCAACATTTTGCAGCATCTACAGCAACATCTGTCAGCTTCTCGACAGCTCAATGGCGCCAGTGTGTCAGCAGACAGGAAACGGCACAGGCAGCATCACATCCATAACAACACGCAAAAGCACAAGATCAGGATCAGAAACCGCATCTGCGGATATATCTGGTGTGACAGCAACACCATCTACAGCAATGTCTGTCAGTTTCTCCAAGGCTGCTACCGTGTTCAGCCGACAGGAAACAGCACAGGCAGCATCACATTTATAACAACAGGCAAAAGCACAAGATCAGGGTCAGAAGTGCACCTGACGCTGCATCTGGCGTGACAGCAACACCATCTACAGCAACATCTGTCAGCTTCTCCAAGGCCGCTACGGTGTTCAACAGGCAGTCAATGGACAGCATAGCTAGGTAAGCAGCTGCTGTGTCTGCTGGCGCACTGCCATAGTCGTTGTCAAGCGTCCAGTCCTTTCCTATACAGAAGCAAGTGGGTTTTGGGTTGAATTTTCAGCACATTGCACAACATGCACATGAGCGCAACTGCAATGTTTGCTGACTCACTACCATAGCCGTTGTCAAGCTTCAGTCCTTGACTAAACAGATGCAGGTGGACTTTTTGGTCATGCTACCAGCCCCATTGCACAGCGTCCATGTAAGTGCGACTTCAATCTTGACTGACCATGGTTGCTGTCAGGCGTTTAGTCCCCACCTGTTCATGTGCACTAACAAATGCTAATACATGAGTGACTTTGGAGAAGTTCATGGTTCAAAACAGAGCTCACATGCAGTTATGTTTTGCAAATCGAAATAGATAAACTCACAATGCAGTGCTGCGCTGCATCAAAGTACAATAACAAAGGGTGATTGAAGGCTTACAAAACATACCATGAGCTTTGTTATGGTACAGTGTTGCAACGGCATTTACTGCGTCATCGTCCTGAGGTGACTCTGAGCTGCCAGCTGTCACCTTGTCCACAATTTCAGCAAAGCGTTGCACCATGTTGTGGAGCACAAACAGCTTGTTCTGCTGCATAGCAAACAGACAAGCGTTGCACACAACAGTCAGCATGTCAAACAACAATAGCAATGAAATGGCACCATAAGATGGTGCCAACAGTAGCTGCATGGTAGCCACCTGACGTAAACCAACAGGCTTGTGCAAGGGCACAGCTAGGTGCATGTGCAGCTTTGCTGAAGACTACTGCACGACTCGTAGTCCTCGTCAGCAAGTTTTGGTTGGGCTGCAAATAGTCCCAAGTATCTCCGTTAGAAACCCAGGAGCTTGATGCAAACAATTTGACAGACATCTGTAAGACTTTCCCAGGCTGACATCAAGGACATGCACTGTGCTGTATGCTGCAGAAATTTACAAGCAAGAACATGCTATCATTATGCAGGTTCCAATGAGATGTGGCACCAGGCAGAGCATGCGCACCTCTTTGGCATCATATGTGGTGTATAGGAAGAGGAGGAAGTAGGCGTCAGCGCACAGCTGGCGCATGACTTGCATCACACTGATGCGCTGCCACAAACTGCATGATGGCTGTGTGCCTGCACTTGCGTGAAATGTATTGATGTGACAGGTAGGATTCGAGCCTAGCTATGCAAAGTGTTTTTGACAGTTGTACAGTCTGTCGCCATTTACCATGCAGCCACTTATAGAATATTTGCCCATGTCAACAATCTGCAAAGCGTTGAGTGTGCCTGCAAGGCCATGCAGGCTGCTGCTGCTGCTGCTGCTGATGACAATGTGCATTACTCATATTGCTTTTAGAAGCTTAGCTTGTGCAAAACCAACAACAGTCTGGTGCTGCAGAATTGACTGTCATGCAATGCTGTGATCAGATCACAGCTACAAGAGATGCAGTTATGTCTGCTTGAGCAGCACGTATCAATTAGGTCCAGGTGCTAGTGATGCAGTCAGCTTGTTGACTGAGAGGCGTTTGACAATAAAAGCAATGCTTGGATGCAATGCAAATGCCTACCAGCCAAGAGTGCCTCAATGAAAACGCCACATTTGGTCTTCAGCTGTCTGTAGAAGTGCCGCAGGACCGTTCTGACCACTCTCAGCACAATCTTGAGATCTGCTTGCTGCAGTGCTGGCTCACAAGCGGGGTCCAGCAGATTTTGCAGCTGCGTAGTCAGCAGCTGACAGGCTCTCACCAGCAAGGCATGCTCAAAGGCAGGAATGCTCCTGCAAAGCCATGTAACAGTGAGTCATCAGTGCAGTGTTATACATTTTACATGCTAGCGCGAGGAGCATCCAGCAGATTTTGCAGCGGAGGGGTCAGCAGCTGACAGGCTCTCACCAGTAAGGCGTGCTCAACGGCAGGAATGCTCCTGCAAAGCCATGTGACAGTGCGTCGTTACTGCAACTGTAAATGGTAGCATGAGCAGGGTCCAGCAGGTTTTGCAGCTGGGTGGTTAGCAGTTGACAGGTTTTCACCAGTGCGGCATTCTCAAGGAACGAAATGCTCCTGGAAAGCCATGTGACAATGATTGTCAATACATGGTGATGCACCTGCTCTGCTGCTGCAAAGCCATGTGATGGTGGTGCATCACTATATGGTGATGCACCAAATGAGTCACGCTGCTGGAAAGCCATGTGACCATCACTACATCATGACGTAAGTAGGCGTGACTCTTGACGAAGCTCCTCACCAACTCTCAGTGCTGCAGGACTACTTCTGCTGTTCGATAGACCACTTATGCAAAACAGGACAGCATAAGCAATCAGCAACAAGGCAAGGTTTGTAGCAGGCTGTACCTGAAGACCGCTGCGCTGTTGCCCAGCACAAAGTCCAGCAGGTCCAGCACAAAGGGCCGGGGCAGAGCCGGAGCCTTCAGCCACTTCAGCATGCCTTCGCTTGCTGCACACACCGAAAGCAGATGAGACATATGCAGATTGTCATAATCATCATTTCATGCTTGCTAATGAGATTCCACGACCCTCTGGGTGCTCACAGTAGCTGCAAAGTGAGCCCACACAATCCTGTCCAAAGTCATGGTCCAGTAGTGCAAGTCTTTCCCTAACCAAATTGAACCTCTGCATGTACAGAGTGTCAGTTGAAGGCTGCCATTGCCTGCTGCACACATCCAAAATAGGTAAAGAACGCAGAGACTGCCAGTCAATGCCTAGCGCTCCCCAGCATGCAGTTGCAAGCAATCAATCCTGCTCGTTTATTGTAGCTGTAAGGCAATGGATCATTGCTCATGCAGCATAACCAGCCACAAAGACTGTTGCAGTCTCACCTGTTGCCATCATGCACAGATCATCCAGGAGCTTTAGGGCTGCGTTTGTTGTGCCATTGCCCCTGGGTGACTTGCTTCCTCTTGGAGTGTCAGTGGCCTTGACGCTGCCAGGATTGCTAGGTACAGGTGAAGCAGACTCTGTTGAGGCGGTACTGCCGTTCTGCTTCATCTCTACCAAGACATGATCGAAGACAAGGGCTACAGCCTACATTCATTACAGGGACACTTGACTGCAGAGGAACACATTGCATGGCGATGCAGTGAGCTGAACAGGCCAGTGAGGCAGGCTCTGTTGAGGTTGTACTGCCATTCTGCTTCATCTCCACCAGGACATGATCAGACACAAGGGCTACAGCCTGCACCATTGCAAACATGCCTGCATGGAACGCGTCCAAAGAGGCGCTTCAGCCTGCAAGGCCCTGCAGTGAGATGTACAGGCCAGCACAGCTTGCACTGCTGCTGTGCATGTTCTGCCATTCTGCTTCAGGTCAATCAGGACTTGATCAAAGACAGGAGCTACAGCCTGTAGTCATTTCAAGCATGCTGGGGTCCAACCTCCCATCATTGCCAGGCTTCCTGCAAACATGCTTTGGCCTTGAGTCATTGCAAACATGGTCGGCTGCAGAAGGGCATATTGCGCAGCAATGCAGGGAGATGTACAGGCCAGCAAGGCATGCACTGCTGCTGAGCATGTTTTGCCATTAAACCAGGACATGATCAAAGTCAAGAGCTACAGCCTGTAGTCATTCCAAGCATGCTTGGCTGTGGCGTTCGATCATTGCATGCTGCACTACAGTCATCAATCATTGCATGCTGGACCTCAGCCGTCAATCTTTGGATGCTGGACTGCAGCCGTCAATCATTGGATGGTGGGCTCCAGTCGTCAATCATTGGATGGTGGGCTACAGTCATCAATCATTGCATGCTGGACTGCAAGCGTCAAACATTGCAAGCACGCTACGACCAACAGCCATTGCAAGCATGCTCAGCAGCAGAGATAGACTTTGCACTGCCCACAACGGCTGTTTGCAGTGAAATGTGTGAGTCAGCGAGTGCATGTTATGCGCTTCAGCAGGAGCATAGGCTCAGGCGCTTGCAAAGCCTCTTGCAGACCTGACGAACTGTTGCAGCGGCTGTGTTGGTGACGCTGTCTGTATTCTTGGCATTGGCCAGCAGCCTAAAGCAGATGCCCAGCACCATTGCAATGCCCTCCTGCAGTGCCAGCATATATGTTGTATTGTGCTGCAGTGCGTCACATTGTGCTGTAATCTGCTTGCGGATGATGCCAATTTGGCAAGAAAATTGTGGCTGTACAGTAATCCCCACCTCATTCTGCGCCAGCGTTGTAGACTGCATCAGAGTGAGAGCTGTCTGCAGGATCTTTAGCTGAACAGCCTCGTCATGCATCCTTTCTACCTGTATGCATGCTCGATCAGCATTCCAAGTACATTGCACTGAAATGGTGATACAGAAAGTCTCAGACCTGTTCCATGTCTTGAATGACTATCAGCAGTCCATCAAGCGCAATTGCATCAGCTGCAACCAGCTTTTGGACGCTGACGAGCGATAGGCATATCAGCTTGGAGCTTTTGGACTCAATTGCCATCACAAAGGGGCGCAAGACATCCTGCAAGCAGGTAGAGCTCTTGATGACATCTGGGGTCAGTATGTTGGTGCAAGTTGCATGTTCAGCTAACAGACACGCACCTTGCTGTTTCTCAGGTGCTCAAGGCTGTCCTCCCTGGCACCAAAGGATCGCAAGCGCAAAATAGCACGCTCTGCGGCTTCCTTGATCTGCGGGTGCTCAGGTCCTGACAGCCACCCAGTCAGCTGACTTGCAAGTCCATCTGCGCGTCGCGCCTCGGATGAAAGGAGCCGCAAGTCGGACTCAAGAGCACTAGCTATGACTTCGCTAGACATGTCTGCGCAGGCCTGCTGCTATTTCAGCCTGACAGCTGCGACAGCCTCAATACATCAGCCAGATACCACTGCGGCATGGCGCAGATCGTGTCTGCGCTGCACGCCGAGGTGTTCAACCGCACTGATCGGAATAGGTCAACAATCAGTATTGGCGATCACAGCCCCTGTTGCAGGGGACACCGGGAGGCGCCTTAAATTTGGTGCGGCTGTGCCGAACAAAGCCTCGTCTAGGGGCCGATATACAATGATAGCTATCGGCCAGGTCGATCGTGCGCTTGCCCACTCGCATAGAGCACATCGCTTGAAGCTCTCGAGTGACAAATTTGATCAAAAACCTTAGTGACTAGAATCTCTGAAATTTGCTTCAATTCGCTCTCAATCTCGCAAAACCCGCAGTGAGCGCCACAACTGCAGAAGACGCACATTTGTGCGGATTGCGCTGCACGCTGTTCATCATGGCCCTTCGCAGGTCAGGGGCTAAGCTTTGCCAGCGCTTGCTGGCGCAGCCACCGCCCGGCGCGACCGCTTCTCTGGAACAGGCGAGTCAGATTGCAGCAGGAACACAAGTGCCGGGGTAAGGGCGCTAACGAAGCCCAAGCGATGCGTGCAGATGTAGCTTGTGCGTTTTTAACGTCTGTATGCTTGCATCGCAGTCTTCTCAATCCAGATGGAGCTCGATTGGCCTCCCAGCTTGCAGGTGCATGCCATCACGATATCAACAGCTCCACTCGACCATCTTGCATGCTTTCATGAGCAGAAAACGCCTGAGCAACAGTAATCTGCATTTCTGAGTGCTGCTGTTGACTTGCAACGCCTGCCACAGTGAAGCAGCGAATGAGGTCTGTGACCAACATCCAGAAGATCACGAAGGCCATGAAAATGGTTGCTGCTTCGAAGATGAGGGTTGCACAAGTCTCCACAGAGAAAGCTCGTGGACTAATTGTGCCACTAGTCAAGAGTTTGGGAGACCTGCCAGGTAGCTAGCTTGGTTACATTTGACGCCTGCTTCTAAGTTGAATTGGCAGCAGTGCAAATGCAAGCTTTTCATGCACTCTGTACTGTTGAATTTGAGCAAGTCATTGAAATGCAGGAGCTGATGTGGAGAACAATGTGACTGTGGCATACACCTCAGACAAGGGCTTGTGTGGTGGTATCAACAGTACAGTCACAAAGTACACCAGAGGAGTTTTGAGAGCCACAGAGGGAGGTGAGCACACACCGCTGTCAGAAAATGCATGAAGACACATCTTTTCACATGCGCTGTTTGCAAGCAGCTACATCTGCGCAAGTGGTTCTCATGCGTCAACTTGGCTGGCACCCTCGAGTGAATTGGCATGCGTCCCACAGTCGTTGCTGTTTCTGGCAATTTCTGCTTGAGCTGGATTTGTCATTGGGAGTTATCTTTGCTGAATCTGTGTAGAGTCCCCAGTTCTACCTCATGCTACCAGGTGCACTAGATTGCTTGCATGCAATGCATGCCAATGCAACATTGATAGTGCATGGACCCATTGTAATGATCACACGCCATGTGCGTAGACTGTTTGTGACCAGGCAGATGCTCACTAGTGCAGCATCTCCAGCCTCGATAATTGCCGATGTTCTACTTGAATTGCATCAGCATGTGTTGGCCTTACAAAGCAATGCCTGCATGCTGTGCATGCTTTGCGCAGAGGGCAAGAAGTCAAACATAGTGGTCATGGGCGAGAAGGGACGTGCCCAGCTTGTGCGTGTGGAGCGTAGCAAGATCCTAGCCACCATGAACGACGTCAACAAGCTCCGCATCACCTTTGCTCAGGTCAGCCTTCACCAAGTTCTCCCAGCACCTGATATCAAAAGTTGCATCAATTGCAAGTGCACTGCCCCTGGAAAACACTGAGGAAGCCACAGCTTTCCTGGCTGCAAAGCCCATCCTTGTGCAGCACAGCAGCAGCAGCAGCAGCAGCAGCAGAAAACAGCAGCAGCGTGGTACCAGCAACATCATCACAGCAGCAGCAGCAGCAGCAGCAGCAGCAGCAGCAGCAGCAGCAGCAGCAGCAGCAGTACCTACAGCAGCATCACCAACAGCAGCGGCACAAACAGCAGCGCCATGCTAACAGCAGCAGCAGCACGGCAAGGCATGCGAGGGCTTTCCATCAAGGACCACGCCTTTGGCTACGTCTGCGGCGACAGCTGTTGCCATGTGGCTACAGGCTGAACGGCTTTGTACCTTAAATAGAGCGATTCAACAGCAGGTCTGCAATGTACACTGTTCAGCTCTATACACAGAGCAACAGCTGAGGCAGGTTGACAGCATCACAATGCTACTGTGAAAGCAAGCAGCAAACCGTGGTCGACAGCAACAGCTCGTCAGCAAGACAGCATTGCTGCACCAACTCACCACAATGCATACTGTCTAGGCCTGTACACATGAAAGCATCAGCAACAAATGCAGGTGCTTCAAACAGCAAGAATAAATTTATGGCACGCCGCAGATTAGTCTGACAGCAGCATGCTTTGACAGGCATTCAGGAAGACAGCCCTTGTGTCCCAACATGCAAGAATACGTTGCACTAAGTATGATCAAGCTGCCCCGCTTGTCTGGATGCGTGCTGCCATGAAAAGGGCTGCTGTTACACCAACACTGCTGTTTTGCTAGCAGCAAATGCATCTGCGGTTACTTGTGCCACTTTGCTTGAGCTGCTCAGTCCAGTGCTAAGCAAACTACTTTCCTCAGTGCAATATGCTGCAGATCTGTGCCAGTAAGGAGCTGTTCCAGGCTGAATGCAATGCATCATGCAAAACATTGTGCTGACTGGAATTGTGTTTGCAGATTTGTGCCATCTCAGAGGAGCTGCTGAAGACTGAGTACAATGCGCTGTACAAACTATTGTGCAGACTGGAATTGTGTTTGAAGATCTGTGCCGTAAAGAGCTGCTCAAGACTGGATGCAAGGCGCTGTGCAAGTCAATGTGCTGACTGCGGTTACATTTGCAGATCTCTGCCATAAGGAGCTGCTCAAACTTAGATGCAGTGCATACCCAGCCTGTCTTGCTGACTGCAAATGCATTTGCAGATCTGCGCCATCTCAGAGGAGTTGCTGAAGACTGAGTACGATGCGCTGCGCATAGTGTACAACAGATTTGGGTCCGCTGTCTCCTTCAAGCCAACCATTGCAACAGTCCTGAGCCCTGATGTAAGCTGTTCATCTATATGCGCTTCACTTCCATTCTTGCTGTTTCTCAACTCAAAATTGATGTTGGATTGTGCTTCGGTTCTGTTTGTCAGAACAGCTGCTTCAAGGGCAGTAATCCTTTGCCTAACTACCACACTGACACATCTTGTGCTGACATGTGAACTGGTCTTCATTGTCTCGTGCAATGTTATGAAGCATCTGTTTACTGAAGGTAATACACAGCCACATTGCTGTTGCTGCTGACTGAACTGCAAGCTAATCCCAAGCTTCCTCTTGACTGAATGCAATGCAAAGCCATTTTGGAATTGGCACTGACTGCACTGCCAGATGGTCGCAAGCTCCTGTTGACTCAATGCAATGCAACACCATGTTGATGTTAATGCTGACTGCACTGCAAGGTGATTGCAAGCTCCTCTTCGCTCAATGCAAGGCACGATATTTAGACTTTGCTGCTGTCTGCGCTGCTAGCTCTGAATAAAAGACTAGATGCAGCAAATGTGTTGGACCATCATTGATCATTGTCTTGATGATTGGTATCATTACCCTTGTAGTCGTCACGATTATCAAACATTCATTCCATTCGTTCTAGATGTATGCTAGGCAGCCCAGCTGTTTCAATACTGAAGCAACTGTCTCCAAACAACTTGGTCCTGTACTATCCTGAACCATATACACCATTGTTCTTGACGTCATTGAAATTGACTGCTGGCTGCACTACAGGCTCTGGAGAAGAGCGTTGAGGCAGGAGGTGCGCTAGACCAGTATGAGATTGAAGGCCCTGACAGGGCAGAGCTGCTGCAAGACCTGGCTGAGTTCCAGCTGGCAGCAGTAGATACCCTGTCACTGCAATGCTCGCATGCATCTATAATTGCTGATGCACCCTGATGCACAGTCCCTGCTGGGTCATGCATCTGTAGTGTGAGCCTGTGATTGCAGTAAATTTTCATGGCAGGGTAGAGCTACTACAAGTTTTGGCTGAGTTTGAGCTGGCAGCAGTAACTACCCCATCACTGGACAACTTGCATGCATCCCTTGCATGCACCTGTAGCTGTACGTGTATGCTGATGCAAACTTCTTGAAGTGCCTCAAACCTTGACTTTAGTGTGAACTTCAGCTACATCGAAGAGTCCTGACAGGGCAGAGCTGCTTTGGCTGAGGCCCAGCCAGCAGTCAAGACCCTCGTGTGACTGCTTGATGTGCATGCACCTGTATCTATAGCTGTTGATCCTCACAATGCAGGCTGTGATTGCCGTGTGACTGCATCATTTTCACGCACCTGTAGCTGCTGATCATGCACACAGTTACAGAGCCAGTACCAGCTAGCAGCAGTAACCGCCCTTTTCTTGTTGCTCTTGCACGCATGTACAGCTGCAGATAGCGATGACACCCGCTTATGCAGAACCGTCACTGTGCCTCATGCCTTGTCTGTCATGTGTCTCCCGCTGCACTGAATTGAAACTCTGACTGAAACAGTTTATGTGCATTGCAGACGCTGTACAATGCAGCTCTTGAGAATAACTGCAGTGAGCAGGCATCCCGCATGGCAGCCATGGAGAGTTCCACCAAGAACGCTTCAGAAATGCTTGGCAAGCTTACACTCAGTTACAACAGGTCTGCAAGCAGTTCTGCATCTCAGTCATCACCTGTTGATGACATTGTCAAGACTGTCAGCACATGCATGTGCAATGCCACATTTGTCACTCATGCGTGTGCATCTGTTTGTTTTGTGCTTGGTTGCACACAAGGTATGAACACTTGCATGACATGAGTTGCTGTGTTGACTGGTGCAACAATGGTGCTCAATGCCTGCAAACAGAACTAGGCATGTGCTGATGCTTGAGGATCCCTGTTGATTTTGACACTTACTGATGGCTTGCATGATTTGTCCTGCAGGTCTCGCCAGTCTGCTATCACCACAGAGCTTATTGAGATTATCTCTGGTGCTGCTGCACTGGAAGGTTGATAGCTGTAGAAGTCTTAACTTAGCAAAAGTAACAGAAAACTTAACAAGCATCATTGATGTCATGCACCGTCCGCCATGCATATAAGGACCAGACCATTCTTGCACACGGTGCACACTGGTGCGGTGCTTGCTGCAATACCATGCAGTCGCTGTCTAAAGCCATGTCCCATTCAGCCAGGGGCACCAAACGTTGACGATGGAAATGGTGTCATTGGATGCCACCGTAGCACTTTCCGAAAGCAGCAAGGCCAGGCATGCAATTTTACAAATTTGACTGAATTCCAAGGAAGCATGCAATGCATTTTGTTACATCACAAACAAGTTATCAAGCCAGCAAAATGAATCTGCTTCAGGTGGCCCTGTGCTGTCATGGGACTGTACTTTTGAAATGCACACTGACAGTTGTGATGCAGTATCAGAGCAAGCGAATCACCAAATGCGTTACATGTGCTGCAGAGCAGAGGGTTGCCTGTGTCCAAATCAAGGCACTAAACACATTGCAGATAACAGTTGCCTGCAGTAGGTCGAGCAGTTGGCCACAGGATCATTTGCAAATCTACTCCTGTACTTAAGCGTGTTGACGAACACAATTGAAGGTGTTGACAACATCATGGCCATCGCAGCACATGCTGCAAACGTTGACAGGGTGCCCGACGAGGACGTGTGGCCATATCGCACCCCAAAAAACAGTCTTTGTGTTTTGACCCTGCCCTCTTATCTGGAGGTGCAGGTTACGCCACAAGGGCAAGGCCTACGGCCACTACACTTGGACTCAGCACACGCTCGGCTCTGTGGTTCGTCGCAAGCACGAGTGCTTGCTCCCCCCCCCATGCCCCTGGTGGTGCTGGTCCACCCATAACAGTCTGCCCTGGTGTTACAGGAGCACGCTCTCTACGTGGCACCTCGGGCAGAAATCCGGGTTCACCAGCGTAGAGCATTTGCCCTGATCTTTGTGCGTGACGACAAAGCCAATGTAGCAGGTGCATGGATGGATGCAGACAGAACTCAGCGAGCTTGTGTGAAGAGACTCCACTGTATCCTGCAGCAACAGCCTGCAAACCAATAGCCGCATTAGGATCCGGATACTCAAAGGGCTCTCGAGCAGATCCACCAAACACAGGAGCAAGTCAAGTGTAAAAAGGACCGACCTGTCAGTACCAACAAAGTCAAGCTCGATGTCCCCTGGCTGCCAAGCAGGAACTGCTTTTCCTACAAGACAAGTGCTCAATTAATCAGCGCACATCAGGACAAAGTGTGGTCAAGAACAAAGCAAGATTAGCCCGGCAGAGCATACCTGCTGGGAGTCAGTTGACATGGTGAGCGTGGAGCCTATTTGAACTGGTCGTAAGTAAAGCGCTAAGTACTGTGCTGTAGATTCCTGGATTCGTTTGCAAGGTCGCGTAATACATGCCGTAAAAGTGATGACGGTGAAAATAAGCGTAAACCGTCGACTTCAGGCTGACATACTCTTCTTCCCAGGATACGCACGCTCCCCACTGCAGCAACTGCAACAAGCCATGCAAATGACTGGCAGTGCGCCCGTGTGAGCGATACCGCAGGTGAAACAAATGGGGCTCGGGCTCGGGCTCGGGCTCGGGCTCGGGCTCAATAAGCGCCAGGCGAGTTGCTCAGGCGCACCTGAAGCGACAGAAAGACAGAAAAGTGTGCTGTGAAGCCTGAAACACTATGGTAAGCTCGATCACGTCTGCCAAATATCGTGGAGTGTGTCTGCGGGCGAATGAACGATGCACATGCCGTCAGCTCCCCATGTTGACTCAATGTGGCAGATGCAAGCAGGGACCTGCCGCACAAGGAAGGATCTCACACAACTTGATAAAGTGAGCCACAATTTAGGTTATGAACAATATGCACGCGAACTTGCGGCATGATGCGAAGCGTGAGCGAAGCGCGAAGCATGTGCGTCATCGATGCCACGATGATAATGTGGCATACACATGGCCCTAATATCATGAATGGCTACTAATCACAGCTTTCAGAGGGGACTGTCCAGTTGACGTTAGCAGCCTGCTGCAAATGCAATGTCAGCAAGTAGCACTGCTGATTGTCTCTTGTCAGCAAGGTGCATTGCGTTTGATGATTGCTTGATTTAGAAAACAGCTGATGCCATGTGGTGCATGTTGAAGCCCTGACTCCCACCGTAGAAGCGCATATAAACCTTACAACCCAAGCAGTTTCCCCCCTAACAAGACCAAAATTGTGAAATTTCCTTAGGCTTGGGAGAATGACATGTCAACAGTCAATTCGGGACAGAGAGGCCGTGATATCGGATGGAGTGTGCATACATGCCCTTATTGCTTAGTAGCTGCATCCTTCGGACCAATTGCCAGGCAAGGTCTGTAAAAGCACCGTTCTGAGGGGCACAGTGCCATGGTCAAAGCTTAATAACTGCGCTGCTGACCAATGTGATCTTTTTGTCATGACAGGCAGTGGACTCTAATGTTGTTATGTCCTGTCGATGAGACTCACGACTTCGCACAGAGAGGGTGTATGCTATGCTGCGCTGCAGATGCATCAGCGTTGTCAAGCCTAAACAGCATGGTACCTTACAGCTTACACCTTAACAAAGCGTATGCACATGAAAGCTCTTACAATGCAAACCCGCAAGCCTGCAGCTGCTGTTGAGCAGTCAACAGCTATTCAAACACATTTGCAATAACCTAGGTCAAATTTGCACATGATCCATCGCCCTCAAGATGTCACTCTGCGCCGCCCGACACTACAGCTGCGTTGTCTGGTTGGTCTTACAGTACTGCCCGCAGCTGCAGTTTTTGACAAGGGTGGTCTAGCTGACTGTATGCTTTCTGACCTACCAGGCCGGTTGCTGCTTCTGCTTGTGGGTGCTCTCAGACCTGTAGGCAAAACTTGTGAGCACCAAAGCTATTGATACCAGAGGGCAGCAAGACATAGACCAGCAGTATTGGCTTCATAAGCGCTCTACAGCATTGCAGATGCTTTGATCACATCATGCTTCAGTGCAAGCAGCAGCAGCACTACTTTTGCTGAGACAGCAAGCCTGCAGGTTCAAACAACTCGCCAGAGCAGAAGCTGAACCGATCATGTCAGCAGGGCTTGGCAGTAAGAGCTCTGTTACAGCTTTGGAGTAGTAGGCATTAGCTGGCATTCCGTAAAATCTACCGGCCTAAGATTACACCATGCTCAAGCTGCCACAATGGGGCTATACCTTTCTATTACTGGTTTGTTACAGCAGCGATACAAGCTCTTGTCTCACCTGCTGCTTCACGCTTTGCTGGCTTGCTGGTTTTGGCTTCAGGTGGTTGCTGTGTCCTCATGGCATCTAGCTTTGCCATAAGGGCGTCCATCTGCCGAGCATCGTCTTCCCTGTTCAACCCAATCAATAAAGTGCTCACTTGTTCCTCCATCTACAAGTGAAGCCAGTGACAAGCCAGCCTGGCAAGACAGTATTGGTGCCATATAAACCAAAGCTGCACCACCAACCGCTGACCAGGTGTTGCAACTCGTTACAATGCGGGCAATAATCAAATTATCATATGTAATGGTTGTGCTCTTTTTGATGCTATTGCTACACCAGTAAAGTACATCCAATAAAGCAACAGTCAAACACTCTGTTGCGCTGGGCTCATGATGCAACCGGAGGCTTCGACAGGCAAGATGCATTACAAGGGTGATGCAAAACAGACCTGAGCAGGTCTTGCCAAACTGCCCTCTGCAGCTTGGGGTAGGAGAGCTTCAGCCCTGCCAGCAGAGTGAGGCTGGTGGGGTGCAGGGGGTCTGCTGCACACCCCAGCAGGGGTCTCTGTGCATCTGAGCCCTGCAAAGTGCTGCCTGCACAAGCATCATTGAATTATTATCACCAACATCATAATCAGCGCGTGATGATCAAAAGATAGCAGGCTTGAGCCCTGCCAGTAAAGTGAGGCTGATAGGGTGCAAGGGGCCAGCTGCACGCCCCAGCAAGGGTCTCTATGCATGCTGCACAGTCATGACTTCTTCATCATGAGTGATCACCATTGTCACCGTTAGCGCATCATGGTGATCAAGATCATCCATTTGATAGGATAGCTGGCTTGAGGCCTGGCTTGGCCTAGCAGGGTCAAGCTAGTGGGGTGCAGGGAATCTGCTACACGACCTGGCAGGGGTCTCTGAGCATCCCCAGCCTGCATGGTCAGCACTTTTCACCATTGTTTCTCACAATCATCATCATGATCGTCAGCGCATTAGCATGCTCAAAAGATAGCAGGCCTAAGGCCAGCCAGCAGAGTGAGGCTGATGGGGTGCAGGGAGTCTGCTTCACACTCTTGCATTTGTGTGCATTATCAGCCTGCAGAATGCTGCCTGCACAATCATCATGACTTCACCACCAGTATCATTGGTACATCATCATGATCAAGACCGTCATCCACAAACGATAGCAGGCTTGAAGTCTGCCAGCTGGTCGAGCTAGTGGGGTGCAGGGGGCCTGCTGCACTGCCCAGCAGGGGTCTTTGAGCATCCCCAGCCTGCAGACTGCTGCCTGTACAGCGATCACTTCTCCACCATCAACATCTTTAGCGCATCAGCAGCGTTGAGTTCATCAGCACAATTGTAGGATAGCAGGCTTGAGGCCTGCTGGCAGAGTGCGGCTGCTGGGGTGCAGGGGGCCTGCTGCACACCCCAGCAGGGGGCTTTGAGCATCAGACTGCACAGCAATGATCAGAATGTTCATGACAATTGTGATATACAGAAATAGCACTTGAGGCCATACTGACAACAGCATCAAAGAATATACTCTAGCACAAATGCTAGCTGGATGTGCAACAAGTTCTGCAGACATGCTTTACAGCTCGCAGCTCAAGTTGTAGCTGTTGCAAAACGGCCTTGAGCTGTGACATGTGACACACCTATGATAGGGTCAAGGGTACTGTCTGGCTCCTCATCCTCTTCTTCATCTTCATCTTGGAGTATGACCTCTTGCTGGCTCTCTGCCTCATTGTCAGCCTGCAAAGTGTAAAACAAATCCTTCAGCGACAAAGTACTGTGAGCCTCTCCATATGCATTGGCTTTGGCGTTCTTTTATGTTTGCACACGCTTTTGCCCAGCATATCACACAATGAATCAGGCCATCTGTGAGTCAAACCTTAGGCAAGGACTATGCACTGCATCTCACGTAGTTTCCAAGGAGACTGGCATGAAGACGCAACTTGCGCAATTGTTGCTGTGTGTTTTCTAAAGCAGATCTGTTGTACATATGCATGATGAGGGGTGACTCATCACACGCATGCATCATGTAGCTGTTGCACAGTAAAACTTTTGACATGTGAAAAAGCCAAGAAGGCTGGATCTAGAAGCCAAAACAAAAAGCCTGTTGCAAGCCAGCAAAGCACTGCCAATGTAAAAGTCACCGTAATCACTCAGTCACTGCATCAATCACCAGAGTTTACAGTCTGGGCAAGGGAGCCAGATGTGACTCATTGGACTTCCTGGCTTGAAAGCACAGGTGCATGTGTCTGGCAACCAAAGGCAGCTGATCAGAATTTGCCTCAAAGCAAAGGCGACGTCCCGCTGAGGAAAGGCTGAACCAAACAAAGACAGGTGCTGACCTCTGATGACACTAGAATTTGGGCAGTGAGCATGTGCCTTCAGTCACACCTTGTCTGTTGGCTTCTGCTGCTGCTGCTCCTGTCCAATGGCACAAAGATCTTCCAGCTTGGGTTCTTCCTGTTTTGCTGGCTTCAGCTGCTTCACAATCAAGTCTTGAAGCTTCATCAGGATATGCACAAGCCCAACTGTGTGCGGCTGTCTGGCAGATGCTGAATCAGCGTTGACTAAGTCTGAGTTGAGGCTGTAGGTGGGGGCCTCTGGGGGGGTGAGGGGGGTGTGGGGCTGGTGCATGCAACCTGACTGAGGCAGGGGCCGTTGCAGGTGCCCTCGTTGAGCTGGCCGGCCACAGCATGGGTAGATAGCTGTCACAACACTCTTTTAGGTACTGCTGAGCATGTTGTGTCATGTCATGCAATGAACATAGACTTGTACTTCTTCACTGTTGATTGAGAGATTGTCAAAGAGGCTTCTGGACCCGGAACTGCAACAACTGTAAAGAATTTCACAGCCACAGGTACACTATACTTCTCAAATGTTCTCCAGCCAACATTGGAAGTGCGGCGCATTCAAGTACTGATAGGAATAAACATCACCCTTGACAAATGTCGAGTAACAGTGCGAAACAGTGTCAGTTTTGAGCACATGCATGCTCAGCAAGTGTCTTGAGACAGATCACAGTGCAGCAGGTGCCCTACCTGAAGACTGCCCTTGAGCAAAGAAAGGGGCATCTGGGTGGCGTCTGCATAGGGGCAGGTCACATGCTGGGAAGTGCCCCAGGCAGGTACTGCACAGGAACACATGTGCCAGGCCCCACAGCTTCCAGAAGACTTCTCTCCAGCTGCACTCCTGCTTCCTGAGGTCCTCTATAAGCCTGCCAGCAAACGTCAAAGAAGCTGATTGATTGCTCGGGCTAGCATTCAGACATGCCACTATGCAAGATTCCACCGCAGACGTTCGTGTCACATAGCATGGAGTGCTTGTTGCTGCAAGGTGATAAGGGTGGTTTTGCAACCTATGATGATTGCTCTGATTGTACAACTACCCCAGAGTCTCTGAGCTGTTTGGAGATTTTGCCAGCTCATCGTATATTGAATGCTTGACAACCAGTGCCATTGCCTGAGGACCCTGCATCCATTGTGGCAGCAGCAATGCAAAACATATGTCCACAAGGAGCTGCACAGGACTGAACAGGTTGGAGATAATTGAATCCTCTAGTACGTACCTAGCTGGGCCTGCTGAGCCTGTCTAGCACACATTTAGAATGATATGCAGGTAAACCAGCTGGAAGACCTGACTTTGAAGCATGAAGCAGCTGTCAGGGAAAACAGGTAAATCCAGGAGATGAACGCATGACAAGGCGCTGCATGGCCTTTGCATGCTGTGATGCCTGCTACTGCAATAGGCAGGCAGCGGTGCCTTGGTCAAAGTAAAACGCATCATCCACGCCAGCCATCTAAAGACACAAGGCTGTCTTGACACATGCTATTCGCAGGGCATCTACTTGCCTCTGCACCTTCCAGCTTCTGTCTACAACATGCCGCCGGAAAGCTGCAGCTGTGAGGTCACCGTTTGGGCCTAGCCCAGCATTGCAATTCAGCTTATGCCGGTATGCAGTTGCAAAGCTCTCTCCACACTGTGTGCACCTACACCAGGCAGTGGCTGAGTCCTTGACCATGATGTTCACCTGATGCTTGGGGATGCATTCATTCATTCAGTCAACATGTCTGCCAGGCGTGAAGATTGTGCACAAACGCACTCAAAGCAAGTTTGTCAGGTGCTCTTTTGGACCAACTAATCATGTCAGGCAGACACTGTTCACTGTGTGCACCTTGACAGGGCGGTGGCAGTGTCTCTGATCATGTGATCCACCTTGTGCTTATATATGCGCTGAGTCAGCAGCTGGCTTCTGGAGGGCTGCTGTGGAGGGCTGTGTTGAGGCTGGGCAGGGCTGTTTGGCACAGATGAGGCAGTTGTGCTCTGACTCTGTGCGCCTTCAGACAGGCCTGATGTTAACACAAGATGCAGTGAGCGCTGGTTGACCCTGCCCTGGCTTGCCACGACACTCTCAGCACAACTAGACAAGTTCCATGAGATGAGAGCCTTAACTCATCAGCAGACAAGCTTTACATAGCATGTCAGCTGTGTTGCCGGGAGTGTCTGCAAAGTGAGACAGGCCTGACCAGCCATTGAAGTGGCGGCAATGCAAGCAAAATGACTAGTTGTGCTGTCAAGTCAGATGGCTTTGTTCCCGATCATTGAGCTGTCACTCATTCATGTATGCAATTTACTGTTGATGCATAGCTAGCAGTGGTATGTGCAGTGTTGGTTGTGAGTCAAGCCCCTGCCCAGGAGCTGTGACAGACTTACTTAGGTGCTGATATGGAAGCAGACTTCCACGACTGCATTGATGAGGAAGCAATGCAACGAGAAAACATTCACATATTGTAGCAATTGTGACAGATTTGTGATGGTGAGCACAATTGTTCAGAGTGGCAGCTTTGGCTGATGCAGCTGATGAATGCACAGTTGCCTTACCTGACTGCTGACTTTGCCAGAAGTCTTCCAGCCTGTCCTCGCTGAGACACTGCATCAAAGCTCAACAAGTGAGCTTTCTAAGCAGGCTGAAAGTGTGATCTATGCTTGCACTTGATAAGTGTGCAGCACAACAGGCTGCTTCTGTGACAAAATGCGATAGAATGCTGATTGCTCAAACATCCCCTTCTAGCTGCTTGAATATCCCAGAAACGAAGCAAAACAGACATGCAAGCTATGCTGAGTTGCAGCCGCTGTTGGTACTGGCAGCAACAAGATGGTCTGCACAGGGCTGGACGGAAGATGCGATGTGCATGACACATTATAGCGCAACTTGCATACAGCCAAAGCAAAAAGTGAATGCACAAAGCACCGGACCTTTGCCAACCTGGTAAGGAGGCTGTCTGCCAATCCTGCTAGATCAGGAGACAAAGAGGCCACTGCTGAGAAGTTCTGCGCAATGTAGGACAAGGCACCGCTCTTGAGCTCTGCCATCTGCTGCATCAGAGTAGTGTGTCATGCATGGCTGTGACAGGACACTCAGCACACTACAATTATGCTGACAGGCAAAGCACAGGCAGGAAATATGGTCATGCTCAGCACCCGACGAGCATGCTGGCAGTGACAGGACAGGCAGGAAGTATGGGTGCATTCAGCATGCATGAATGCACCCTACAAGCATGCTGGCAGGCAAAGCGCGGGCAGGAAGCGCGGGTTTCAGAAGTTTTTACCTGAAGGAAGTCAGAAGCAATCAAGACAGGCATGCAGTTGGCGGTGGACAATGCTGGTAGCTGCTGTCCAGCTGCAGCAGCTTTGGCATATTGGAGTAGCCAGCTAAAGACTGCTACATCACACTGCACAGAGATGTCCGCGTCCTGTGCCGGGAGCACCCTCTTGAGGTATGACCGAAAGTACCTGCAGAAGCAGCGGGCTGCTACGGCAAGATCCTTGTCAAGAGTGTCACAGCTCTTCATATACTGCCTTGGGTTGACTGTGGGCTTACTGCATAGAGGTCAACAATACTCCGTGCTCGCAGGTAAAGTCTTGACGCAGACACCTTGCTTCGTCAAAAACGTGTATCCTAACGACACCCATGATGTGGTAGTACAGCTACGGTCGGAGCGTGCCCTAACAACCAAGATCTGACATCCGAAATTCTTCAAAGTATGTCACATAGTGTCGAAATGCAACATGCAGCAAGATCTGTGCACTTAGACATGAGCCTGCTCTCAATACTGGATAGCAGCGCACGTCCACAGTGTTGGGTATTTGCTGATTCCGCTGAGAGGATTTAAAGGGTTTGAATGTGACGCCAGGCACTTTCGTTCGTCTTGTTTACCGCACGCTCCGAAGCCATCACAAATTGACACAAGTGTGAACAGCGTATTTTTGCAGCTAACACGCGGGATTGAGGCCATCACTCACCCAAGAGCACCTTACGCTGCCTGCGACTTGTCTGACGATACTTCTTCGTAACCTGACGGTCTTGACACGTTACACGCAGGACCAGCACTACTCAGCTGGAGGCCATCGGCGCAGTACATAGCACATCTTCATGTGGCTGGCAAGGATCACATAAAACAGATCGCGAAACGTCTAGCATGCTGCAGTATTTGCTAGCTGCTGCAGTGCGAGGTCGAAGTGTTCCACGCACGGGGTTCACTGCACTGAACTCGAAACGGGGACCTAAAAACTTTTACAAGGGCAAAGGAGCCGAACCCACCGGACGACACACCAGAAAGGGTACGTCTGGATGTGGTGACAGCAGATCAGGCTGTCAAAATTTGCCACAGAGTCATCTTCTTCACTCTTCTGCTACAGGTGGCTACCAAATTCTCAAGGACAGGCTACCAGAGTTTGTTGTCCCTGATCTGAAGAACTTCAAGGTATGGCAGATGTTTTGAAGGGCTGCTTTGAGCTCATTCTCAGGACACTGATGGTGGCATTTGCTTGCAGCTGAAAGCTTATGTGTCCCGTGCGCCGTCAAAGCCTCAATGACCTGATGACCAAGATGCTGCAGACCCACCTATCTTAGACGGAACTTGCTGCTGCATACGCTCCACCTGAGCAGATATGCCTTTGCTGGTCTCAAGCAATTGCGGCATAAGGACAATGACATGCAAAGCAGCCACCAATGTACAGATCTCAAGCATCAGCCTCAACAGATGCTGATAACGTGTGTCAACAAGTATGGTATAAATCTGACACATTTTCAGCCAGAAACTACATCAGCAGTGAGACGCTCCCGTGACTTGGCCAGCAGCACTTGCAACAGCTGATGTTGCAGTACACCAGTTTGCACAGACATTTGCTGTAACTCAATCTTGATGCTTTTGATAGCAGCCTTGATTTGAACAACTGGTGATGAATCACTGATGCTGCTTCCGCGCTCATTGAGCTGATTCTTCTTGTCATCAAGCTCCTGCACATTTCAGCACATAAACTGCTTGAATAGTGTGTGTGCCAACTACCTGGTGCTGATTATCAGGTAGCACAGTGTAAGTTTGGTCTAGACTGCTTTCATCAACTGCACCATGAGCAAGGGTTATACAGCATAGTAAAGATGAACAATTGTGCTGTGTCTGAGATCATCAAGGCATTGATGACGTATATGAAGACCATGCCAGATGATACAAGGATGATAGATGCTATGCAATTCTACATGTCTGTAGGCATCCAGCCATCTGGGCGACAATGTGTTTACAGGCAAGCGCAAAGCACCTACAGCCTGCTGATGATCTGAGGCTCTTTGCGCACAACACTTCTACATCAATGCTGCCATGAGGCAAGCGGGATGAAGAAGTAGACTCACCCTGACTACAGCTGTTAGCTGGCTGTCCAGCTCTGCCGCTGCATCCTGCTTGACATTAAACTGCTGTTGTAGTCGGGATAGCTGCTCCTTTGCATCTCTATAGTCTGCTGTCAGGTGCTCACATTGAGAGTTCAGGAATTTCTCCCGTGTTGACAGCTTGTCCAAAGCTGAGGAGACCTGCGTGGTGGCAAATCAAGTGACAGGTGCTGAAAATTGCAACAGAAGGCTGCAGTACAAGCTCCATGGGCAGAAAGCTGCATGTGCCTTCCATTTTTGCAACCTAACCAGGTAATGCCTACTGTCACAAATGACAGCTGGCAGTAACACAAGGTGCAGGCTGCTTGCGAGGCCAGCGTTGTACAAGGTGACAGCGAGTCAGCATGTCAGCATGGGTCTTGTGTTTTGTCAAGAGCTGCTGTACTTGTGTAATGACTCAAGTGATCTCTGTCCATGAATCAGTGGCCATCATGCAGGCGACAAGAAACCATGACAACAGATGATCAGAAAATGATCGTACCTCTGTCTGTACAGCTGAAAGCGCTGCTTGAGCATTTGGCCACAAGGTATTGATTTCTGCGCTGTGCTTGTGAGCATCATCCAGGTGTGAGCGCCAATTCCTGGTGGTGGAAGCTACAGTGATCTTGAGGCCTGGAGCAACCCTCTCCACTTCTAGCCGCCACTCTGCAGGGTCTACCTGCAGGGCATATACCAAATCTGGAGGCTTGTAAAGAGTCCATCAGCGCCAGCGATCCATGTGCAAGTGGTTGTGCCTGTTTTGCTGACACCCAAATCTGATACAGGCTTTTGCGGCCTGATTTCAGGCAGAATCAGTGGCGTGTGCACAACTTCTGTCAAAGCTGACTTCTCAATCATGGTGAAATGCTGTGAGTGCCAGGGCACAAACACCAAGAACACTGTGGTGTACCTGAGGCTCCGCACTGTCAGGCTCTGCTGCCTCGGTATTGCCAGAAGGGCCTGCTGTGGCATACATTTCCTCCTCATCAGAGGACTGAGCAGCTATCTGCAGCAAAGTCTGGGACTGAAGCAAAATTGACTCTGGCAACTGTCGTTGCAGAACAGCACGCTCTGTTCTGTACATTGTAGTTGCCGAGCAGCACATCCTGGTAAGCAAAATTTGGTTGCAGAAAAGGGGCCTCTACACAACAGCTCGGACTGTTCTCTCAGTCTGGTCTCCTTGGCTGTTTGATATTCTGTCAATTATTGTGCATAGTGTCTTCATCTCGGAAAGCAATCATGTCTTGCAGGCAAGTTAAACATGAGCAGCTGAGTAAGTCTGCTATGCTGGCTGTTCAAGAGACATGTGCAGTCAGTGCATGCTGCTTGTGGCAAAAATGGCACACAACAACATGGCATCCAGCGTGGTACCAAACGCCAAGCAATCCTGTCCAGTGCTTATTGCAGACATCATGTGCTCAATGCACAACTTTGCATCTGCAGCAGGCACCTTTTACTGTCTTTTGCAACATACATCAGACAGATCAGACAGATTGTTCTGAGCGTCCTTATCGTGACGCTCAGAACAAGCCGGCCTGGCAGGATAGGACTTGGGCCACACACACCTAGCACATGTGCTGGAAAGTGTAACCTTTTATTATTATTATTTCAATTATCAGACAGAGGCCAATAGCATTCGTTCTTGCATATGGCATGCAGTGTGTCTGACCTGATCGTCAATCTCATTGACATTCACCTCAGCTTCATCATCAATTCCAGCCTCCTCTACATATCTGCATGCAATTCTGATAGTCATGGCACAATGCAGGCGCCTTAATCATGGATAAAACGCCAACAAGGCAAATATGTCTGCAGCCAGTGGCTTCATGGGCAGCAGCATGAACACCACAAGTGCTTACTTGACCTTAGACAGGTTGACAGTGGACATATGCAAACGAGTATGACACAATGCTCCTGGTACTGTGAACCCCTTGCAAAACTGTCCTGACATGATACTAGATGTTGTCTTGCCACTGAATGTAATCAAGCTGCTTAGACACCCTGCCTTCAAAAGCGCTTGCGCCACATCGCAAAATATTCAAGCCAGCCTGTCTACACTACATGCATTGATCCCTATAGCCAGCATCAGCCAAGCAGTTCTGCCCAAAGACTAACCCAGTATAGCCTTTGATCATGACAATGCATGCAGCTATGGAGAGCACTTGACTTACGTCTCTGCAAGGTATGTTGGCGCTTGAAAGCTGAAGTTTGTTGCCTCCAGTGCAAGATCACACAGGGCATCAAGAATGCCGCACACCGGGTCTCCATGGCCTTGGCAAAGCTTTGTTGGCGGGAAGCTTGCAGGGGCAAAGCCCGCTTCCCGCAACGCAGACAGGATGTTTGTGCACGTGAGATTTGGATCATCATACTGCTGGGGAGGCTGAAAGGGTCTGCCTGACAAAGTCAGCAGCCATGCCACCTGAAACACAGAAGATGCTGGAACAATCATCAGGTCGTTTGTGCAAAGACAGCATTGTGTACTGGCAAGACAGAGCGTGAGGCTTTTGCCAATATGCTGGTGACTTGCACAATCATGGTGGAGAGTGGCTCTGTGAGGCGTGTGGCAAGATTGCAGCATTTTAGGAAGGGGTACCAAGCTGGTGAAGTAGAAGAACTGCTCATTCTGACCAGTCTTTGCTGCTGGAAGGCAGAAGTACGTCCTGGACAGAGGCTTCAAATGCCGCCTGCAGGTTCAGGCACAGTGTCAAGTCCAACCTTCAACAGCTTTGCCTGACTGACTTGCTGCTGTTTGTCATGTTGGCTTACTTGGGCTTACAGAAGTCGCGCTCATAGTTCAGCAGCTTCAGCTTGTCAACTATCTGGTCCTGTGCAGAGAATGCTGTCACCCTCACTCAACACGCTGAAAGCTGGGTAAATGTGAACGGCTTGTTGAAGCTTACCATACATAGGTCAGCTCGACAGGTGATCTGCAAGCGACAACCAGGAGTGATCAACCAGTTTCGCAGAACGCTGGACCGCTCGAATCACAAAAACTACCTCTAGCGATCTCAAAGATGTGTTCTGCGAACCCCCACTGGCTTGCGGGGTGTCAAAGTCGGTGGACGCGCGGGACCTCTGCATACAGAGTAGCCTATGTCGATGCCATCGCGAGCACGTCTAGGCAGTACAGACAGAGCTGCATAGTGACCCTGGCTTGCATCTTCCACTGTTCTCCACTCTCTCAATGTAAATTGCGACTGTCACGCGCCCGGGATGGATAGACTTCGCAAATCATTGAAGGCCGTCTGGTCTCCCCAAAAGCATTTCCCACATCATTGCATTGCGTTGACCCAGTGCTCATAATAACTGTTTGGAAGTCGTTCACAACGATGTTGCTCTTAATGCGCTTAGCTACATGGCGAGTACATGTCTGCTGCCATACAATCTTGAACTCACTGACATCACTCACAAACACTAGCATCATTTTCGACAGAATTCTTGCAATGTGTGTTCTAAGGCCTGTGTGTCAAAGTCAGCTGTGAATGTGCAGCTTCCCAGCGGGCCCTTCAATAGGATCAAGCGCAGCGCTCCATCAAGCACCTTTTTGTCAACTGCCATCAGCTCCTTGAATTTGTCTGATGTCATACCCTGCAAAGCATTGCTTCATTGGTTGCCATGCAATCGCCCCATGACATGCCATCCATGGTTGTGCGCTGAGAATGCCGCATGCCGGCCTCAGTGGCTTCAAATGATTCATTATTGTCAAGCTGCAAATTGCCGCAATGAAAGATGGCAGGTACAAGAGGGACAAAACATGAAGTTGAGTTGCAGGCAACAAGAGGCAGCTTCTCTTTTTGTAGACATGGCACAATAATGTTCGCTGGACATCAACAAGGTTCATGACAGTCAGCATACTGGTGTACATAGATCTTTATATATTTCCAGATATGGCACAGTGACCTTCATGTGACATTAAGAGGGTCCATGACAATCAGCATACTGTTGAACATAAATCTGCCAACTGACAGAACATGTGTGACGGCAAACGGTATGTTTTTGGGCAAAGTTCAGCCAAAAAAAGTGACAGTTCACCTTGGGAGGCTCTATAGGCAGCTTTGCTCTCTGCAGCAATGTTCGTGTCCGGGTCAGAATGCTCTCTTCTATCCAGCCCAATCTGAGTGACATGTCTGCTGCCATTACCATTCCAGCAGCAACTGCTTCTCCATGCAGCCACACCCCTGCAACAAGTTTGGTGGCAATTGTTAGTGTCTAGACTGCTGCACAATGCATGACATTGTCCCACAGCACTGACACAATTTGTGCAACAGCGTTCTTGGATACATCTGATGCTAACTTGCTTCAGGGAGTGTTGATCTGCTGTAATGGTGGACAAACGCAACCACATACTGCCACACCTGCAACCACATGCAGGATCTCACAGTGCTTCTGTCGCAGTCAAAGACTGTTACGGCAGCACATGTTGCGCAAAATCATTCCAGCAGCGACTGCTTCTCCATGCAGCCAGAACTCCTGCAGGTTGCAACAAACTCTCCCTGGCATCATCCAGCAGCAACTGCTTTGCTATGAAGCCAGACCCCTTCAATAATATCCATGGCAATCACTATTACTGAGGCAAAACCTGCAGCCATGTGCAGCAATTCAAGATGCTCCTATCAAAGCGAAAGACTGTGATGGCGCAAAATCATTCCAGCAGCGACTGCTTCTGCATGCAGCCAGACCCCTGTTTGCCACGATGTCCATGGCAGCAGTGACTACAGAGGCACTTTGTTACACCTTGCAGCCTTGCACAGCAAATCCAGACACTGCCATCGGTGTGTAAGTTACTGCTGGACAAGCTCAATGCTGTGCTGCCCTCGCTGTCCAAGAAGTTTGCAGCCTGACAATACGTCCATGCAATTGTCTGATGTGCCAACAAACAAACAGTGGATTACCCAAATTGAGCTGCATTGTGCGCCATATGTGCTGTCATGAATTTCAGTGACTATTTGTCCTGTTCTGACAGCTATTGGTGTCTATTTGTCACTGTTGCACTAATAGGCAGTGCCATTAGATTGCTGACGCGGTCTAAGAACTTTGCAGCAGTGAATCACCATACTCTTATCCCAATGAAGAACACTTGAAAACACTTACGAATTGCTATGGACGTCATCATATTGCGTATCTCACAATCTGCACTGCACAGTGGTTCATGCTCTCAGATACCATGTGTTACGTGTTATGTATTGCGTGTTAGGTATCACATATGGTGATGATACACTGCTTTGCAGCCTGACAACACGTCCTTTAAATTTGTCTGACGTGCCAACAAACAGACAGTAATGCACCCAACTTGAGCCTAGCATTGTATTATTTGCCCACACTGTCTGAGAACTTTGCAACCTGACAACACGTCCATGAAGTTGTCTGACGTGCCAGGAACCAAACAGTAATTGACCCAACATGATCTCAGCATTGTGCTGTCTGTTCATGCTGTCATTGGATTTTGCAGCCTGACAAAAGGTCCATGAACATGTTTGAGATGCCGTCAAAGACACAGTAATAAAATCACGAGAGCTATGCTCTGCGCAACACGTGCACAAGATTGTTTGAGCACAACACAGTATGGCCTGGTCGCTTCACAGCATGATCCCATGAAACGTCTGACATGCTGTCAAACAAACAGTCTTCTGACTTCAAGTTGAGCTGCATCATTTGCAACATGCAGACAAGACTGTCTGAGCACATACAATATGGCCTGACACTTTCACAGCATCATCCCATGAAAGGACTAACACGCTGTTGAACAAACGGTCTTTCAACCAAAAGAAATTGCATCATCCACAACATGCAGTCAAAGTTGTTGTCTCAACACAAGCCAGTACAGCCTGGCTGCATTCCATCAAATGTCTGAGGGTGACTCTTTTCAATTCGTTCTCTCAGATTCTTGCATATTGCATACTATGTGTTGCATATTGGGGGAACTGCATGCCTCTTTGCTGTGGATGCTTTTTGGGAAGCCAAACTTACCGTATCCTTGGCCTGTCTCAATAGCATGACCAAATGTATGTCCCAAGTTCAAGGTAGCTCTCACCCCTCCTTCCCGCTCATCTGCCGCCACAACTGCCGCCTTGTTCAGGCAAGACTGCTCGATGGCATATGTCCATGCCTGCAGGCAGAACTATGTTGGAAAGTGTGCACTGCCCAGCAAGACACATTGCATGTCTGACAAGGTAAAAAAGATCAACGGCATATGTCCATGCCTGCAGGCAGAACTCATGTTGGAACATGTGCACTGCCCAGCAAGGCAGAGTGCATGTCTGACAAGGCAAAAAAGATCAATGGCATATGTCCATGCCTGCAGGCAGAACTCATGTTGAAAAATGTGCATTGCCCAGCAAGACAGAATTTATATGTCTGACAAGGTATGGGTTCTAGCATAAGGAGCAAAACAAGAATGCACAAGTCAGGTTGTACAAGAATTGTCATGCACGTGTTGGGAGCACACATTTGTGAAGTATTGTGTGATGTGATGCAAGATTGAAACATGGCAACAAGGCCTGAGTGATGCCTCAAGGAAAGAGGTTCCATGACCAAATGCTGGCGCAGTGCCATCAGCAAGGCATAGCATGCATCATTGGCAAGGTTGACCTGAGCACCTCGCAAATGTCACAGAGCATTTGCAACTGAACACATATGCATAAAACGAATGATTGGATGATCGTGTGGTCAGTGTGGGATCGTGATCAAACCATGCAGAGGCTCAGATCTAACCTCGGGATCCCGCTGCAGTTGTCAGGTTTGAACTTGCCAATTGACAACGCAATTGACATCACACGCAATAAATACATCATTCAGCAGAGCTTTGCAGCCCAAGTCCTGTCTTGCCAAGCCGTGCAGAGGTTCTGACCCTACCTCCGGATCTCGTTGCATCAGCCTGTCCATGTTTTGCTCGAGCCACTCAAACAGAGGCGCATCTCTGATCAAGCCATACTTGACAACCTCTGATATGCCAGAGGCCAGCTCCCTGTCCGGCAAAGTACTGAGGGTGTCTGTATCTATCAGTACGCACTGTGGCTGATAGAAAGCACCGATCATGTTCTTGCCAAGAGGGTGGTTCACCCCTGTCTTGCCGCCTACTGATGAGTCCACTGTTGCCATTACTGTTGTGGGCACCTGCACAATGTCAACATTTGGCTGTCATTGATCATTGTGATGTGCAGTACGCACTGTAGCTGATAGAAAGCGCCAATCAGTTCTTGCCGAGAGGATGGTTCACCCCTGTCTTGCCACCGACTGATGAATCCACTGTTGCCATTACTGTTGTGGGCACCTGCACAATGTCGACATTTGGCTGTCATTGATCATTGTGATGTGCAGTACGCACTGGAGCTGATAGAAAGCGCCAATCAGTTCTTGCCGAGAGGGTGGTTCACCCCTGTCTTGCCACCGACTGATGAATCCACTGTTGCCACCACTGTTGTGGGCACCTGCACGATGTCAACATTTCACATTCGCTGACCATGATGTTGCTGCTACCAGGTCAACTCAATGTTCATTCATTCATTCATTATAAATGTGGGCTAGGGAGGCTCAGCAGGCCCAACTAGGTACATACAGAAGCAATCAACTGTCTTCAACCAGTTTGATCATGTGCTAAACTACACCAACTGTACTGGACATGAAGGGCAGAGAGGTCCTTTTACACAGTTGACTGCCAAGTATTTCTAGGTTTACCCTTGGCCTGAGTGCCTGATCACTGCCCAAACATACACTGATAAGGCAATCTGTCCTGTATCATTTGTGCTGTGTGACCAAGCCATCTAAGCCTCCTATGGTCAACAACCTGATCAAGGCTAGGCAGCTTGCAAAGGGTCCTGATGCTGTCATTGCTTCCCTCATCTCAGCTCATAAAGCCACATAAACATTTCAGCCTTGCATGCAGCGTCCGGCAACCTGCAACATGCAGTGCAAGCCTGCATCCTAGGAAACTGCAATCACATGTCAGCAAATCACATGTCTGCACATCACATGTGTGTATGGCAGCTTTCCAAAACAGTGAAACAATGCACATGACACACACCAGTTCAAGTCATGGTCACTATAATGCACACAGCTAACCTGACCTGGCCATGAGTCATGGCAGGGAACCAAATGATGACCAGAACATACCAACCTTTGGCCCCTAACCCATCTACACAGTCCCACTGCAGTTGCAAAGCAGCTGTGCCTCAACAAGCATCATAGAGCAGATGAGGCAACAACCAAACTGTGTCATGCAGTCTTGCACCACAATGGACAATGAAGCCTTGGAAGCAACTGCTTTGATTCCCAAGAATGTTGTCCCTATAGCGAATTGTCCTCGATCAGAGGTAACATTGCAGTCAGAATGTAGTGATTGGTTTCCAATTGCTTGACCATACATCGTGAGTGTGCATACATCAAGTGTCCTTACTTGAGAAGTTACTGCACCTGTATGAAATGGACACCTCTCTGATAAGCAGCAGCAGCAAAGCCACACATGTCTCCGATTACGCCTCCTCCTAAGGCTACAAATGTGCTGTTGCGGTCCAGTCTGCTTTGCAATGCCTTGTCCCACACTTGCTGCAGTACCTCAAGGCTCTTGTATTGCTCGCCGTCTGGCAACGTGACGACTTGCACGTCATGCTTGCCTCCTGCTGTCAGTGTAGCAACACATCTGCAAGGCATGCTTATGTATGGAGTGCCTCTGCAGCTTTGCCAAAGTAGAAATATTGCATGGCGCCAGACCTCTGCAGATAGAGAGGAGCTACAGTCTCGTTTGTGACTATCAAGACCTTTTTGCCCAGGACGTGCTGCTGCAACAAATCGCTTCTGTCTAGCAGGCCCTGTCCTATGTATATGGGATACGATCGGTCTCCAAGGCTGACGTCGACTGTCTGCAAAAGCTTTGGCGCGGCTGCAACAGCCATTGCAAGCTGCGCTGACACATAGGACACCGCGCTGGGCACGCTTCTGCGTAATTGACTGCTAGACTTGCGATGAAGGCACTTGGGCTGGACCCTTTGAGGGCGTGAGCCAGGCAAGCGAGATCTGGGCGATGGAAGATGGTTACAGTTTTGTCGCGAGCAGCCGAATGTGGTTGACTGACCAAGGCACGGCTGCGCCATGCCAGGCTATATAGATCGCTGCTCTAATCGCATGCTAAGCACGTGGAGCGCAAGCTGGTCATGTACACAGCTGAATATCCATTGCGCAGTGCGTCGCAAAAGTGTTTTCACGGCTGCCGATCCAACGCAGCGCATTTGCGTTGTGACTGCCGTGCAGAAAGCCTGTCACGTGAAGGCACAGTCTGGTTCCGGAGCGTGGTCACTGCACTCACAACTTCTCGGCAAGAGAATGCCCAATGCGAAGGCGATGCATATGAGTAAGATCGTAGCAAATTGCTTCCGGAGCGTGTTCACTGCTTGCGATCACACTCATGACCATGACCAATTGCAAGGCATTGAGCAAGGCAAATGCCGAAAGCCTAGTAGACTAAGGCCAGCAAACAGAAATCGAATTATACCACTTGCCTCCTGGAGCAAGGCACAGCATAGGTGACAGATAGGCGGTTGATCCGAGTTGCATGATGGAAGCAGAGCAAAAAATGCCTGCGTTGGCATGAGATGCTGCAGCTCTCGGCATGAATTGTACAACATGTAGAGGCTTGCATGCTGTATTGCAGCCCAGCACCCTAGACTGACAGCAAGCTCCAGCTGCAGATAGGATAGGTCGTGTTGCTTGCAGTTGCAGCAACTGTAGCGTTGATCATAAAAACAGCAATGCAAGCTGACGCTTGCACGCCTGAATGTTACAATAATATTTATGGCAACTACGGTAGCCAATTTCAGAGAGATTGCAATCCATTATAAAAGACAGTACCAAGCAAGTGTTGATTCATAACATTGAGGTTGAATGTCAGAAATGAGGGGTTGTTGTCATGTGATGCTTGCATTGCCGGTGCCGGTGGGTGTGCATGTCAGTACCGAGATGCATGCCAGGTCTACTGTGCATGTATCAACTCAGCTGCTGCAAAGTTTTGATGCTCTGGATGCACACGACTGTTGCGCGTCGGGATGTGGGCTGCTGCGAAACATGGCTTGTCAGCGTGTGCAAACAGGCCTTTCTGCTTCTGGGGCCAAAAATTGGACACTGTTGCATGGGGCTATTCCGGTTGTTACGCTTGTGTTACGCACGAGAGGTCTCATGACGTCAGTGTTTGTGTGAACTTCGGGCTTTGAGCTGAGCGCAAGCAAGCTCAGCACCAGATCTTTTACGATGCCTGCAGTATGACAGAGTGATCAGTGGCCAGCTCCCCGTTCATTCCCGCTGGAGTCGCTAGGTGCAACAGTCCAAACGCCCTGCCTGATCGTTTGTGAGGTGTCTTAAAGTCTGGCAGCTTCTGCCCGTGGCCTGTTGTGAGTCTGAGCGAGCGTGCATCAAGCCAGTCTATAAAGCAGCTGGACATCTCCCCGAGAGCAGACCTTTTCAGCTTTCGGCAGCTGTAAGACTGTCACCAACTTGTATGATGCAAGGAGTCCTTGGGTCAGCATTAGCTAACGCAGCGCAGCTACTGCTTCCGGCTTCTTCGCAGGCCTGTGCCGCTGCGCACAACAGGTAGCTCGATGACCCCTCAGTGCTGCCAAATTTCTGCTTCCAAAGTTTGGGTGTTGAACAGTCTTTTCCTTGCTGACAGCCCTTCTTCGAAGACTATGTCGGCGAGCATGTGCATCTGCTTGCAGGTCCTCAGAGCGCACAAAATCTATGATCACAGCTGCAGCAGTATGTACAGCTGCCCTGGCCCTTTCAACCGAGGCACCTGCAATCGAAATGTTCCAGGGGTCCCCAACTGGAAGCGTGTGCTGTCCACCGCGCTCAACTGCTCACACACGCAGGGCCGTGACACCAGCTCATTGCATTGCCCCTCACAAGACACGCAGGTGTGCATCAGCCATTACATCCATCATCATGTCAGGGAATATTTGCGCACAGGATAGCAAAAAGCATTTGGCTGTAAGCACAGACTCGTTGTCCAGTGACTCATCTACAACACAACTTTGTTAAATACCTAGAAAACTATTCTGATAGTGAATTGTGCTTACTCAGAGGTATCACTGCACTCAAAATACAGAGTGTGGTTCATAATTGCCTTGTCCTTGTATCCTGGTGTCCTTATAAAGAGAGCTTACGATGACGAGTGCACTCCAAATGTATGGGACTATGCAAGGGCATCAGCATTGTTCTTTGCATAGTCGTGCTCGGTGCCAAAGATGCCTGGTGTCTGGCCTTTTGCTGCAATGGTGCAATTTCTCATCTGCTGAAGCAGCTCCTTCATCAAAAATGGCCCCGCTTACGTGTGTTCGCTGATGATGATACAATCAAGCTGTGTCTTGACATGAGGATGATCAATTTATGGGCATGTTTGTTGTGTACAATGCGGTCTGGACCCAATTGCTGCACTTTGGTTGCTTCTGTACAAATCGTCGCAAGGAAATCAAATCATTGTATCACAGACTTGTGGTGGAAACATGGTCTGATGGCTGCTTGGGCAGTTGCTTACAATGTGTCTATGCAAACAAACAGCACTGTGATGTAGGCGACGACACCGCTTTGGTGGCCCTGGTGACTCTGGTGACCAAGATGATGACATTGGGGGGCCAGGGGGTCATGATGGAGATGGGGGTTCCCATGGGGGTGGAGGAGGGAGCAACTGGGGCTCTGGTGATGAGTCAGAAGATTTCCTTGGAGACATACTGGGAGCTCTTTGGCTCTGGCGTGCCTTGTGTGTTTGCAGTGTTCTACAGGTGACAGATGAGACCCCTACAGTGCAAGCTTGTGCATAAGCCCCACCATTGCCTGCTGTAGTTCACACGGTCAGATGTCTTGGATGATTGCTTGTGGCTGTGCGTACAGGGATAGTTGTAGAGTCTGTTGTTTGTGCCAGCGTTTCACATGTTGCTGTATTGTGCAGGTGTTGCATTTCATGCTCCTGGCGCAGTATAAGCAAAACAATCCAGACTTCAGTTCCTTCAGCAGAGCCTTCTTCAGCTCAAGCGTTCGCTCTCAGCCACTTACGGCGTGAGGGCAAAGCCTTCAGCAGAGCTTTATTCTGAAACCGAAAGCTGTAGATGGGCGTGCATGTGAACTGATGCTCAATAGCTCAAATTGTACATTATTAGGTAGATTGAGGTGTACAGTAGACATGTGTAGGCAAAATAGTTGTAGATGATGCCTGTATCCATTTGACAATGTTGATCTTCAAGGATTTTGACAGACATGATGACTCATGGTTTACGATTTGACTAGATGAGCAGTCAGTATCGAAAGTTTTTCATGCCATTGTGTGCCGGGCAGCTTTACGAAATTCAGCAGGTTTTACATCAATCAGTCAAGCATTTGAGACAGATGTTGCTGGGTCAGCAAACTCAGAAGTCACATTGCGATAGCAAAATCAGTTGCCAGGCCACAAAGTCGTTTGTGGCCAGAGAAGGGTTCATTCAACACCACAGCACAAGAAACGCAGCAAAATCGCACAGTAAGGTGACAGTTCACGTCCTCTTCTTCGCTGGAGGCCCACCAGAGGACGTTGTCTTCCGCTTCTGCACAGCACACATCATAGTTTACACTTGCGAGATGTCACAGCAAACCACAGGTGATGACGCTGCCGCGTGGAGTAGCTTGTTGGATGCAGTAATGTTGAATGCAGAACATGATGCATCCCACAAGTAAATGGATTCTTCATGTAAACAACCAAGTGTAGAAGTGCTTGGCACAGCAACCTTCAAGCACAACAGGAGAGCTTGCCAGGCTGTGAAAAACTTGCCAAACAGAGACATTGTCGAGTAAATGTGCAAGGCAGGCACATGAAGCTGCCTCATCCAGGACCCATGTGGGCGTCCTTTCAACAGCTGATTATCAAGCTGCCATTAGCAGTGCTGTTTGACCTAGCTCTTGCTCGATTGGCAATGTTTGCTAGCAATGCTAGTTGGACAGGGCCCTGCTTTGTTGGCAATATGTGGTGCTGTCTCGCGCACTGGCATTGCATAGACTTCTTTGGAGGCAGTGCATTGCATCATTGCACCTGGGTCATGCGGCCTCCGCTAACAGCATGTCAATGATGATGTTGATGCATGATGATTTTGACGATGCTGGTGTGGGTGTATATGACCGTGAACAAGTCAAAGATAGCAATGATGGATTACCTTGCTTGAGCCCCCTGCAGCGCCTCCAGAAGAGTCTGTCACTCTGCTGGCGCTAGTCTTTTTGGTGCTCTTCTTCCTCTCTTCCCTCTCTGCAGCCTCTACTTCTTCATTCTCTTTCTCAACCAGCCTGATCAGTGTGTCGCACCTTCTAGCCAGCTCCTGCACATGACGCGCTGGTGACTAAAAGTGCCAGGTGCACATGTCGTTGTCAGCTGCCATCACTCAACATCAGTCGTGATACATTATACAGCCAACACCAGATAGATCGCAGATGCTTGGTCTGAGTTTTTGGAGGGGAAACCCAGCCAAGCGGGCAATTTTTGGTCAGATACTTTCTCTATAATGTGCAAGACTTGAGGAACCAGTCAAACGCAATACTATTCCATGGGAAAGTCTTGGCCAGTTGCCTTACCTGTGGTGTGCGAGACTTGAAGAACCAGTCAAAGCGGAATCTCCAGTGGTCTCGTATCGCCGCCTTCAGCTCGTCCCAGGAGCCGTAGCCCAACAGATGTACCTGGCACAGAATGAACCGGTCCTCTTCCTCTGTGTACGCCTTGCCCTTGTTTGCACCATACTGCAGCTTCAGTTCCTGCATTTGCACATGAGCACGGTGAGACAGTGTCGACTCAAAAAGGTCTGATGCAACACAGCAGTGCGGACAGCATGAACAACACTATTCATGCCAGACGCAGCATGTCAAGGATTGCTGCAGACGCCACCCTAAGTCACAACAGATATCACACATGCTCAGAGCTGTGATGGCCTTACAGCAAGGTTGAGCAGCATGCTCAGCTATTTTGAGGCAAAATTACGCATAGGATGACACAAGCGCGCCATGCCAAAAGAGGGTGCTTGGCAATGCAAGTCTTGCCTGCCATGGGTTTCTGTATCGATCCATCTTGGCTGCGATGGCGTCCATGATGTCCTGCTGACGCTGAATGCGCTGCTCCCCCCTCTCTATCTGCTTAATATACTTCTCCCCTTGGTCATCGCCCAGCTCCCTATACCTCTTCCAGAAGACTTTGCTGTATGTGCGCACCTGCAGAAGCAGCACATTTCAAGTGCAATGGCCAAAAATTTGTCCCATGTGAGCATTCATAAATCCATGGTGAGAGTTGTAGATCGTGTCTGCTCATGGCCACTGCCATTGTGCTTGGTGTCCATCTGTGTCTGATAATCGCAGAAGGGCCATTGTGCCGGTGCACATGTGCGCTTGTCATTTGCATGCCATGCACACGCTCATGCAACCGCTCTAGCTTGTGGTAGGTCCATGCGCATCAATGCTACATGTCGGGGTCTGCGCGACTCAGCTGCATGACGCACAGACCCCCATGGTACTGTATGCAGGCTGGAAAGACAGAAGGGTACCTCCTCTTCAGTTTTGCCCTCAACTTCTTTGGTGATCTCTGGAATGGCATGCCGCCCAAAGCGTTCGCAAGCTCGCACAAAACTGGTGAAGTCTCTGCGGTTCCAATTGCTGAAGCCCTGCTCCTGCAGCTGTTCACGCTCCTGGAGCTCTTCTTCAGTGAGGGTCTGGGGGTCATCAGGGGAGGGGGCCATGGTGGCTGCTATGGTCTCATCACTGGCACCCTGAAATGCAGAAGTAACTTCTGTGTAATTAGCACACAGCAGCATATAGGCTTTCACTATGCACAGTATGGCGTTGACCAGGAGCATGTGCACAAGTCAGCTAAAACGGCAGCGGATGGGCAACGGTAGAACGTCGTGTATGCAGCTCAGGTATCGCAGCAGCACATCAGCATGTGGTGTTAACAGATACCAAGGCACAGAGACCAAGTGCAAGCACCTGGGCTCTGGCTAGAGCCTGCTTGTTTAGCGTGTGCTGGTAGATCTAAAGAGTCATGTGTGCTCTGGTTTGCGGCTCAGGTATCACAGCAGCAAACAGATGTACTACAAACACACAGCATTGGACAGACACTGCATGCGGGCAGTCACCTGGGCTCTGGCTTGAGCCTCCTTGTTGTTGAGGGTGTGCTGGTGGATCTCGTATGCCTGCTCCTTCTCATATAGCTCATTCAGGCGGTCCTTCTGAAAGAACTGGAAGTCCTGCCACTGCGGCATCTTGGGCAGTCGAGGTCCTGTTGGCCTGCAGCATACCATAAAATTTCTCAAAACAAAAAAAGGGAAGTATGAACATGCAACATAACAAAGTCATGAATCAATCAATGAATAGAATTAAAAATTTTGGGGTAGGGATTCAGATGTGACTCATCAGACTTCCTGGCTTGAAAGCACAGGTGAATGTGTCTGGCAACCCACGGCAGCTGATCAGTGTTTGCCTCAAAGAAAAGGCAAATGTCTTGCTGATGAAAGGCTGAACCAAACAAAGAAAAGTGTTGAACCTCTGATCAATGAAGTCAAGAGAGAGCTGCTGATTTTTATAAGTGAAAAGCGAGGCCCTGTTGGCTTGCAGCAAATCACGCAAGTTGAAGCGAGGAGCAACAGCACAAAGACATAAAGATGCCCCAGCGGCAGACCCCAAAGAACCTGCAACTGAGGCGTCTTGGACAGGCGGGGCCCTGTTGGCTTGCAGCACAGCACAATATACTCAAAGAGAAGCCTTGACGAGCATGAACATGCAACAATGCAAATCTGATATCAGCAGAGATATTGACCTCCACAGCAGTTCACCAAAATCTGAGAGATTTCACAGGGGAAACCAGGTTCAGGAACATCCTGTTGCAGAAGCCAGCAAGCAATTGCGCACACTTGAGATTTGCTTGACAGGAGCAGATTGACTTGACAAAATATTGTCATAAGAGATATCAGCTGACAGGCAGCAATTTCCAAGAACCAGCATTGTGTTGAAAAGGGCAAGGAAACGCAGGCTGGACTGCGGCTCTTTGTAAACTTTCATATGTGGGTAGTGCTCTTGTCAAGCTTAAGAGCCTGAGTAGCCATGCAGCAGCCTGCATTCCCAAGATGCTCAAAAGCTTTGCATGTGGGATGTGCACTGGCTAGATAGCTCCCCAGCGTCTCCCTTGCCAGTCAAACATGCAGGCAGAGTTAGCATGATGGGGTGTGGCGTTCTGTTGGCCAGTGGGGCGTGCTGATATGTGACAAACCCATGCATGCCATCCAAACTTTGCATGTATGAGGAACACTGGCTAGATAGCTCCGGCTTGAGCGTCTGCCTTGCCAAGCACGTCAAACATGCAGGCAGAGTCAGCATGATGGGGTGTGGCGTTCTGTTGGACAGTGACATGTACTGATATGTGGCAAATGCCCATTCATGTCAGCGAAACTCTGCATGTTTGAACACTGGCTACATAGCTCCCAGCTTGAGCGTCTGCCTTGTCAAGCACGTCAAACATGCAGGCAGAGTCAGCACAAAGGGGTGCGGCTTTCTGTTGGACAGTGGAGTGTACTGATGTGTGACAGACCAAAGCATGCCTCCATCCAAAGGGCGCAAGCCAGACATGTGTGCTGCACTTACTGTACCACGGTGAAGACTTCTCAGCAGCAATGAAAGAAAAAGAAAAGAAAATGACTATGCTGTGAGGCGTAAAATGACTGCTCAGCTGTTGCGCTCGTCAGACATGCCAGCTCAACATGTGCCTCCAGGGCACTCTTGTGGGGGTTGCGAACAGTGCCACGGGCACCATTCCTTTGTGCTCCAGTTGTGTTGAGTAGGGCTCAACATGCACTGACAACAGATAAGTGACCTGCAATCTTCTGTAGACCAGTTGCTGTATGTTGCCAGCACAGCAACAACAAAGGGCTAATGCCAGGTGAATGAACTATGCTTGCGAACTCAACAGAGCTCGTTTGCAGCTGGGCAATATACACAACAGGGCTCAACAGAGCTGACGCCCCTGCTTGGACTTTTGCATTTAATCAATGTTCACTCGAGACACAAGCTCAACACACAACACCTGCTTGCAGAGCTCCTAATTTCTGTGTTGCGAGTGCTGAGCTGTGCCTCAACTGTATATTGGACAAATGTCAAACGCTTGATCAGCATCGTGCATAGTTGCATGGCAGCAGAGACAGATGAGAAGTCAAGAAGCTGACAATCTGATAAATCATCACCGCTTGGGCTATTGCCATTGCCTAATGGTCAATAGAGGTACAACCCAGAATACGACCTAAGCGTTGAGTTCTGCAGAGACCATGTTCTGAGGTTGTACGTCCTCTGTTCACCAGACAACTGCAACAGCTCAACTGGTGTGATGCACAGCTGGACATTAAGCTTGCAACAGAAGTCAGTGGTGATATGTATTGGTGCACGAGCACTGCTTGAGTTGTGCCCATTGCAACAGCTCCAATTGAGACAGACACCAGCTGCACACACGTCACTTGCATGGAAGTCCCTTGATGTTTGCAACTTGCGTGTGCTGAAGTTGTGCCTCAACTGTATACTGAGCAAATGGCATAAGGTCAATCAGCATCACGCACAGCTGCATGGCAGCAGGGACGGAGTAGAAGTCAAAAAGCTGTTCAACAACGCACCAACCTTGCATGGGCCTTTGCCAGTGTGCAATGTTCAATTGAGGCGCAACTTCAGAACATGAACTTTGCATGAGAGCGTTTTGACTTCTGCAAAAAACATGTTCTGAGGTTATGCCTCCCCTGTTCACTGAACATCTGCAATAGCTCAGTTGTTGTGATGCAGAGCTGCATGGCAGCAAGCTTGCGACAGAGGTCAGGGATGGAAGTGTGTGTCAGTGCAGTCATACTGTTTGGGCCATTGCCACTAAGCAGTCTGCAGCCAAAACACAAGCTTCACACCATGACATGAAAGCCTCTTGCTTTCTGCAAGTCGTGCGTCTTGAAGCTGTGCCGCAAGGGTATTCTGGGGAAATTGCAAAACCTCAATCAGGGACAAGCATGGCAGCAGGTACAAATTAGAAGTCAATAAGCTGATGCACCAGTGCAACAGCACTGCTCAAGCCATTGCCCGTGTGCAATGCTCAATTGAGGCGCAATGTCGCTACATGTCACTTGCATGAAACTCATTTGACTTACGCAGGTATCACGTGCTGACATCATGCCTCCACTGTCTGTTGAGCAACTGCAAAAGCTCCAGCAGCAGCATGCGAGATAGCAGGGCGTCAAACGACCTTTGGCAAAAGATCTTCTGACGAGGAATGATGAGGCAGGCAAAGAGCAAGAAGTGGTGAAGCTGATAGAGTGAAGCTGATAGAGTGAAGCTGATAGAGTGAAGGAGGCCAAGAACTGACAGGGGACAGTAAGCAGGGAAGGCCAAGAAGAAGAAAGATTACAGGTACAGAAGCAGAATAGGAAGTGGGAAAAATAGAGGAGTAAAAGGTAACAAAGAATAAAAGCAAGCAGAGGAGGACATGTTGACAAGCAGCAAGGAGCCTGACCTGCCAGCCTGGCCAGTGCCCATGGCGCCTCTGAAGTACTTGTCCTGGTTGTAGTCCACACGCTGCTTGCGCTCCCTCTTCTCAGGCTGCACCCAGCCGGCAACTGCAGCAGTGCATACATCAGTGTATTGCAAGCAAGCTTCACATGCCAGACAATGACTGCTCCCAATAGGGCAGCTGCAGCAAGGCACATGCATGCCTCAGCAAATCTATGAGTTCCTTGACTGTAGGACATTGTGCGTACTGCACAAGCGCACACAAAGATATCAGCTGCTTTTGTAGGGTTCTTTCAATGCAGTGAAACGAGCGCACTGCTCAACCGCACTGGTATGTCAGCAACTTATATCAAATTCTTCAGGCCAAAGTGGTGAGCCCACTCAGTCAGTCAGCAGCAGCCGTAACATGAATTCAGCGCCAAGGAGAGTACCGCGTGATGGTAGTGATGATGGTGATTGAAGCGCAGGCGCAATTTTCCCTGCTGCCCCAGCAGTTCAAGTTGCCTCATTTTCAACTACACCTGTTTTCATCTGTTCTGCTGATTGACATATGCGCATGCTGGAATGCAGTTCCGATGCACAAGGTTCACAGTCATACTGCAGCCTATGTCTGTGTCAGGGCTTGTCATGATTCAGGTAGTCTAAGCATCAGCTCAATATGTCAGTGACAGTCCATGCTTGCTTTTAGCGCTTGCGGTCGGCAATTAGCAGTTACGCAGCTCAGATGCAACAGATATAACTTCAGCTACAAACCACACCAGACCTCATGTTGTAACGATTCCCGGCATTTGCATAACTCTGGCGCCGGTGCTATGTTGCAGACATTATCACATCAGAGGAACCCTTTGGATTGGAGACCCGAGGGCGCAGTGCGTGCAAATGGTAAAACCACTCACCTGCCAGGGCTTTGTAGTTGACATCATCAGGCACCTCCTCATCTTCAGCCTTGTAGTCATAGGCTGACAAACCGCCGTCCATGGTGAACTTCATGGCGTTCTCACTGAACTGCGCCAGCTTGTTGTTCAGCTCGTTGGTATCCCGCTCTCCCTGCAGGCATCGCCCAACTTAAGTGAATTTGTTTTGGTGAAGCTTTGTGGCTCTGTCACTGAAGCGCGCCAGCTTGTTGTTCAGCTCATTGGTATCCTGCTCTCCCTGCAGACATAGCCCAACACTTCCACGTACTTTCTGCGGTGCAAATTTTTGACATTGTCACTGACCTGCGCCAGCTTGTTGTTCAGCTCATTGTTATCACGCTCTCCCTGTACACATAGCCAATCACCGACGTGCATATGCTGTAGTGAAGCTTCTTGACATTCTCACTGAACTGTGCCAGCTTGTCTTCCAGCTCATTGGATTCCGCTCTTGCTGCAGACACAGCCCTACACTCACATGCGTTTACCACAGTAAGTGTTCATGGCACTCTTGCTGACAAGGGCCAGCTTCTTATTTGGCTAATCTGTAACCCGCTTCCTATGCACACACAGGACGGGCCCATGTCAGAGGCAATATTTGCCACATACTACCCTCACATATATTGACTGTAACAACAAGGGGACTGCTGGCACGTGACAGAACCAGTGCTTTGCCCACCAAAAGCTGACATGCACCTACTATCTTGACACTGACACCATTTACAGCAAATGCAACTGGGGGGCTTACTGATGATTGGGGCATCAAGCAGAAGACGGCTGCAAACTGTTGCAGCACAAACTGTTTCAGTGCTTGGCAAAAGCTGTCTACCATAGAAGCTGAACATGGCTGGCAATGACATGTTCTGATCCTTCGACTGTGCAGCTTTTGCCAAACGCTGGCAGGTCACGCAATTTTGCCAGTAGCTTGCCATTGTGTATGTCACAGGTTTCTGGACAGCTTCTAGTCTCAGGGACTCCTGTCATGATGACTGAAGGCGGATTTCCCTTTCTTTGGCGAATGCAAAGGCCTTGATAATCAAGTCCCTGGTGTATGCAAAGCTAGATGTGTGATGGCTGTCACAGGTCAGCTCGTTCTGCTTGCTGCACACTTGCCCCAGACAAGCAGCAATTGAACTCACAGGCAGATGCCATGGGCCCTGTGGAAGCAGGTGCATACACTGAAATTGCACCAGTGCAAATGGCATAATGATGTACAGCACAGCCATGATTCAGTTCTGGTGCCTGCTTTGATGCAAGACATGCTATTTCAGCTGCTCACACCAGACCTTGCTGTAACAGACCCTCCACCATGCATAACAATTTGATGCACTGGCTTTGGCCTGTGAAGTATGCTGCAAACATTGGCGCATTGCTGCTATTGCATTGCACTATTCAGATTGACAGAATACCAAAACTAAGACTTGTTACAAAGATCACCGTCAGGCAGCAAGGCAGTACGTAAGCGCATGTTGCAAAGCACGGCCAAACATACGACCGCACCACTCACCTTAGCAATAGTGTCATCATGTTCTCATCAGTGATGGTGCCTCCGCCACTGCTGAACACCATCTCAGCACCATCCCTCACGGAACCTGACACATGTTACAATGCAGCGTCGAGAGCACACTTGCATAGCTCACCTTAGCAATAATGGCATCAATGTCTTCGTCAGTGATGGTCCCTCCTCCACCGCTGAACACCATTTCAGCACCATACCTGACCATGGACAGCAGGTCATCCTTGTTCACGGTTGCCTTGTTGTCTGACAGACGCCCCTGCTGGATGATCATGGCGTCCAGCTTCAGCTTCTTCAGCGCCTTCTCAATCACCTGGAATCATGACAAGGACATCAACTCAATGTCTGTACCAACATGCCTAAAGCATCAGAGCGCATTCAGCCAAGTGAGCTGTGGATCTGGATATGATGCAGGCAGACAAATCAGCTTCCTGACCCACGACCTGGCTGAGAAGGTGATGTAAGCAGATGACATGGTGCAAATGTGATGGAGGCAGTCAAGTCAGGTTTTGGTGCATTAGATAAGTCAGGATGTCATGCTGGCAGTCGCGCAAGCTTGATGCATCATATATGCTCTGAGGTGAAAGAGAGGGGGGCGGGGGCAAAACTTCATGAGATGCTAGGCGTACTGGCTGAGATGCAAGTAAACCTTGAGCTCTTGAGGCATGATATGAGAATATGTGATGCAGCTGCCAGATGATGCACAAAGCCTTGAATGTGCTCAGGGCAATGGCTGTGATGCAGCTAACAAGCATGTGCGTGAAGATGCTTTGCAGCAACCGTCAAAAATGTACTCAGCACAGACTTGTCTGCATCACGCCATGCTGCAGATTGCAAAGATCTGTTCATTTCAGACCATCAAGTCTGCTGTCTGCTTGCCAACACCTGACCCAATCAAATCATCAGATGGCTCGAACACATGCTGAGGCATGACACAAGATGCACTTGCATTTTGTTGTCTGCACATGTGCAGTGGTGGCATTTGCTGGCATGCACAGCAAAGCTGAGGTCCTTGCTGCGTATTGTGAAGGCGTATGCCATTTTCCAGCTCAGGCATGGTTTCTTGTGCACCCATATGCGTCAGAGACATCACAGAGGCCACTTACCTTTTCTTCAATGCTGTTCTCAGTACAGAATCTGAACACTTGGACCTCCTTCTTCTGCCCAATCCTGTGAGCGCGATCCATGGCCTGCAGCAGTCAAAAATGTGGCTGATGACGGCATTGTCAGTGCGCAAAGAGAAAGGAGATCCTTTCTCTTTTTCACTCACTGAAAGAGGAAGGAGCCAATCTCAGACTCATCTGTCAGCATTGCGGCACAGGCGCAACTTTGATTTGTATTGAGCACTAGCGACCAATGACAATCACAATGACAGTCACAATGGCCACTAAACAAAAGAGGAGGGGTGACACACCTACATGTTCATCTGCAAATTCCAGTCACTGTCATAAATCATGACGATTTCTGCGGTGTACAGATTAATGCCAATCCAATCACACCAAATTGTAAACAGCAGAGAAGGCAAAACACAGAGTCTAGCAGACAGAAGAGAAGGTAAAATCCACCTGCAGGTCCATCTGAGGGTTCCAGTCACTGTCATACAGGATGATAATGTCTGCAGTGTACAGGTTGATATGCATACCACGCAGAAAGTCCAGCGCACCCAAGGGAAGGCAGAACCCACCTGTACATCCATCTGGAGCTTTCAGTCACTGTCATACAAGATGACAATGTCTGCCATGTACAGATTGATGCCATGTCAATCACACCAAATTGAAAACAGCAGAGAAGGCAAAACACTGAGTCCAGCAGACAGAAGAGAAGGCAAAACCCACCTGCAGGTCCATCTGAGGGTTCCAGTCACTGTCATACAGGATGACAATATCTGCAGTGTACAAGTTGATGCCCAGACCACCAGCACGTGTAGACAGCAGGAAGACAAACTTTTCACTGCCCTCCGCATTATAGGCATCAATCTGCGCCTCTCGGTCCTCACCAGAAGTGTTACCTGCAACAGCAAGCGTGCTTTGATGGACTCACTTTATCAGTCTACATGACACCACAGACAACAGAAGATGAACTCCTTGCTGCCCTCTACGTTGTGAGCACAATCTGTGCTTCTCGGCCCTGTTACCTGCATCAGCAGGAATCGTGCACTCAACCAGGATTGGCACACAATATGATGCCATGGACAGCCAGAAGGTGAACGCCTCACTGCCCTCTGCATTTTCTGCAAATGTGCTTGTTTTGTCTGACACCCGACACCGGAGTGACACATGTCCTGATCATGATGCTTGAAAGAGGCTCCCCTGTCACGACAAGACTTGTGCCACACACAACTAGCAGTTCTGCTGGCACGTGTGACAAAATGTATGAGTATCACATGCACTTGTTCCCGAGTGGAACAAGTCCCATGGACGGTTTGACACCACAGCATTGCCTGGGATATGAATACATTGCTATCACTGGCGAGTCAGATCTGCTTGAGCTTCACTGATGCTACCATTAAAGGGACAATGTCGTTCAAATCATTGTTTGCAGCTGCTGAATGTGCATCAGCAACTTGCATTGGCAAACAGCTGTTAGCTGGCGTACCCCAGTTCAGGAGATTTGCATGCTGCACATCCACTGTGCTGGTGTATGTCAGCCAGCTGCTGCTTGCACCACTCAGCTGCTGAAACAAATGTTCCAGATCACAACAGCAGCTTTGAAATACAAGTGCACATGGTTTCACCAGTGCCACAAACGCATTCATTGACATGAGCAGCAGCATGGAGCATCGAGACAAGATGCATTGAAATGCAGTCGCAGGCAATATCAAGTGTGCCTAGCACAGGGCAAGGTACAGAAGATATGCCGCCGAAGTCAGCAGAATCTGGCAGCAGCAACGACAGCAGCAGCAGCAGGCAGGTATTTCTGCCTGCTGTGTCTATGTGCTGTTTCTCAAGGGCAGAGCCAGGTGCATACCGTCAATGCGGCAGTACTGGTAGCCTCTGTACAGGAAGTAGTCCTCCAGCACATCCAGCAGCCGAGTCATCTGGCTGAAAATGAGCACTCTGGAACCTCTTGACTGCAGCCGGGGCAGCAGCTTGTCCAGCAGGACCAACTTGCCTGCACACAGACGACAACATCAATAGATACATGGGCCTAAATGCATGCTGGTTTGAGATCATGTCAGTGTAGTCAGGACCTTGCAGCTTGAATCTGCTTACTTTTCATGCTTGACCAAGTCATAGTCAGTTGCCATATCCACATGGCAGGAAGGGATTTGCCCCAGCGAAGAAGGAAAGGAAAGGCAAGGAAGAGTAAGGTGACAGGTATCAGGTGCCTTGCGCCTTCAAACAGTCACATCACTGCAAAAGTGACTGCTGCGTGGGGTGGAGAAACCTCCATGACATGTAGGTCACATTCCTGTTGCTGACAGATGCACTGCATGCAAGTTGCATCTTACCTGCATTCTCGACCAGGTGCTCCCCGGTGGTAAAGGGGGGCCCAGGCTCAGCCCCCTGGAACAGGTAGGGGTGGTTGCAGCACTTCCTTAGCTGCATCACTATGTTCAGCAGCCGTGACCTGCACAACAAACAGGCTTGCATGCATGGCGGCAATATGTTCCTTCCCTGGCATGAAGTGACCCTTTCTTAAGAGGCATGTATTCCTGCATACAAAGATGATGTATCCTTTGTCATGCAAAAGAATACATTGTCTGCAACAGCATCAGACAGCAGATACGGTCAACCTATACCGTAGCATAGGTATATACGCTGGACATGCAAACACCAGCAATGAGGGCACCAGCGCTGGTTGCAAACGAAGGCTGCATGCTTCAACAGGGCAATCTTCTCAGTGACTGTAAAGCATGTCTAGGTGAGGCCACTGCCACTCTCAGATGGTGCAGAATACTGTACTGCAAGCTTTGCGCTGTGCATGCACCTGGGTGTCATAGTGGCTTGGGAATGATATATGACTTGAATCAATCGTATTCAACCCCTGAGTCACTATGACACCTGGCTGCATCCACCATGGCAAATGCTGCAGCATACTCTGGCTGCAATGCACATGGTTGCCAACTCCTGCTGCCGACAAAAGCATGGCCAGAAAAGGCACAAAACCTAGCCTGGATATAGCTTGTGCAGGTGCTGTAGATTTTCTAGAATGTTGCTGATAGTGGCTGATGATGTTGTCTGATTGACAAGGCTAGAACAGCTGATGTGAGCCGTTGGGTCAAGGATTACAGTAGGCGAAATTGCCACAAACAGCAACTGGGAATCGTGATCAACAGACAACGCCACCACAGCTGAGAGGAATTGCTGCACTACAAAGTGCAGTAGAACAGAAGAATGCAGCAGCAAGGTTGTGTCACAAGTGTGTTCATACCTGTCAGCGCCGCCATTGACAGCCTCAATGTCCTTCTGTAGCAGCGCCGCATAGTACTTCTTCTGCATGTCAGACATGCCGATCTTGAGGATGGTCTCCTTCTTGGGAGGCAGACCCTTCTCCACATCGGCCTTCAGCCGCCTCAGCAGGAAAGGCCTCAAAACCTGCAGCCCAAATCACAAATGACTGGTGCCTCAAAACAATGTTCAAAACTGCCCAAAACCATGTGTAATGATGGGCTTTAGTACGACCCCCCAAACATTGATGACTTGAGCTTGTAGGAGGTACCAGGCCAGGGCACCATCTGAGATTGTGTAGTGCCTAGCAGATATGCATGCCATTGGCCAGAACACCCATCAGACTTTATTTGCAGTAGATCATTTGCCATCAATCTTACAATGCAAGAGATGCTTGACAGCAAGTGAACAGGCAGCAGGCATCTGCAGCTAGATGCTTTACTTCACAGTGTAGTCATGCTTCTGGCATTTGGGCTGTATTCTGATTATGTGGGAGTGTGGATCCCCAGAGACGTCATACTGTCATATATCAGCTAGCTGACATACCTTATGCAGCTGCTCAACAACCTCTTTCTGTGACTCAGCACTGGATTGGCCTTGGGCAAACCAGTTGTCAAAAGCCTCAGCAGAGGCAAACACCTCAGGCAGCAGGAAGTTGAGCAGCGCCCACAGCTCGTGCAGGTTGTTCTGTAGGGGCGTGCCAGTGATGAGCAGGCGGTAGTTGGTCTTGAACATGCGCACCGTCTGCAGCACACAGCAAAGCATTGTTCAAAAGTTTTTGGGAGGCAGAGGACTCACTGTTGGACAGCCCCTGCAACACTGGTAATGATGTACAAGACTTCGCACAATGCATAGATTGCATTTATTTTGCTGCAATGGCATCAGCTTCCCGTCAGCTGATAAGCAGAAATGATGATGTTGCATCAAGATTTGCTAAGAAATGTGCTCAACGCTGCTTCGGGCAGTAGAGCGTCCAAGCCAGAAGCAATTGTACAAGCATGCAGAAACCCCCAATACACACCTTGGACAGGATTGAGTTCTCATTCTTGATCCTATGGGCCTCGTCAATGATGATGTACCGCCAGTGAAATTTCTTGAAGTGGTTCTTCTCCTTGATGACCATCTCATATGAGGTCACCACCACATCAAACTTGCCGGGTGACAACTCCATCTTCTGATTCAACTGCAGCAGAACCAACAGGATCAATCTCAAGGAGGAAAGGCAGGCTTTGAAGGCAGCGTATGTGATGACTAAGTTTGTATGGGGTCAGCACCGCCTCAAAGTTACGAAGTGACAGCTCCACCTTCTGGTTCAGATGCATCAAACCCATCAGAATTTAGTTGAGTGCAACCGAGACCATTTAGATCCACTAAAATCGGTCTAAAACAGGGCAGACTGCATCTTTACAAACCTAGTGACTGGTCTCCAAAGCCTGCCTAGCAAGGACATTTGGTGAATGACTGCATGCAAGGCACATGCATCTCTGACAACACTTATGACGTCTTGCAAAAGGCAGTGTCGCGTCTGTAAATACCAAGATGCTGGATCTCAAAGCCTGCCTAGCAAGTTGAGTTGACAGATGAGTGCAAGCAAGGTATACACATCTACGCACATGGTATTGCAAGCACTGATGACTCTGCATGAAGGCTACAAGGCAAAGGCGATTGCAAGGTATGCCAGTACTTATGACACAATGATGACCTGTGACATGCTGCATGACTGCTCTCGCTACAGTAATGCACAACTTTGACTTTGATTGTCGGAACATGCCGTGCCAGGTACAATGACAAGCAGTTGAAAGCACTTGCCCAGCAAGCTTTAGAGCAAGGCATGCATGCAGCTTAAACATCACGCTGAAGGGCAATGTGCTTCATAACCCACAGCTTGCTGAAGGCTGCTCCCTTTTGCAGCAAGCTAGTAATTGTGAAGCACAACACCCTTCTGCCTGACATTTGAGCCACATGCAGCCTGCCAGTTCATCACATCTTGGTGATTGCTGGCTTGCACCTGAGTGGTCATGCAGCACGTCTGCTCCTGTGGAGCAGGCTTGTGGGGTGTAAATCACCTCATCTGCCTGATCCTTGAGCTACACACAGCATGCCGACTCCTCAGATCTTGTAGGATACCTGCTTACAACTAGGTGCTCACAATTCACCCATATCTGCTCTCTGTTGATGCAGGCTGGGCATTCATGAACAATGTAAGACAGCATGTCACAGGCACTGCCCCAACAGACAGAAGCAGCTCACCCTCTGCAGTTGATTGCCGTGGAATTTGATCACTCTCAGGACAGGGCACCATTTGCGGAACTCGTTCATCCAGTTGTGCAGGGTGGATTTGGGCACAATGACCATATGAGGCCCTGAGATGCCCCTGAACTCGTGTAGGTACCCCAGCAAAGAAATTGTCTGAAGGGTCTTACCCAGACCCTGCAACAGCGATGGACATTCTCAGTCTAGTGATGGACACATGACACTGCAGATAAGGTGGTGTGAAGAGCCTTACAGACCACATCTTGAGGTCGAACCCAAAACCCACACCCTGTAACAGCAGCCTTTGCAAACGTCACGCAGATAAAGGCACCGTGTACACGCAGTGTGTTCAAGGGATGGTAATTGCCGTTTCTCGAATCCATGCACCGTCAGTGCTGGGTACTGATGCTCAATATTGCTGCCAGGTTCAACTTCATCTTGCCCTGATATCAGCTTTTGTCTCTGTGGCAGCAATGCAGCAGCAGGAGCTGCCTTCGCAGCAACCTCAGCACTTTAATAGCTGACCTGACGCTGTCAGCAAGCCAAACTGTTGAAGTTGCTGTGATGGCAAGCTGGCAACTGCAGCACGAGCACTGCCCAGGACTGTGTTTGTCAAACAACATCCCACGATCAAGCCCTTATGCAGCTAACTGTGAGGGCAGGAAATATAGAGCAAGCTGTAGTGCCTGCAAACGCTGGGTTGGCAGCAACACAGACATAGGGTTGGCAGCGACACAGACATAGGGTTTAGGAAGAGTGACGTGTGAGCCAAAGTGACAGTTTTTCTTGAGTGCCTGGCGATGTCATCAGTTATGGAGAGCACAGGCTGCACAGTGGTCACACTATGCAACCTCAGATATGCCAGTACAAGCTGAAACGCTTGGACAGGTTCTGAGTTGGAGGGGCTTCTTGTGCAATGCCGACTGGTCATCCTGTCTATTTCATGCCCAATCCAGCTGCCCATCAGGCAGGATGCCATTGATCTTGTTTGCATATAGAGTCATGTTATTCATGCAGGACCCATAATGTCTTCAGCCAGGATGTCATTAATCTCTTAAAACACGCAAACTTGTTCATTGCAGCCAAATCCCACCATCCATCAGCCAGAACACCATATTTGTATTGTTGTCATACAGAAGGGCCCCATATAATGGCCGGAATGCAACTGTTGCCAGCGTGATACATTTCCATGCAACACCCACCATCTCATCAGCCAGAATGCCGTTGATTCCATTATCATAGAGGTGGATCAGCCAATTGAGGCCCTGCATCTGGTACTCCCGCATGGTGCCTCCCTTGACAACTGAGGGCTGCACCATCAGCCGGTGACCAGCTTTCTCCCCGCCAGTATCTTCATCAGCCAACAGTGCCTGATCCTCCATCTCCTCTGTGTACTTGGTGCCATGACGGCCCTTGTGCCTGCAGTGAATGGAGGTTGCAGGCAGACACAGAGCATGCGAATGCGTTCCTTTGCCCACTTTTTGTTTTGGTACAAGGCGGTGCCTGTCCTCAATCCCCGGTTGCATGTTTGGTGCCATGGCGGCCCTCGTTCCTGCAGGCGGAAGGAAAAGGTGACACCTGGAAACAAGTCATAACAGTGTTTCTCAGGAACAGGTCATCTTGCTCGGAAACAGATCATGATAGTCTTTCTCAAAAACTCATCATTGTTTTCACTTGATATTTTTCTCTAAACAAAGCATGCTTGCCAGCTAAGGTAGAGTGATGAGGGTGTAGGTGCTTGCTGGCAGAAATCAAGCGCTATCATGAGTGCATATACTCTGTGTGGCGTGAATGCAGATCTTATGCTTGCTGTTTACAAAGCAATGCTATCAGAGGTGACCCCCTAACTACAAGAAAGAGATCAGCACTGACACAGAAGTGTGCAGATGACCATGCAAAGCACCTGCAATCCTTTGCTGCAATGACTGACTGTAAACATTGCTCAGCCAGTAAATGCGTCGCTAGTCCTGCTATTCCAGGGTCGGCACAGCATGTCAGTCGTACAAAATTTGACACAGTTGAGTTGCATGCATGCTTGCATAGCAACTGCAGGGCAACCACAGCTTGGCATTGTATGCCAGCAAGCATTGCATGGTGAGATTGGCAGCCTCACTTTTTCTTCTTGTCCTCTCCCGCAGCTTTCTGCTCTGGAGCAAAGTGCTGGAAGACCTCAGCTTGCTTGAGCAAGAACGCCAGCCGCTTGTCTGCTCTGTTGGCCTGCACCAGGCTTACAAAGTAAGAGGATGGTAGAGCGATTGCAGCTGCAGGCACAGGCAGGTGCCCCTGTACTGAGCAGGTGCTACAGCAGAACTGAGCCTGACCTCGCCAGCAGAAGCGTCTGTATTCTGCTCTGCCCTCAGCTTTTCCAATTGCTCCTTTTTGTACTTGTCCTGAGCCCTGAGACGCTCTCTCTCTTTGCGAGCGATCTCTTTAGTTGCAGCGGACGTAAGTGCTGTCTGTGATCACAATAGCAACTTGTCAAGGTCCGCAGGAGGACTCGATGCCAGCATGGATCGTCAACAGCCATTGTGCTGCGCCGAAAGATCTGACGTGCGAGTTGCATCATTGCGGTCAGTCGAAGCGCGCTCTACCTCGTCGTCCTCATCTTCGGTGTCAAAGCTTTCTTCGGGTCCTCCATCCTGCGTTCCATCTGCTTCAGGGGTTCCTTCAGCATTGATTGCATCCCAGTCGTCCTCCTCGACATCCACAGATGGCTGCGCAGAGGGTTCTCGCTCAGCGTCTTGCATGTGCTCGACCCCCGCCATTCAGGCACGGGTCGCGCCGCTCGACAGTTACAGCGGAGCCAAGCTCAAAGTGACAGCGCACGAAAGCGCAGAGTGCTTGTGTCGCCCCTTGCAAGTGTGAAGGGACTCTGCACAGCAAGCGAGAACACAGTTTTCGAACCATGCCGTTGCCTGTGGCTGTAGGGTTACGTACCAATGTGATATTCAGATTCCCACAGAAGCACAGCAAGCAATTAGCATGCCATAGAAGAACATCATGCAGGCAAAAAATGGTGATGTCGATTCATCTCAGCCCAATTTTTTGCCTCAAACTTGCGCACAGCTTGCATTATGGCCTGTGTACAAGCTGTCCCCCATTCAGGAAGTTCTGTGACTTCAATTGCCCGCAAGTCCTAATGATATCATCCCGATCTACAAGCACCGGCATAGCATTTTGCTGATGCCATCAGCTGCTAAAATGCAGAAAGCTGCATTGCAGTGCTAATGAGGGTTTGCAGACTGAAGAGAGGTGTCTTGCAGGTTGTCAGCTGTGAGTGGGCCCAGCATTGACCCTAACCCATCTCAAGCAATGGTCAGGACGCGATGGACAGTGACTATGTTGCACGTCAGCCACCTAAAAACCACGACCTCGGGAAAGTATTGAGGCATAGCTAGTTAGAAGCTACCATGTTGGTACAGCAACCGGTCTTTGTATGTTATGCATTTGATTCTAGCAATATGCACCCATGTCTGCCTTTGGTCAACCCTCCCCTCTGCCTGAAACACTACATGTGCCCTGGGAATTCCCTGGGCAGATGTCAAGCATTCCAGGTATGACGAGGTGCCCTTGCTTCGGTAATACTCACTCCATGTCTTACCCGCACTTTTGCACATCAAAATAGCATCAAAACACCTGGTGTCTTTGCTGATTTATGCGCAACGTACACTTGAAGACATCCGCGTCGCGTTGAAAAAGCCATCCTCCCATCGACTTTACTGTACAGCAATGCAGGACAAGTCAAAGCGTGTCATGTTCAACGTGTCCTGCACAAAGATCCCTGACTCTTAAACATTGTATACACAGCACCATATGTTGCTTGGGATGCAGCTCTTAACAAACACAGACAATACGCTGCATTAACATGCCTTATAATGCACAACCCAAAACCTGTGCCTCTGCACGCATTTCATTTGGCATCAGAAGCTGCAAACATTTGCTGCAGGACAAGCAGTGGTGGGCTTAGCTTTGCGGCCAGTGTCACAGGGTGACTTGAACAAGCCTTCCACAGCACATTGCTGACCTGCATCATGATTGCACAGCACGACCTGTGGTCAGGCATATGTTGCGTAGCAACCCAAAAGGATTACTCGCAGCATGAAGGGCTCTCATGTACAGGTTCTGTCATGTGTGTTTGTGGCAGTGCTGCTCTCAGGTGCGTCTGTATACAGTCCTGCAGACACATGCATTGTTACAGCATCAGCATTGTCGTGGGCACATGTGCGGATTCACAAAGCAAATTGCATGACAACGTTGACCACAATCAGATTTGCACTTAGGGACAGCAGCACACTGTACTGAAGCACAAGCTCAAAGCATGAAGCATGGCGCAAGTTGCTGCCATGCCATCAGCAATGCTCTTACTTGTAATTGCAGACCCTGCCGGTCTGCATGACCATTTCAGTGACTTGTGTGAGCTTCTGACCATCTTTGGACAGACAAAAGGTGTCTTGACAGGTTCCGCCAAATGGATCATTCCATCTCACCCTGCAGCAAGGCACAACGATTGATGCTGCAAGTCACAGTGAATGCCATAAGGCGTATTCCTTGGTGCCACAGGTATAGGTGTTTGATGCTATAAGATGCAGTGTGTGCTGTTGTGCCTAGCTTGGAGGACTGATGCAGTTACTTGTATGCTTGCATGTATCTAGCATCATAGCACTGCTTGTGGTGACAAAGCTTAGAATCAAGTGCAGATTTGCATAACAAGGTGAACACACAGATCAGCGTAAACTGGTTGCAGGCTAAACCACCTGAAATAACGGTTTGGCCAGGCATGTGCATGACAGCTCACCAAAGGGTTGACAGCAGAGTGCTCTAGGCACGCAACAAGTTTTTGGCTTGTTTGTACTCACTGAATTGCTGGCCCTTTATCAGTCTTGACAACTTTGCCAAAATGATGACCTGATCTTTTATCTCGCCTCTTATGCCGCTGCTCCTCACCTGTCCATGGGTACTGCTCTTTCACATCCATGATGCCTCCTGCCTTTATGACAGTCCTGAAGTAGTCTGGCGTGTCCTCGATCTGCAATCAAAGATGCAAATTGCAACACAATTGTGATATTGTATCGTGGCAATGGTATTGCAAAAAGGGTTGGCAAGAATGGATACATGCTTGCCAACCTCGAGTGTGTTGAGTATTGCGAGGGCCTTCCGCAGAACCCATTTGAGCTTCACAACATCACACGCCTCCTGCATGCTGTCGCTTTCGGACTTGATCTTGTGCCATTTGCCGGAAACAGATGGCTCATACCGCTGATCTGCAGCCTCGGCTTGGTCCTCGATCGCGTGTGCTGCGGACGACGGCCTGCATCAAGCCGGCAGCGGCTAACGGAGCACAAACGGGAAGGTGAGATCGAAAAAGCATGCGACCTCAGGGTGCGCGAGTCGCGGTGAGAGCTGCCAGACCTGCCGTCAAGACTGCGCAGAAGCACACTACCCTTCGACAGATTTCCCACGGATCGCGACGCTGCAAAATGAGCCCTACGAGGCCGCGCAGAGCTCTGCAGTCGGTCCGCAAAGACGCAAGCGAAGCAAATAGGCAGAGCTCCAGCAGGCAATTGCAAGGCCATTTGTGGTTGCGCGCAGGCCTTCTGTGGCAGCTTGGGACGCTCCGGATTCTTGCCGCTTGCCGACGTTTCAAAGCGGGGCTCAAGCAGCGAAAGCGAAACGCTTGCGAAGAAACGCCAGCTATTGCCAGGACCTCGCAGCTCACCTAGCCGGCCAGCCTGGTGCCTAATATTCACTGGTTGAACGGCCTGTTGCGGCTTTAACTAGTTGCCTCGTCGCGCCTGTAAGGGCGGAGCATACGCAGCCTGATTACGGACTCGAGCTTCGCAAGCGATCAGCATGGGCACCACGCCGTCAGCCGGGAGCTCGAGCAGAGTTGTGGTAAGCATTTATGACGCAGTCTACATGGCGTTTTCGCCAGCTACGCTTGACATGACCTCATCAACAGGTGATAAAAATTGGCACGTCCAGCTTGCTCCGGCCTGACCTTAGCAGCATCAACTTGAGCAGCATTGCGAGGATCTGCGAGACAGTCAAGGAGCTACGCACAGAAGGTCTGCAGGCACATTTTGGACTCTATCGTTCGAGGCGTGCAGCGAAGGCTGATATTCGTGACTTCAGTCTTGACAAAATCTGTAATGACTGCAATCCCTCTTTGCTTTACAGGGCACAAAGTTGTGTTAGTTTCAAGCGGGGCCATTGGAGTTGGCTGCCACAAGATGGGCCTCGCTGACCGCCCCTCTACTGTTGCTCAGCGACAGGCTGTGGCCGCTGTGGGTCAGATACACCTGTTGCGATACTACCAAGACTTCTTTGCTGCTCTGGGCCTGGTAAGCTGCCATCTCTGTTTAGTTTTGCTCTTCTGCTCTCTTGCACTTTTGCGACCAGCATCATTTCAGACCTGCCTCCAGCAACAATGGGTCTTACTTAAAAAAGGAAAAGTCACTGTGCATGCTGTGCATGCTGTGCATGCTGAGTCACTGTGCGCACAGTGGCAATGCCTTCATGTTCATCAAGTTGAGGCAGTGTATGACCTGTTGAAAAAGCTTCAGAACTTCTCTACATAACTTTCACCTCAGAATCGTGTGATCCAGCGAATGTTGGCAAAGCTATTGCTTTGCCGGGCTGTTCTGAAAGCGAAGCCGAAGAAGATTCTGCTTGATTGCAGACGTGCGCAAAAGTGCTGCTGACACCGAACAACCTGAACGACAGAGGCCCCTACCTGAATGCATGCAACACCTTCCAAGAGCTGCTGACATATGGCACTGAAAGTGTTCTCTGCATGATTGCAGACGTGCGCACAAGTGCTGCTGACACTGAACAACCTGAGTGATCGGGGCCCCTACCTGAATGCTCGTAACACCTTCCAAGAGTTATTGACCTACGGCACAGTGCCGATTGTGAATGAGAATGACACCATTGCTGTGGAAGAGATCCGCTTTGGAGACAATGACACCCTTTCAGCTCAGGTAACTTGAGCTTGTGTTTATAGCTTTCACAGCAGTGAATCACGATACGTATTTCTCAATATGCACTACGTAATATGCAGTACTTCAGAGTATGAATCGCTGAGATGCAGTGCAAGTTGTGAAATACGCAATACGCTGGAGTCACGCAATACACAATACGCAAGCATTTTACAGTTTCAGTCACTGGGATGAAGAGTATGGCGACTCACTGGTTCACTGCAGATGCTGGTATATGCTCATGATGTGGTGCTGAATGTCGTTGTTACTGTGCATAAATTATGGACCCCTAACGCTCACTGAGCAGTTGAGTCTTTGTTCCTTGCGGGTGGCGTCTGTCCATGTTATGAGTGCTGAGCACGCTCAGCATTGCTGCTGCGCATTTGTTGCCAAAACCCACGTTGGATGAGCAGTCATTCTGCCTTGCCCAATTACTATTACCTATTATGTAGAGTCATGCGTCGGTCTGCAATGCTTCAGGGGATGTCAGCCACAATAGTGACTGTTACACAACCTTTGCGCTGCTGCAACCCACAATTGCAAGGGAGGACACATGAATGCATGCAAGAAGGCAAGAAAAGAACGGTCTTATTGTGGGTGTGCAGGTCGCCACACTTGTGAGGGCAGACTACTTGTTCCTGCTCACAGATGTTGACAGCCTTTACACAGCCAACCCTTCTACAAACTCTGAGGCTGTCCCAATTCCTGAAGTACATGACATTACCAAACTACAGGTGAGGCAAACACAGATGCTGTCTTCTTGGCAGGGCTGTTGGCGTGGCTGAAAAACATCAGCTCGGTGTTGCTTGAGCTATCAGCAAAAGCTCTTTCAGATATGTCATGGGAAGTGCATTTCCTATTCCTGGAGCAGTACTCCATGACAAAATGCTTCTCTCGCTTATCAGATTCATAAAAGAGAGAAACAGTCAAGTGGCTGAAAGCGTGGGTTGACAACATCTGACGTACACTGCGAACGGCATGGCAACAGCACAATTACGCCTTCCAACCTGACTGTGAGCCTGTCAATCAGTCAGATTATACGTCTGATAGCTGCTTTGCTTGATGAATGCATGTCATGCTTGTCTTCTGCCATGCCATGTCATGCCATGCCGTATCATGGCGGGCTTGAATGTATGTATGAGATGCAGTCATGCCGTGCAAGGCTGCAAGAGGCGGGCTTGATGAGTTCATGTCATGCTTGCTTTCTGCCATGCCATGTTATGCCATGCCACATCATGGCGGGCTTGAATGCATGTATGAGATGCAGTCATGCCATGCAAGGCTGCAAGAGGCATGCTTGATGAGTTCATGTCATGCTTGCCTTCTGCCATGCCATGTCATGCCATGCCATATCATGGCTGGCTTGAATGCACGTATGAGATGCAGTCATGCCATGCAAGGCTCTGGCAGGCATGTTTGGCAGCACCTTTTTGCAATGCGCGGGTCTTCCTGATTTCTACAGCAAGCCCGAGCCCATTTTTCTTTCCTGCCTGATTTGCTCAATCTCCAGCATGTCATGCTTGCCTTCTGCCATGCTATGTCATGCCATGGCGTGCCATACCATGGCAGGCTTGAATGCATGTATGACATGCGATCACGCCATGCCAGGCTGCAGGAGACATGTCTGGCAGCTGCGCATTGCAATGCACGGATCTTGTCAAGCCCCTATGGCAAGCCTAAGCCCACTCTCCTTTCCTTGCTTCCTACTTTGCTCAATTTCCAGCATGATAGTAACAGCTGTACTTTGACAAAAACGTGCTGTATTGTCCTTTCCCAGGGCCATGAGGTGAAGTCAATGTCACAGCTGAATGAACCTCAATCTCAACATCTGCCGGCTGATGTTCTGCCTTGAAAACAATTCTGGTCTTAGAGGTCTCCAATGCTTGGTGCTGATGGTGACAGATTGTTCCACTTCAAAGCTTGTTCCTAGTCATCACAACTGCCGCAAGGTCAGCTTCAAAGCAATGCAGGAGTGAGCTGTGTGAGCCTGGTGAAGAGGCCAATCACTTCATAATTTTACCCCCAACCACAAGTCATCCCCGCCCATTGCCACAGACGTGGGTTCGGCCCTCCAAAAGGTGTTACCCTAAAGGTGACACTGATAGGATCTGCAGGTTGCTGAAGCCCTGGACACCTTCAAGCTTCCCCAATGCTGCAAGCTTCTTGCAGACTGATGACGTCCATAATGTGCAGGCGCTTTCCAGTGGTCACTCCTCTGACAGGAATTTTGGAAATCAAGGCATTGATGCAATCTGCATGCTCCAGTTGCATGGCATGACTGGCAACCAGGCCAAGTCAGCCCTGAGTTTCAGGCCTGCAAAAGTCTCAGTCAAGCAGCACGACATATCATCGTCATGTCAGGCCACTTAGGATCGATGGTTTGCCCCGCTTTCTGTGGTCAATATAGCACATGCTGGTTGTACAATTGGAGCAGGTCGCCAGCGCATGCATGACTGGTTTTGGCGCAGCCAAACGAAAGGCATCCTCATTAGGACTGTGCTTCTCAAACAACATATCCTGTGTGCTGCAGAACAGAAACGCAGCAATACAATGGAAAGTGCAGCTCATTCAGGCAACTAATCCAGGGACATCATCAGGGGCTGTAAGCACTCCCCTTTACAGGCAGGACATTATGCTGTGATTATGCACATGCACTCGGCTGGCAAAGCTACGACATTGATCCTTACTTCTTGATCTTGTGCCTGCCGTCCTACACCTACAAAATGTGCCTTAAAGATAGTATAGCCGGCTCAGCAGTCAAGTTCATAGGGACCATGCAGCAGTCTCAAGTATGGCTTTGCCAAGCTTGTACAAAGCACCTTCATTGTACAGGTTGCCTGTTCTATGCTGTAGCACTGCCCCATATGCAGGTGGACATCGGTGTTAGGGATCACCAAGCTGTACAGGATGCCTGCACTGTAAACATTTACCGACTTTGTACTCTAGCATCACATGGACATGCAGGTGGTCTCTTTGGAATGCCTGCTCCAGAGTTCGTCTTGCAAGAGGATTTTCATATGCTGCCATGCAGCAGCCAAGAGGGCTTTGCCAAGCTTGTACAAAACGCCTGCCTTGGGTTGCAGAAATGCATGATATTTGGGTGCATGGTGGAGTGTGAAAGTCATGCACCCACTGCCACCATGCACCCAAGTGGAACTTTGCTGCAGGAGTGGCTGCGCAATCCTCAATCATAGCTTTGCCAAGCTTGTACAACACGCCTGCCTCTTGCTGTACCACCACGTGACATGCAGGTGGACAAGCCTCTCTTTGGAAACCAGTCTGGCGCGGGGGGATGGTCACAGTAACGACCGCTGCCTTGTGTACTGCAGGCAGAAGAGTGTCAAGCATCAACCATTGCTGGAGTCCATGCAGACACATGGGATCATGTCGACATGTTACAAGGTCAAACGCCCATCTTGTGCTGTAGCATCAAATGACATGCAGGTGGACACGGCTGTTCCAGGGTCTCAGTGGGGAACTGGGGGAATGGTCACAAAACTGACTGCTGCCAGAATTGCCACTGCTGCTGGTTGCTCTATGGTGATCTGTTCCTCCAAGAAGCCGCAAGTCATCCCTGGTATCTTGAAGGGCAAACATGTTGGAACCCTGTTCCATCCTTTGCCCAATGCTGTCAGGTAAGTGAAATGGCAACACAATGACAAACGATTCAGCTGGCTGTTTTGGAGGGCAAACATGCTGGGACCTTGTTGCGTCCATGGCCGACGCTGTCAGGTGAGTGCCGATACGACGGCAATAGCCATTGGAAGAAGAAATTGCAAAGCAGTACCTTGAAGGGCCAACACGCTGCACCCTTGAGTGATCCTTCTCTCACTGCCAGAGGAAAGGTTCAATTGGAGTGATAAGTGAATCAGTTGATGGGCAAAATTGATGGGCAAATGCCTTTTCCATTGGAACCCTTTTCCATCATTTGCCTACATCTGTACAGTAAGGGTCAATATATTGGGAAAGGGCTCACTCCCCTGCGACCCCTGCACTCAAACAAAATACTACACCTTGTTGTCCAGAGGACAGTCGCTTCAAATGGCAAATATGCTGGAGCAGCGTGGAGGGGACCATCCTTTGCCTGATCCTGTAAGATGAGTGCAACTGAAACGGCACAAGGCTTGAAAGACCACTTCACCACCTTTTGCCCACCCCAAAACCGGCAGTCAAACAGGACACCAAGTCCCATTGCCAAAGCTTGGATTCTCAGTGTATATTCGACCAGACCCATATGCAATCTCTTCGGTTAGCGCAGTCACAGACCAGTGAAACAACCAGGAGCGACTGTCTTAGAGGCATAGCAGGGTCACAGCATGACTCACCAAGTGCCATGGTAGGTGTCGTGGTAGTTCATGTCAGTGGTCAACTGAGCTGTTTTGCACTAAGTAGTTGGAAGTGGAGGCACTTACGCCATCAGTAGCAGAGGTGCTTTGCTTGTGAAAGGTGGCCATCGCTTTCCCAGCCTGCTGGCAATCATTGTGACACAGTAGGCTGGCAATCATTAAGACACAGTAGGCTGGCAATCATCGTGACACAGTAGGGTGACAGGAATGTCTGCTTTGCTTAGCAATGCATTTCTTTGTACTATGTGCAAGAAACCCTCCTGCAGACAAGCACATCTGTAAGGTGCCCAACAAGTGCATTGGGTTATAGCCTCTCCAACTCAGTCATCAGACTCAACCTGCTTGAGCTTGATTCTGCTGCTGTGCGTCAGACCAAACGCGATTAGCTGAAGACTCAAGTTGCCGAAAGCTATGATGCTGACAAAACACCAAGGCGTGAATGTGACTGGCTCTCACTCAGCCTGAGCGAGCAAGCATGGTCAGAAAAAGCACAGCTGACTCGCTGAGGTGTAGTGACTGTCAGTTGTTGCATGCCTTTGAGGCTTCAGGTTTAGCAAGCAGCTCCAGCATAGCCTTAGCTTGACATTCCTTGCTTGCATCAATGTCCCAAAGCTTTGATATATAGTGAGATGTAGGCTTTGACCAGCAACAGCAGAGCCATAGCCCAAAACCCTTTGTGCTCACCGGCATCCAGAAGCTTTGATGGCTGCTGAGATGTGGGCTGTGACCAGCAAGCAGCAACAGCATACCCACAGCTTGACAATCCTTGCTTGCATCATTTTCCCAAAGCTTTTATGGATTTTCAGATGTAGGCTTTGACCAGCAAGCAGCAACAGCGTAGCCATAGCTTTGACAGCCCTTGCACATCCAGAAGCTTCGATGGCTGTTGAGATTTGAGCTCTGATCAGCAACAGCGTAGCCATAGCTTGACAGCCCTTGCGCTCATCAACATCCAGAAGCTTTGATGGCTGTTGAGATTTGGGCTTTGACCAGCAAGCCGCAACAGCATAACCAAAGTTTCATAGCCCTCGCTCACATCAATCTCCAGAAGCTTCTATGTTTATGCTTGCCGACCTGATCAGCATGGCATAACAGCAGTTCTGTGCTCAATCGGCTGTTTTGTGAGTTGACTAGCAATTGTATGCACAGCATGCAGATTTAGAGGACAGCTGTAGTTACAACGTATCCGCAGGTACAAGGTGACTGCGCTGTGCATCAGATCTGCATGTCACTGCTGCCTCACATTTGCTTTCAGCTACGCAGAACAGATTCAGTCATGGTTGTGCAGCTAAAGAGGGTGATTGACAATCGCATGCGGAGCATGCAGATCTGTTGGACACTGCAAGTTACACTGCACTTGCAGGTACATCGTGACTGCACTTTGCATCAGATCTGCAGATACCTGCAGCATGATGTTTGCTTGCAGCGCATGACAATGCAGGCCTGCACAGAGAACAGATTCAGTCAAGATTGTGCAGCTAAAGAGGATGATTGACAATCGCATGCGGAGCATGCAGATCTGTTGGACACTGCAATCACACTGCACTTGCAGGTGCAGCGTGACTGCAAGTTGCATCAGATCTGCAGATAATTGCAGCATCATGTTTGCTTGCAGCGCATGCCAATGCAGGCCTGCACAGAAAACAGCATCAGTCAAGATTGTGTAGCTGAAGAGGGCGTTCGACAATTGCACAGTTCATTTGCACTGTGCCGGCAGGTACGGTGTGAGTACTCTGCGCATCAGCTGTGCATGTAAGGGCAGCATCATAATGGCTTGCGGCGCATGGAACTGCTGGCTTCCACACAGGACAGCATCACTCATGGTTGTGCAGCTGATGAGGGGAGGTCATTTCTGCCTCTTCAGACTTTCAATGAACAGATTGCCCATCTGATGTCGGTGACCAGGCACTGCAGTTCTGGTTGGCTTTGATGCTCAAAATGCTTCTGAGCGGCAGTCATGGCAGGCTGACGAAGACTCAACTGCTGCCGGCGGTTCTTCTCCCCCCAATTCCCGCTCTCCGCAGTCAAACCCTTCAAGAAGCTTGATACATGTTCTGCCTTCTTGCTAGCTGGCACTGCAAGGCGCAGGCTGTTCTGTTGCCTGCATCTGTATTGGCATGCTCCAGTCATGACAACATGTGGTGCTGACAGTCTTTATTTCTGCCTCAATTATATCATGGTTAGCATTTCAACATGTTTTCGAACAGCCCATGGCTGTTGACAAACAGATTTAGGTCAGAAACAAATGACACCACAAAGTCAAGCGTATTGCACATTGCACAGTGTCCTGCTGCTGATGTTAACACCTATTGCTGCTGCTGCTGTCATTGAAGCTGCTGCTGCTACTGCTGCTGTCATTCAGTCGAGCCGTCCAAAAGGGTTTGACACCAAAAGTTGCTGTTGTTTTGGTGCAGGGACAGTCTCTTTCCCACCTTTGGATCTATGGGGAAGCCTGCACATCACTTGCCTTGTCTCAATTTGACAATGAAAGGCAAAGACTTTTATTTTCTTGCAGGGATAGGACGCAGTAAACCTTGAGGGCGCCTGTCAAGCAACAGCTACTGCTGCTTATAAAAGCTGACGCTGAGACTCAACTATAGAAAAAAAATTGTAACACGTTCAAACGTTGCCAGCTTGATAGAGTAAATTGCTGTCATTGAAGCTGCTAATCCTGTGGTGCAGAGACAGAAAGCGTTGGATCCTGAGCGTACCAGTCAAAGGAGAGCTATGGCTGGACGATGGAGCAGTGGCAGCAGTCAGGGACCAAAAGAAGTCTCTGTTTGCTGCGGGCATCCTCAAAATCACTGGGGACTTTGCAGCTCAGGATGCTGTTGTCCTGTGTGACTCCAATGGATATGAATTTGCCAGGGGCCTATGTAACTACACCCAAGCAGATGTGCAGAAAGTTCAGGTGAGATGTGCCTCATGCTGCCCCGAATGCTGTTGTGTTGTGTGACTCCAATTGGTATGAATTCGCCAGGGATCCATGCAGCAGCTGTGCAGAAAGTCCAAGTGAGATCTTTCCCATGCTGCTTTACTGGCTATGACGCTTCCGCCATGGGATGTTGTAAGTGCAGCTGCAAATCCTGCAGCATGGTAGGAAGGTTGGGGTTGTACAAGCTGCCATGCTCTGGAAAACATTATAAACATGCCCTCTCGCAAGCCGACCAGCTTTTGTGCTGCCCACGGTTTGTGAGTCTCTGTACGGTGCTTTCTCTTGATCTTGCATATATATCGCTGCTGCTGACAGCAAGCAAGCTGGTGTGTCTGCAATCTGCGCAGGGTCACACGGCGGTCATGGATGGCTTAATACACTGCACAAAATGTCGAACTAGTGCACTGCTGTCATAGGGCAAATCAAGCAAGGTGTTTCTAGATGAGCTAGGCTTTGTTGGGCGTGAAGAGATCATTCACAGGAACAACATCTGCCTACTCAGCATCATTCAGAACCTGGACTCAGACACACCTCAGGACGGCACACCCTTCATGTCTGCTGATGACGAACAGTCACCCGTCAAAATCCAACCAACACATTATGGAGGCATGACTCATCAGACTGGCATTCCTGGGTTGAGTCATACTGGATGGGCACCGCAGCAGCAGCAACAGCAGCCACCAGAGCACAACTGGTACCAAGATGGCTATGGGAGTGCTCCAAACCCTACATCCAACCCTATGCAACAGCAGCAGGGTCACATGGTGAATGGGGTTGAGCACATGCAGCAGTGGCAGCAGCAGCAGCAGCAGCAGCAGCAGCAGCAACAGCCACAACAGCAGCAGCCACAGTATGGCCAGAGTCAGTATCAGTCACAGGGTCAGGGGCAGGGCCAGGGGCAGTTGGGTGCAACAGCCCCGCATAGCGGAACCTATCCTCCTAGTTTCCCGCCAGAAAGCCAGCAAACCTGGCATGGTGCTGGCGGGAACTCAACAGCTGTCAAATCAGAGCCCACCGCTCAGGCGCCCTTTGGCTTCCCGCCACAGAGAAACCCTAGCGCCGCTCCCGCCTTGCCAAACCCTAGTCCTGCTTTGCCGCCATCATCTGGCGCATACGGTGCATATGGTGGGAGTATTGCAGCTCAGGATTCCCAATCTGCTACCTACAATCCCTTTCAGCCCAGCTATGCTCCTCAGGTAGCAAATGCTTGTTTGCCACTCTACAATCTATGCTTCTGCCTTGACAACTCTGTCAAACACGCACATGCATGCCTCTTGGCACTCATTGAGTCAAGGTCATCCTGCTTGCCGGCCGTTTGCACGACACTGGAACGAAGTGATGTTGCGCCCTGAAATCTGGACATTACATGACCTGCTATTGCCCTCAAGAGCGGTTACTTGAACAGTAGCTGGACCGTCTATCATTTATTCCATTGTCGTCTGCTTCAATCTGGTGTGATGCTGCACAGGCCCCGGGCAGGCATGTACCACCTCAGATCCCCCCAACAGCCCCACATGCCACTGATGCAAAGGGCCCCTACCAGCAGGGCTTCTCAGGCCAAGCCCCTTTGCCACACACTAGCTCAGGTCATTCAGCTGGGCAAGCAAGCAGGGACAACAGAGACAGCAGAGCACCTTCAGGTGTTACACTGCATGACAGCCATTGTCAATTGTCATGCATATGTCATTCAACAGGCACCCCACTGCCCTGAAACGCCATAGGCTGTCTTGTCATCACATAGCACACAATGACACCAGAGCACCTGCAGGTGCCTTAATGCTTGGCAGTCATGCAGTTGTCATAGTGTCATCCCACTATCATGTACTGTTGTCCAAATGTTGCTGTTGCCCTCCTAACGTGAAAGCTACAACAAACTTGGAACTGCAGCGCTCACACATAGTCAGCATTTTGACCAGAGCATTGCAATGAGAGACTTGAACTGGACATCTGCTAGTATACAGGCACAATGAGTCACCTTGCCATGACTCTCCATACCTTGAATGCAGTCATGCTTTGATACCAATGCACACTGTGGGATCTTGCAGTTCGGCTTGCTGGTCAGCTCATCATCCTGCGTGCTATGTTGCAGTTGCAAGTGCACACAAACCTTGTTTTGAACATGCTTGAGATTTGATTTGGTGTGTTCCGTGTGCAGGTTCAAAAGGCAAAGCTCACTCTGGACCTGCTCACAAGAAGCGTCAGTTTGAGAGCACAGCCCCAAAAGGTGGCAGCAACCCTAGACAGAACACCTACCATCAGGGGTAATTCAGATCACGCTCAACCTGAAGCAACGCATGTCTGATTGGGTGCTTTTCCTTCCAAACTCATACTGACTCATGGCACACCAACACGTACTTTGTTATTGCTGCTATGTACTGCACCGTGATGGTTTGACACAGGCGCTGTGTAGCATGTGTGCGTAATGTACACCTTTGTAGACTGTCATCCAGGAATACACAAAGTCTGTGTTTCTGGATGCTTGACGATAAAGTTGTGCATTGTTGCATCTGACATGCCATCACTCCGTCAGTGTCTAACGTCACAGACTGTGACTGTTTTGCACAATTCACGCAAACAAGGCACCACTTGTACTCACCTCTGATGCGTATCAAAGTGATGCCTGCTGTGTGGTGCAGCAGCCACCCTAGGAGCAGCGCCCCAATGAGCAGTGGTGCAGCTGGTGTCAATGAGCGCATGCAACATCTGCAGTCAAGAGGGCACCCTCAAGGTAAGCCAACCAGAGACTGCTGCATTCGCTGCTTTCAGAAACTGCTGCATTGACTGCTGCCACAGACTGCTGCATTGACTGCTGTCATAGACTGCTGCATCGACCGGTTGTGCATGCTACAAAGTCGTGCATTGTACTGATAACGTCCCTAGGACAGACATTCAAGATAAGCCATCCAGGGACTGCTGCATTGACTGCTTGTGCATGCTGCAAAGCTGTGCATCAGACTGATGATCTCTTCGGGATAGACACTCAAGATACGCCAACCAGAGGCTGATGCATTGAGTGCTTGTGCATGCTGCAAAGCTGTGTGGGAGACTGGAGATTTCTCTCAGGACAGCAAAGCTGGCAATGGCAGCAAAAGCTTGTTGTGCATGCATCAGCCTTCCATCAGATGGTCTGCGGTCTATCATGGGCTGTGACCAATGGTGGCTTGTCTGATTATGCGCTTGGTGCAAATGCATATGGCATGCATGCTGGCATGCTTGTGAGCTGAGGTAAAAAGTATTGCAGGTGAGGATGATACAGACTGGCATGCAGAACTGAGGAGTGCCATTGCTGCAGAACAAGGGACTGATGCTTCAATGCAAGGTGGCATGGGCATGATGGGCTTCATGCCATCTGCAAACCCTGCATGGCGTGATGCTGACTTTAGGACTCAACAGTCAAGGCCATATGCATACGGCAATCAGCAGCCTGACATCAATGAGCAAGGCTGGCTTCCGAGATGACATGCTGGTCAAGCCAAAAGTCTAGCATAAACTCAGCATACATAGCAGGATACTCAAGTTCAAATTGAATCTTCAGTATTTCCAGGTTGTCGGCATTCTTGTATGTTCCTCGCAATAGATAACATGAATCATAAAACAGTAGGTCAGCAAAGCAAAGTGTGTCTTGCCTAGCTCGGTCTGGCTGTGTTGCAATGTTCAGTAGGCAGCAAAGCTGCAAGCCAAGCTGCTCAATGCAGTTTTTAAGCTGGTAAATTCGGCATAATTGCCCACTGACACATTGTTCTGCTAGTGTTTGCACAAAACAGAATGGCTTGCGTGACTTCAGAAGGCCATTTCAACGAGTGGCTCATCGTCTGCTGCCAAAGTGTGCCCAAGAGCCCCGGCTTTCACATATACATGCAGAATGGGCAGATTGGCCCGGTTTGACATCATCAATGCTGCTGTAGCACAACACTATAATTCTCAGACTTGTGTCGAACAAGCTGGAAGCTGAACAAGGTGTGACAAACTGTAAATGATCAAATTATGAAAGGTAATTTTGGCAAAATCTGGGCCTCCTCTGCTCGCAGTGGCTCCCGTCATGATGCCTCAAGAGATAGCCTTTTTCTCCTTTTCTTGGACTCACATGTCTTGCAGTTGCAGCGCGGCCAGCACTTCCACTGACTCCCCATAGTAAGTCCCATGGCCCCAGTTACGCATGTCTTCAATGGCCTTCTCAATGTCAGGCACTTTGTGACTGCCCATCACCTGCGCAACAGTATACAGAAAACATGGCTTTCAAGCAGAACAGGAATGAGAGGAGCCATTAGAGTCAGCTGTCAATGCGTGATGAACAGCTTGAATGCTGCATTGCTTGAAACTTGCTCAGCAAAGGCAGTCAAGGGAGTAGGCTTCTGAATCAGTAATCGATAAAAGGGCTTGAGTGCAATCCGCAAGACACCAGACCCCACACAGGATTTAGCGAGGCGATGTTGCTGTACATGGCCAGAGATGTTGGGTTTGCTTACTTGAAAAGACATGACACAGGAGCAAGGAAGGCGTTTTGCTGTATGTGGCCCAAGGGCATGGCTTGACTAATGTTTATAAGACCCCACACAGGATCAAGGCAGGCAATGCTGCCGTACATGGCCCAAGAGCTGGGCTTTGCTAATCTTGGACAGACACCAGGAAGAAATCAGAAAGGCAATGTTGCTGTATGTCACCAAACGGCTTGGCTTGACTAATATCCACAAGACACCACACAGGAGCAAGCTATTCAGTCTTGCTGTATATAGCCAGCGGCTTGGCCTTGCTTTGGCTTACCTTGAAGAGATACCAGAAAGAAGCAAGGAAGGCAATGTTGCTGTAAGTGGCCGTGAGGGCTTGGCTTTGCTTACTTTGCAAAGACACCACACAGGAGCAAGGAAGGCAGTGTTGCTGTACATAGCCAGCGGCTCGGCTTTGCGTACCTTGAAACGACATCACACAGGAGCAAGGCAGGCAATGTTGCTACACATGGCTAGAGGGCTTGGCTTTGTAGACCTTGAAAAGACACCAGGCAGCAGCAAGGAAAGCAGTGTTGCTGTTTGTGACCAAAGGGGTTGGTTTTGCTGACCTTGAAAAGACCATTACACAAGAGCAAGGAGCAGAGGGCTTGGCTTTGCTCACCTTGAAGAGACACCAGACAGGAGCAAGGAAGGCAATGTTGCTGTATGTGGCCAAAGGGGTGCCGTCCAGCTTGTAGCCAGCAGAGATCAGGTCTTGACTCTCAAAAAATCTCTGCTGTGCTTGCAGCAATGGCAGAATGCGCTGGTCTTTGCTCTGTAGATAGTACACAGCTAAACGCCATGGCGCTCTGCAGGCATCAAACTGCAGCACTCAACTATATTATCTATAATGACTCACACAAATGTAATGAATGTAGATGTCATATATGTCAAAATGGTGTCACTCATGTCAAAGAGTAGCTGTGAGCCTGCAGCTGATTGGTGTGTATGGAGGAATGCGGCACAGGCCTTGTGGATGCATCATCAGGCGGTGGACTTGGTCTAAATCTTACTGACACAATGCTGTCCATACGCCATATTGCTCAATGCTCCGTCACTGTAGCCAGGTCAAACTTCAACTTGCTGAGAACATTGCATCTAGGCAAGCCCAAACAGGACATTCATTTATTGCATTCGAGCAGTCTCAGCAGCACCTGCATGAGTTCCAGTTGTACTCGCCATCATTGTCCTTCTCCAGCACTTTGCCCTGGCAGGGCATATACTGCTGCTGCTGGTGGTCATACACCAGAAAGTCTGCCAGCAAGCCTGTTTGTGGGTTCAAGCTGAGCTGATGACTCAACACGGCAATGGTGGCATCAAGCACTTGTCTCCACTCTGCAGACCGCTCAGTGTCTACCTGCACAGAGGCAGTATAATATCTCTCACAACCTCAGATACCTTACAATCTTGCATTCTGCTTGGACAAATCATGCTCAAGGTCTTGCTGTTCAAAGCTTTCACCATCTTTGATAGCTTTTATCAAGATTGCAGGTCATGAATGCATCAAAGGTCTCGCAAATCAGCAGCTTCAGGGAATAAACTCTGTATGCCTGATTCGAGCAGCATGCAAGCTTCCATGATAACAGCACATGATGTGTGCCCTGCCCTGAACTATGCTGGCTGCGTCAAAGTGTGCCAGCAAGTCAGGCATAGTACATCGGGCGCAACAAAGTTAAGACTTTCAGCAAAGTGGCAGGTGAAACAACAGCTGAGGGTTTGCACGAGACAGCATAGGCGTATCACAGTTTACAATGTCACCTCGCTGAAAAGCTTGAAGTGTGTAAGCATGTAATCAGAAGCGCGCGACACAAAATGGTACTTGTTGTTGGGGGCATTGGCTTGCAAGCCAGTCTTCGTTAAGCACCAGTCGCCAAGGTTGGTGACAAGCGTCTCCTGGTTGATGCAGTACTTCCAAAGGGCAGCACATATCTGCGTTCAAAAAGACGCATTCAGTTGCCAGATGTATTCAGGGCAACACCTTGCACACACTCATTGTCGTTTGATGTCTGACAATGGCGTAGGTTGCACATGATATACTATTCATGTAGTTCATATGGCTCCCATTGCATGCCAATTTAGGATGATGCAGACAAGAGGTGACTGCGTCTGTGTTTTGAGAGCATTGGACAATGCAACACAGTCACCTTGACCCCCCTGCCTGTGTGAGAGCTGCAGTTCCACTTGCGCCCAGCCAGCAAGAGCGCATATGCAGCATCTAAGTCACCATCTGGGGCAGAGCTGGTGGCATTGGCATCATCATCAGGGTTTGTGAAGGTCTTGCCATTGCGCTTGACCTGAACTGCACAAGCACGCAGCACTGCAGTTGCATCATTACATGCATGTATGCATGTGCCAACAATCGTGCATGAGTAATGTCATTGAGAGGATCAGACTGCACACTCAACTGATAGCAAACATCCTGCTGCAAATGGTAAATCTGGCAGGATATACAGAGCGCAATGCACAATGCTCAGTAGCATTACACTGATGTCATTGCCGATGCATACCTGTTGCCAACACATGAGGCCTTGCTCATTCTCGAAGTGGTTGTAGAAGGTCAGGAACTGATCAAAGTCGGATCTTGCGTCAGCGAGCACACTGGCGAGCAGACCGTACCTGCTCAGACATACACGCGTAAGTCGCATATCAGACACGGGCAAGTCAGTGGTCATTGCGGTAAGAGCCGCACCCGCTGGCTTCTGATACAGTAATCGCATCTTTCGGATGCGACAGGCCTTGAGCGTTGTAGTTTGCAAACAGGCCGTGCTCGTCGCTTTCGACGTACCTATCGCGCCAGACTGCATAGTTGATCATCGTTTACCAGACGCTCACAGTTCGAAGCCTGTTCAGGTGGCCTTGCTTGGAGTTGGCCTACCCGCCATTTCACAGCAAGATTGAGATTTGCATGATGCAGATCAACATGCATTTGCTGCATGTTGTTTCCGCGGTGACACACAACATGCCATGCAGGACCTGCTGTAAATCATTGATGTGGACAGGTTGCTAAAAGTCTGAGAAGTCAACCCTCTTGTGAGTTTGGCCCAAACCTTTTCAGGGTCCAGCCATGCTTGGACATCGCAGAGTCTGTTGAACAGGTTGGTGGCTGTTCCAAGCCCTAACCATTGCAAAAGGGGCTGCACAGCAACAGAAACAGCACAAGCTTCCTTTGGGATCAAAGCACAGCCAGACAAGCACGAGCCTAGTGCACCATACATGTGACTTTTGATCTGAAGAATTCGAAGCTATTGCTGCAGCCACCAGAACATGCTGGACCGAGCCAACTGAAATACAACATGTCACTGCTTGCTGCAGGCTACGTACACGTTAAGACCTGCACGACCCTGAACACGGAGTCAAAATAAATAGCCGGTGTATAATCAGACCACTTGGATATCTGTGTACTCAGGGCCTATTTTGCAGCTTAATGTCCTGGGTGAAAGAACTAACATGTGCAAACTCCTTTGTATTGCAGCACTCAGTGCATTGTACTTCTGACGAATTGTACGTGAACATTCATGCAACCAGAAACAAAACAACCAGAAACTACACACCTGCAGCTAGAACCTACACACCTGCTTACTGCTGCTTTACTAGACATCACTGCGGAGATCTCAAGGCCTTCAGACCTTCCTGGCCTTCACAGATAGTTATGAGTGCAAGAATGCTGCCCGCCCCAAGCGCCACACAGCCAGCATACAGTGAGCACTGCCTCAAATGATAACTCCAAGTGCTTGTGCGCTGCTGCTCTTCAAGCTCCTCTGTGCGCCGCTGCTCTTGCCACCTAGCTGTCATGCTGTGCAAGTTGCTGTAACGCTTCCTGCAGTTGCACATGGGCTTTCAGCTTGCATCGACCCACCGCAGCCAGCAAGCAAGCAGGCAGGCAGGCAGGCAAGCAAGCAAGCAGGCAGGCAAGCAAGCAAGCCAACAAGCAAGCGAGCGAGCGAGCGAGCGCATCTGCTGCAGGCACATGAAGCGAAAGATGGGTGAGCAGCCACACTGCTGTTTCATGTTGGCTCAGCAATCCTTCATCATAACTACTGCATGGGAACCAGCATGCCTTGTGCAAGCAAAAGGAGATAAAAGGAGGTTCAGCAGTCAGATGCAGAACAGCCCCAAAGCATTCAGGTGCATTGGCAGTGCTATGCCACATACACTTACAATGGGCCTGCTCAATATATCACACGTGTACTGGCATCATTATAATGGGTTCAAATTCAGGTGGACAATGACTTACTGCAATCGCTCAACCTCCTCCTTATGCTGTGCTGCTACATCCTGCTCAGCAACAATGCGGCCAAACAACCTGGTGGTGAACCTTGCCGCAAACGCCTGCAAGCAAGAATCTTTCAGACTGATGCTTTACAAACTTGCAACTGGCTGAAACACACACCCCACAGGATGGATTGTGCAGGTGTCACGCTTTGCCAGAGGAGTGATGCAAACATACACATGACAAACTGTTATTTTGGACAGAATTACAGCGCACATCATCCTTGTGACTTTTGAAAGGACGCGCAATCCCATGTCTTCAAGCTGTCTAGTCACCTCACTGGCAACACAGACTTAATGTGCATCTTTGCAGTGTGACACGGCAGTGGTGCCAATGATGTTGCTTACACTGATCTCTTCATCAGCCTGATGCTGCTGGACAGCCCGCTGAAGCATAGCATTCTCTTCCTTCAGTGACTTGTTGTCATCCTTGAGCGCAGCATTTTCTGTCCTGAGGCCAAACAGCTCAGCGTTCATGTGCTCCCGCTGTTGCCTCAACTCCCTGACCACCTCATCAGCAGCAAGCCGCTGTTTCTTCTCATGTGTAAACTGAGCTTGCCTGCAGAATAACCTAAATCTTTGACATGTCTCAGACCGAAGCTGCTATGACTTTGGCTGTAGATCTGCTATCAGTGCATGAAGGTGTTGATTGTTCCATACATGAGGGATCTGGCGTGGACATTGCATGATTTTGTGCTTGCATGTCAGGCGTGAATGAAACTGTATCAACTGTAGTGCTAGTGATGTATGCTTGAGATTACCCACCAGTCTGTCCACAGTCCTGTAGGCTTTCTTGGCGGCGTTGTGGTGCCATTCTGTAACGACTGCAAGCCTGCAGTGCCAGTATGATGTCAGGATATGCTAGTCAGCCAAATAAGCAGAAATTCAGCTGATGGGAATTAGAGGATTGCGCGCGCACCTTCCTCACTCGGGTCTACCTGTGATGAAGCACTGCTGCCAGGAGCTGCAGAGACAAGACAACATTGTTGCTGGGCACGGCTGATTGGATTGGCATAAGTGGGGTTCAGAACTACTGCTTACCTTCGCTATGGGCATCATACCACTGAGAGACTTCGCTCCTGTTGTCTGGTGAAGCAGCATCTAGAAAGTCCTGGTCTTCACTTTGTGCGTCTTCATCGTTGTTGCTTGTGCCATTTGCATCTGAGGCCTGCCGGGACACTAAGTCACGCAGGTTCACCATATCCGTGCTTTCAGAGATGAACCTCAGAGGCCAACTTTGCATAACCGTCTGCAAAGCTAGCAAGGCTGGCACAGCCCACAAAGTAAAGTTGCTTCGTCCTGACGTGCCTTACAATGCAAGTTTAGGAGCGATATGATCTCACGGAGCTACACTTTCGACCTTCCGGCCACAAAGCACAGTCAAAGCCTGAGCAGATCAAACAACAGTGCTCAAGCTGGACGCAAGCTGGAAGCAACAAGCCCGTGTGCTGCGAGCGTTAAATTGTCGCACACTAAGGCACCAACTGTGAGCTTTGCACAGGCGAATGTCGAAGGCAACCGCAACTCAATGCCGCAGACATCAATACATCTCCGTAACGCCTGCCCTTAGTAACAGAAAATGTTGCTAGCAATTAGCTGCAAGCCTTGCAGCAAGCGGGAAAAGCTCCTGACACCATGCGGAGCAGTTGCTGTTCTGTTCAATGACAGCAATTCTCAAGATTTGTTGCTTCCTCGACTGGAGCCTTGCCACCCACTGACCGACAGCCGACTTGAAGTGTTATCTGTGATCGTCGTGTGGACACCACCACCTCATACCGTGCACAGCGGCAGCACAAGCTTGCCTGGTGTTAGCTGCATGCAGGTGCAATGAGTGGTGGCCATGCCTGGCAAGACGGTCTGCAGCAGCTTTGCACACAAGGCACGTTGGCTGGGTATGCACTGTTGACGAGAGATGGGCGCTGCGAGCTGGCTGAAGGCTTGCTAGCAGGCTGCTTTGGCATGCCCGGGTCAAATGATGTCAGTCTGGCCGCCCAGCAGTTCAGTCATGTGTTTGACTCTCAGAAGCAAGCTCAAGCTTTCAATCTGCTGGAGCAGAAAGCTGTTGTCTTCAAGCAGACTCCCTGCGACATATATGCAATCTCCCGAAAAAGGCAGCTGGGCTTGTGTGTGAACAATCTCCCGTTTGGTGTGCTTGTCTGTGTCTATTGTAAACCATACTTGCCTCAAACAGTCATTCCACGCCTTGAAAAGCTATGTTCAATGTTCAGAAAGTAGTTTTGCAAAATCAAAGATGTATCGTTCCAAAAGGAAACGTCATTCTTTTTTGCTCCAATGAACACAAACCATTTACAACAAAAATCTTTGCCAAGTGAATTGCCCTGTCTGGACTGGATGATGCCCTACACATGCAGCACATGCACCAGTAGACTCAATCTGGCATCTGATGCAGACGCAATGGGCCTGTATCCTCGTTTCTGCCTGTCTTTATCATCCCCATGCAGGAGACAGCATCAGCTGTTGGTAGTCTGTGCTTGGCTTACTCCGCCTCAGCAGCAAGGCTCATCGCCCTCAAGCGCGACTCATGCGACAAGATGCATGAATCCATCATCAATCAGTGATCACTGCGTCCATAGAGGAAAGCATCAAAATAAGAAAGATGTGCTGAATCCACAAATGCTGGGCATCTCACTAGTCACAGCAAATAGCTGACAGTCAGATCCAGCAGGTTGAAACAGAGAGTTAAAAAGCACAGGACTGAAATGGAGTACTCAACACAATTAATGATCTGAGCAAACTACACAATCAGCACAAAGCCACGTTATCTAGGAACTGTGCCTGACCCCCTCTACCACTATTGTATGAAACAGCCTACACACACACTCAGAACTTGTACATTGATTACTCTAGCTGACATCCAGCTGTGTCAGAGCAAGATGTTCACAATAACACATTCGACCTGCTGCATGTTGAGCTTACTGAACAGTCATGGCCTACTTGCCCATGACTGCTTGCCTGGTGGCGTACATACATTGTTTGAAGGCTGATGTAGCCATCATCAGCACAAACTTTACCCCCTGAGTTCCTCCAGGGAAATAGGAAGCCACATAATACAATAGCGCCAAAAGCTGCACAAACAAGCTCAGGTATACGCAGCTTGCTCAGCACAGACCTTGCCAAGTAGAGAGTTGCGAAGAGCAAGAGGTAAGCATCAGACAATGAGATAGCTTACCTGTAGAGCACAACAGACCAATGACATAATGTAGCTGTGCATGACCAGCGCAGCATACAAGGTGCCAAACATTGTGATCAAATACCCTGCAGGTAACACAAACAGCCATTAGGGTTGATGTATACATAGTCTCAAGGCACCATGCGCAAAAGCTTTAGTGATACCCACATAGGCTAGAGAGCACAGCAGCTTGTGACTCAACGTCTGTGCACGCACTCAACATCAAACAGCCTTATGTATGAATGTTGTTTCGAAGAATCTGGTCAAGACTGCGAGGTATCTCTCAGGTGATCATTGCTGCTACTCATACCTGCAGTGAATGGTAGTCTTGGAGCTGACAGCATATGTGCTGCCTGCTGTTTCAGCCCACGCAGCGCTGCAAAGCCCGCCATGACCAGCAGGGAGCCAATGGTGAAAGACAAAGCAAACTTTGACGGCGCAATCGCAATCACAGGGAGGAAAATGGAGAAGGCAATGATCATGAAGACCAGGCCAGACCCAATGAACGCAAAAAAGTATGCAAATTGCTGTGGAGATGGCATCCTATACCTGCAAGGCCCAGACACAACATGAGATTTGCTCATTGGTTGCACAACGCTGAGCTTCAATGACTTACGTCTCGACATGAGTTGTGACTTGAGTATGCAGCCCTTTAGCTCCTGTGGTGGCACGAGTGATGTGCCCACTGAGGAAACCTCCCATCGAGTTGCCTCCCTCCTCCATGCGGGTGATGACTTTATCAGAAGTCGATGAACCTGCCTGCTCCACCTCATACTTCTGCCACTCAGCTAGTACGGAAGCTGGAGCTTCGTTGTCTGGCACGGGCCCAAACCACCCTCTGACCACCTCCATGACGCAGCGCTACCAACGCGCTGAATGCTCAGAAGAAACGACAAGATGGCTGACCAGTCAAATGCTGCGTGCTATCCCTAGAAAGATCGTTCAACCTGACCTTGCTGGTGACTGATCAACGTCACGCCTATTAGGCAGAGCTGCGCTTAACTCCAAGCAGCTAATGAAAAGCAAGTGAATATGAGTATGCTGCGAACGAGTCTTGCTACAGGCACACCTACACAGCTTGCGATGTAGCAAGTCGATACTGACCTGCTGGAGCGTCAGGTGCAGAAGCTGAAGGAGTCTTCTTCACAGCAAGAAATGAAGCAGTGCAGCACTACATCAGATTCTGACAAACAGCTCCAAGGTCTGTCTTTAACCTGATGAGCATGGTTCTACTGACATGCTCCTGTCATTTTGACTGTTGATGACCAATACTGGAGGTGCAACAACCTGATACATGATTAACAAGTCACGAAACAACTCCATGCATGGACCACATGGTGATATACTTCAAATTTGTCACCCACTTGCACAGCATGGTGTAGGATGTCAGCATCAGGCATTCTGCAAATCTAAGGCATAATCTAATGTCTGCACTGCCTATCGCTAGCTACTGCCTGAATGCTTGCTTTGTTTTGCATCCACATGTGGCTACAATTCTGGCTGCTGCTGGTTGCATGCATGCAAAGCAAATGCGGATGGTCTGTTGCGGATCATTCCAAAAAGCTAGCAGCTGTCTCAGGAATGGTCCAGGCAGCCGTCTCTACGCAAATTGCCGTCCAAAATTGTGCTGATTGTATAGTACAATGTCTTAAGCGATCAGACCTCAAGGATGTTCCAGCTGCAATGACATTCCGCTTTACTCTTCATCATCACTATCACCAACAAAGTCACCTGGACTGAAGGACTTTATGCCAGCCACAGCGCTGTAGTGCATCAGCTGGGCATTGAGCTTAGCAATGTCCTTGGCATATGTCTGCTCTTGTGCAACAATCACCCTAGACTGCTGTGCAATCTGCAAAACGACACAAGGAATTGACGATTTGCAAAATGGCATAAGGAGCTCAAGCTATGTCACAGCTGATATGGCTGGAGTCCTATGCTGCTTTTACTTACACAGGCTCCTGTTATGATGCCTAACGACAAAGACCTTTCTTTTCTGTTTTGTCTTGATCTTGAGCACAAGAAGGTCCAAAGACATTCACCATGCTGCGTGAATGCTGTGGACACAGCGCAAGTTGCCAGGCGCAAGATGCAGCCAAGATCTAATGCTGCTGAACCTGCAAAGTTGAGCTTACCTGACAGCAGAATCAAGCCGTCAAAAACATTATCAGCCAGTATTTGTGGCCTTGTGCAGCACAGAGTGCAAGCACTGCAACATGCAAACAAGTATAGCTTGGCTGCGGCCTAGCTTTGACCTTGGCACCTGCAACCGGAGCATCTTACCTGTGCATTTGCAGCAGCCAGCTTTTGAATAGATTCCAAAGCGTTGGCTTTCCAGTCAGCAGCCTCCCAGCCCTGCTTCTCCATCTTGGCCAAGTTACGGCGCTGCTGCTGTGTCATTTGCTGATGAGCTGCTTGCAATTGATCCTACACAGTTGTTATTGACATGACTGAACCAATGCTGATGAAATTGAATGAAAAGATGACATGGACACCATGGCTGCGGTGCTTCCAGAACCTAACTTCCGCTCCTGAAATTTCGATCCTGCATTTCAGGTGCAGAGGCAGATTCAAGCACTGTCAGGTGCAAAAAGAACAAATATGCTTCTACTGACCATAACATTGCCCTGTTTCATGCACCAGGGCCAAATGTCAGGAACTTGACACAGACAGAGACTGCCTCAGCACATGCAAAGCTGAAGCTGGCATACCACGTACAAAATGTTATCACATGCAGTTAAAAGGTAACTTATGTGAAATCAGTTGCTACAGATGAGGTGCGCCCATAACAAACCTGTAAGGAGTCTGCAAGACTGCTCTGCGTTTGTACATCTTCTCTTAGGGTGTCCATCTGATTGCTCAGCCTCAGTACCTCTCCCTGCAGCTGTGCTGCATTGGCCCCAGCTGTGGTAGATGCTCTTTCTGCTTGGTAAGCACGCTGATTGGCCAACATCAACTGCAACAATCTTGCTTACAGTGAATGAAATGCATCGGCAAACTGCCAGCTGGTGGTGTATCTGTCAGGTCTGCCTTTTGACACATTGCTTTGTGAAGAGCAAGACCAGCAGTTGTGCATAGCTAACTACGGCAGCCAGATTTGCAAGGACATCGAACTGCAAAACATGCCCAAGACTTCATGAAGTATTAAGCAAGCAACGAACAGTGAGATACAGGCAGCCTGGGATTCGTCAAGCTTGCACTTGTACACAAGTCCCACCTGTGACATAAGCTCTGCGTGATTGGCAAGACATTGATTATTCTCCTCTGCAAGCGCATGGTTGAAGGTTAGCAGCTGCTCATGCTGATGTTGCAATGTTTGAAGATCTGAACTCCCTCTTGAATGGCTGTTGTTGACATCATGTTGCAAGCGCTGGCTGCTGTCCAGGAGAGCCTGCATTTCGCAACATCAGCAGTAAGTTCGATACTTCAATGAGAAATTGTGCTTTCAATCTTTGGAATTTGTTAATTTAATTCATGAACAGATGCAGCTTGCGTGTTATATGAAGCTGCACAATGTTGATACAGGTCTTGACAGTACGCGGTGCATTGCAGCTTGTTCATGGGAGTTGTTTAGAATTCATGTTACATCCTTGCAGCGAGGTTTGGTGGCACTTCTTTGCACACCTTCAGCGGCAGCGCGGTGTGTGGATTGAGCACTGAGTCAGGGCTCTCTTGGTCGCAATCGCTTTCAGGAAGGCAGAGGTTGGCAAGTCGCCTGGTCATGCCCTTGACTTCTGGATGCCGCTGAGGTGTGTTGATGCCATCAACTTCATCAACTGAAACGCCATCTGGCATGCATGTGCAATGATTCAATCACATGGTGAGCACAGCGTGTGGATCCAAGAGGTGCTTGTGCCATGCAGGCAGAATCGTGAATTGCGAGCGTACCCTCGGAATCAAAAACCTCTCCGTTAGCAGAATGCCTGTCTTGAAACTCGTGCTCATGATGACAGCCAAATGCGCTAGCGGCTAGTTGCGTGGACGGGCCAAGGGCTTGTAGCCTTTCTGCCATGCCGTCGACACGCGTGTCTTGACTCTTGTCACTCTTGTTGATCCAACTGATTGACGAAAAGCTTTACCGCAATGAGCTGGGAAAGCCAGATCACTCCTCAAGACCAAATGTCGCAGGCCTGACCCTGATCACAAAACATCATACATGCAAGCTAGCGTCCTTGACTGAAACTGCCGGATATCTTGCTGCATGTTGCGCGATTGAACTTTGTGCCGTCGAAGGTATGATTTACAATACATACACGCACACGACCCCTGCTTGATCCTTTTCCTGAGCATTGAGCAACAATGCTTGGAGCCTTCAACCCGACAGGCTGATGTCAGCACGTCATATTCTGCCAACCCTCAAGGTTCTGCCTGTCAAGTACTTTTGGCAAGACGAAGAGCACTGACGATATTGTTCACCGATTCTCAGACATTATGGCCATGGGTCATGACATGCACATGCTGTTACAATTAGCTAACTAAGTTCACATTCACAAGGTCGCTGAGCTGGTAAGAGGCAACGCTTCTTCAAAAGTGTACTCTTGCTCAAATTTTCCGCATGTCATTGCAATCAAGCTATAGCTATGCCTTCTGATTTGCACATCGTGATCATCATTGCAAAGCTTCCTGTTGTAGAACCACAACATACATCTACACGGTCTCACAGTCCTCATAGCATTGCAAGCATGCTGCGTTGTGATACGTTGTGCAGCAGCGTTCAATTTGCGCCGTGCTTTGCTTCAACCCCAGGACAAACCTTGGGAGCTGCGCAAGCAGGGTAAGCAGTGACGCATCAATGCCATCAAAAGTGGATGCACGTGGGCAGACTTCTTACGTGGGGCACGTCACGTGGTAGTGAACTGTGGCAAACATGAAGCCTTGGACATCTCGCGCTTTAGCTGTGCGAGCATTGCAGCGCGCATGTATAGATCGTGCTGGTGCAACAAACCTTCATCGCGCGACAGGTTGATTGCGTTTTCGCTGCGGTACTGAGACTCTGGGTCGTAACAGATGCCACCTACCCTTGGTTACGTTTCTGGTTCACCTTCGGCTGTGTCTGCATTGGGAGTGTTTGTCGGTACCAAACAGCCTCCCGTCAGGGTCCTGATAGCACTGCACAGAACTTCTCGAGAGTTGCGAAAACATGTCACGGACAGCTTCAGCATACAGGCTCCTCTAGCCGGTGGTTTGATCACAAGCTCCTATAAAACGCCGAAATCTTCTGCTCCTATTGGCACTCAGGACAAAGTCTTGAGCGCTGTGTTGCGCGGCCAATTAGAAACAGCTGTTAGCCACCTCAGACAGTGCAAGGCCCAAGGCAACACTGTGGAGCCATATACCGTCGAACAGCTCATTGAAGGTCTGCAGCTGAACACCTGCTTAGTACCTGGTCTGCTTGTCAGCTTCCCTCTTGAGCCTGTGTGTTGTATACAGCCCTGCTGAAGAAGCAGAACTTTCAGGCTGCAGTCACGGTCTTCAAATTGTCCCAGCAGTCAGCGTGCGTGCAGTTACACTACTACACCTACCAGTCACTTGTCTCAGCCGCAATCAAGGTATGTGCCCTTCGCATCAGTGTCTGCACTGGGCTCACTTACCTATCCCTGTCACATGCATGTGCCTACCTGTCAGGAAGCCACAATGCCTTGTTTGTTCCAGTTGCACTGTTACAGAAATGCTGCCAAGAAAAGGCTTGCACTGTGCACAGGCAGGGGAGCCCTATACAGCGTTAGAGGTCTTCAGGCAAATACAGACAGCTGGGTTGTCGCCAAACTTCATCACATATTGTGGCCTCATCTCTGCTCTGGGCAAGGTGCGGCGAAGAGGGCAACCCTCTGCAGAAATCGCCTATCAGCTGTGGCAGGAGCTATGCCAGCTGCAGCTGCCGTTGGATGCTGGTGCATACCGCACTGGTAAGTGTGCAACATTGACACGGGCAACTTGGGTCTCGCCAGCCTCCAGCATGGTTCTACAGATGCATACCTTCAGTCACATGAATCTACAGGAACTTTCCCTCCAGTTTGCTTACAGATTCACCTGCATGGTCCGCCCCTCGATCGGCTTGGTAGACATCATGGCTTGAGCATGCCTTCTACTCTTGAGCTGTGTCTGTGCTGCAGCTTGTAAACGCTGCATAGCAGCAGCTTTCTAGACAGCAACATTGACAGCTGTGCTTGCCATCAAGATAAAGCTCCATTCGATCTGTTCGGTCGATGTGTCAGCAGCCATTGTTTTGCTTTGCTGATGCTTCTGACACAAACTTGGAATTGCTTGCAGGTATGAATGCTTGCATACAGGTCGGCAAGCTTTCACAGGCTCGTCAGCTTGTTCATGCCATGCAACAGCAGGACATCCCAGTTGATGTCAGGGTCTTCAACATCTTGTTGAAGGGCTACAGACAGAAAGGGGAAGTTTCAGCAATCCCAGGAGTACTTCAGGAACTGGCGCTAGCAGGGTTGAAACCGTCTGATGTCACATATAACACCCTCATTGACACATACGTTACAGCTGGTCAGCTTAGACAAGCCAGACAAACGTGTGCAGAAGCAACGTTAGCAGGTGAGCTGCATGCATCTGGGTCAACATCACTTGTCCTCTACAATACGTAAGCCTATGCCTTGACAGCCTGTCAGCAGCGGCATGCTGTATCTGCTTTCTATGTCATTACTGCCTGGCTGTGAGTATTGCATGCAGCTTGCGCAAGTCAGCCTATTTGGGCAGTGTCCAAGTCACATTGATACTCTGTAGTTCTGGGTCCAGTGATCACGCTGATGTGTGCAAGCGTCGTCATTGTCATGTCGTGCCGAGTGCTCCTCTCAAAGCACAGGTTTCTGACTGTTGATCTTGAACCAGCACAGGTGTTGGATTGGATGTGTGGAGCTATACTAGCTTGATCAAGGGCTTTGTTCAGAGTGGCGAGCTGCAGTCAGCCATAGAGGTGCTGCATGAGATGAAGGGTGTACGGGATATCAGCCCAAATGAGGTACGCATAATGTGTTATTCAAGCTTGATGTCTGCTTGCCACGATCAATCTTGATGAAAAGTATTTGTGGCAGGGACATTTAGTGGCCCTGTGAACAATTGCCTGGGATCACAATGCAAGGGTTTTGCAGTGCAAGCCTCTTCTGAGTCAACATGCAGCATAAGCAACAGCGTCAAACGGACAAGTAGATTTCACAAGCAAAATTGCTGCAGTGTGGCAGATTGCTTTGCCGATACAGCATGGCATCTGCGTGTCAGCAACATCGAAAGGCAAAGCCTTTGCTTGACCTTGCCAGATCATGGTGCAGGTCACATACTCAACCCTGATTGACGGTTGTGTGAGGAAGGGCAAGCTTGACACTGTCACTGCTGAGAGTGTGGCATCATGCAAAGCTTTTGCCTGACATTGATAAACTGTTGCTGCAGGTGACATATTCAACACTGATTGACGGATGTGTAAGGAAGGGCAAACTTGATACTGGCAAAGCACTGCTGAGTGAGATGACGGCAGCAGGCGTGAAGCCCAACGCTGTGACTTACAACACCCTCATGAGAGCATACGCTAAGGATGACAAGGTCGACATGAAGGTAAGATGAAGTATCAAATGCTGCTCATATAGCAGGCAACACAGGTGATGACAGGGATTCTCACAGACAAGTGTCACAGGGAATAATTACAAATGTACAGCTTGTGACAAGTTAAGTTTGCCATGCCCCTAGCGCAAATTCAGACACCAACTACCAAGTCACATGGTAAACGTCAGGTGCAATCTTGGTTGTTCAGTTGAGCGCAACTGAAATTCTGCACAGAATGAAGTTCTTCTGATGCACTGACAGATGAGCTGCTTACTTGACTGATCAAATCTGACTGCAGGATGTGTTTGGGATGCTGTACCAGATGGGTGAGGCTGGGGTGACGCCCAGTGTGGATACCTTCAACACCCTCATGGATGCCTGCCTCATGCGCAGTGATCCCCAGGCAGTCGTTAGGCTGTTTCAGCAGATGCAGCAGTCAGGTCAGCTCATTTTTATCAATGTGTGAGTGTCTCTCAAACACACATGTGCAAGAAAGGCCTGTTGGGGTCATGCTCAGTGATCCCCAGGTCGTTGTCAGGCTGTTTCAACAGATGCAGCAATCAGGTCAGCTTCGTTGCTGCACTATTCAGAGCTCGTGGGTGCTTCATGCTGTCAGATGCGTAAACAGGGTATGATCAGCAGGCAATGCTGTCTGTAGCACAGAACTGTATGTGGGAAGCTGTCCTGACAGCTGAATTTCAAGCCAAGCCTTGACTTTTGATGCCACCTGTGCTGCAATACATACATGTCCTGCATCTCTGTCGTCATGAGGTCAAGCTACTTCAGCTCATGGTTGGCTTTAGGTTTGCGTGGGCAAGTCTGGTACATTCAGTACTGGCCATGTAGCATTGGGAAGGGTGCTTTGGGCTCACATGCAGTGCAACGGTGCTGATGTGCATTTTTGTTGCAGGCTATGCGCCTGATGCAGTGTCCTACACCACAGCTCTTAGTCAGCTAGGCCGCAGCAGTGAAAGCTTTGAAGGCCTTTCAGCAGCTAGATGCTTCATGCATGTGTTGTTGTTGCAGGCTACGCACCTGATGCAGTTTCGTACACCACCTTCATGACAGCAGATATGCTGCAGCAGCAAATAGTACAAGGGCCACTGACTTTGATCCAATGTGCGGTATACCTAATGTAACCTGTATCCTTATTGCAGGCTATGCACCTGACGCAGTTTCTTACACCACACTGATCACAGCCCTCAGCAGATTAGGCCGCAGCAGCGAGGCCTTGAAGGCCTTCCAGCAGCTAGACGCCAATCCTAACGCCCAGACAGACCTGTATGCCTACAATGCTGTGATCAGCGCATTGTCAGTAGCTGGGCGTATGGGAGAGGCTGAGGACTTTCTGCAGATGGCTGCCCAGTTGGCGGAAGAGCAGGAAGCAGCAGCCCCAATTGAGGCCTTTGGTGCTGTCATCAAGGTAGGGATTTATTGACAAGATTTTTTCCTTCTTTCCTGCTGGGCTTTGGTGGTGACTGGCCTGTGGCAATATGTGCATTTGGGAAATTGAAGCAGCAGAGCCAGACAATTGTCATGCATGCCATGAAAGCCTCCAAAAGATATGTACGATGAGATGGTGCTTGACTGCTTCATTCAGTGGTCACCTGCGTCCACGTTTGGTAGGTCTGAGCTGGCATCCTGGCACAAAACAGCTTTGTATGGATTGTTGAAGGCAGTCCATTTGCTTTTGTTTGTGCTGAACTTGGTCACAGAATGTCATCAGAGCAAGCGTGTAACGATCCTGGGATCACATGCAGGGCTATGCACGCTTGAATCAGGCCGAAGCTGCACTGGATGTCATGCGAGAGTTTTGGCAGGCTGGTGGGGAGCCTGACGACAGCATGTTTGAGGTGCTAGTCACGCTGTGCGTGCGCACTGGCGAGTTCAGAAAGGCGTTGCAAGTGGTCAACGCCATGGACAAGCTAGGCCGCAGGCCTGACAAGATGCGTATCAAGAAAGTTTTGGAAGAGTTCTATAGGTAATGCCTTGCATGCTACTGTCTTTTCTGGTTGCAGTGACTGCGGTTGGTCCCAAGAATAACTGTCCTTACTTTGATTTGTCCTTACTCAGAAGTACCACCATTGCCAGGATGCAATGCTTGCTCTTCGATTCATGGCTTTTGCTGCCATGCCATTCTGATGTTGACCATTCCTATATCAAGAGCATACTGTATGTTACGTGCTAGGTCAACATCCAACCCCCCCCCCCCCCCCCCCCCCCTTTNNCCCCCCCCCCCCCCTTCCAGGCCTTTGATGCTGGAGTTCACATCATGTCAGCTTTATTCGACGTTGCTCCATGACGATGCAGGCATGCTTGCTGCTTGCCTTCTTACCATTGCTCAAAGAGCAGCAGCCCAGTTGTTGTTGATGCTATCTCTTTCCCTACACATGCTCTGTATTTGCTGATAATTTCAAGTGCAAACTTTCAGGCGTCAAGAGAAGCTGAAGAGGCAGAAAGCTGTTGCTGATAGACCAGTCAATGAGGGATTAGAGCGCTTCAAATTTTGGCTTGGCTTGCCAAATCATTACTATCAGGATGATTGGCAATGACCTCCTGAAGTGTACACCAGTTCTTTGGTTCTGACGACATTTCCATGTGTGCAAACTGTTCCCTGTCGATAGACTGTATACGTCTGTACATCTGATGTATGCTGAGATAAAGAGGCATGTCACTCTCACCCCATTGGCTGATAGTGTGCATCAGATAAGCGAGCTGTGCAGAAGTTGTTTGCTTCACTGAGCAGAGCAGAGCATGAATGCCACGCAAGGCTGCAAGACTTGAGAGAAGAACATTTGATTATAGCTACTAAAACAGACAATTGTGGCAAATTTGGCAGGGGCAAATGTTCAAGATGATGCCCATCATGGCGTAGGTGACACTCCAGAGAAGCCTGTGTGTTCGGTGTTGTGGTATACATGGGGTGACCATGCACAGCAGCACTCAGGCATACATGTGTACACTGCACTATGGATTATTCTATTGGCTCTTTTTTTTGGCGTTTGGACATCAGATTCAGTTCTTCATGTATTGAGCATGTATGTCAATTGATTGCATGCCTGTTTTTCATAAGATTGTCACAGGACCATGAAGTTTTGCGTAACAGCTCCATGCACGCATTTCAGCAAGCAACTTGTGTAGCTGTGCTTATTGTTGTTCAATCACAACATAGACATGCGTGTTGTGACGACTCTTCTGCTGCTGAATTTGGTCAAAAGAGTTGCTGTGTCTGCATAGCGTGGTCTCATTTGCTTTGCCCTACGTTTTCTCATTGCTAGAGCCCCTTAAGTGCCCTACGACAAGATAGCTGGGCTCCACAGCGGCTCAAACAACTTGGGGGTTGCTCACACCATGTGCTCAATTTTGTGGGGGGTGCAGGGCACTGGTTGTGGGCTACAGTTGTAATGTTCTAATATTGAGGCACATTTGTGTGGGGTCTCTGGCTTGGGTGGCTCCCCCACTAAGGCGAAGTAGGGGTTGTAGGGCAAAGTGATGATGCATGAGCATGGTTTGGGAGCAAGCGCAGCCTCTATGATTGCTGAAGGCCGCGTTGCGGGTGTCACCCTTGACACCGCCGGCAGCAAAGAGTGGTGATTGGTCCACACCGAGTCATGGTGCGGAGGTCTGCGTATGCGGATTTGCCTGCCGGAGTACTGAGCCCTATTCTGAGATTGCTATCGTTGCGGCAGAAGCTGAAGTGTCAGGGGGTTTGCCGAGCTTGGCAGCAGCTGCTGCACGGTGCTGGTAGCCTCAACACATCGGCTTGCGTGCGCGACATTTGGGGAACCAAGTTGGAATTAACAATACGAGGGTCTCTCCGTGTTCGGGAGAAAACGCTGGTGGACGAGCTTTTTGAGAAGCCACCTTCGATAGTGCTGAGCCCGGCTGCTGATTGTCAAACGCTGGAGGATAAGGCATTTTTCATTTGGTTTGATCGGTTGGCACCTGGCCTCCAAGTGATCCATATTCGCTTTGAAGACGTACACCTTGGCACTGCTGTCCCACGCTGCTTCCGCGGAGGCTGGGTGTTTGCATATATCTTGGCAACACTTCATTTTGCAAGCGAGCATGGTGAATGCGGCGGTCAATGCGGGCCTCAGCTGCATGTTGATTCAGGTGGGCACACAGACATGCCAAGCACAGCTCCAGGCAAATTTGCAATCTGAGGATTCAGCCTCAAAACTACTGATTGGATGTACTCAATGTAACGCTAGCTGTTTGTAGCGTACTGTCACGTGAGCTGTGCTTCCTTGCTTGCAGGGATGACTGCATTCCTCCAGGACACAGCCTGTATGGGTAGGTTGCGGAATGTGATGACACACTGGAGAGTTGTCAACATTGGGAACGCAACACAGCTGCAGGCCTGGAATGAGGTTTCACAGCTAACTAGCTTGACGCAAATGTTTTTGGTAGATGCACTTGACCTGTTTGACAATCGGTACGACATGCATGAGCTACTGTGCCTGCCCAAGCTGCATACCGTAAAGTTGTTGAGGTACACCAGCTTAGCGACACGAGTTCCAAATTACACCAGGCTACAGCGCCTGCACTTGGGTTTTGGCAGAGATGAGAGGTGCAACTTGAGTTGTCTGACAAAGCTGACGCAGCTTGATATCATGGACGACACAGACTCTCCAATTTTGAGGCAGCTCATTCTACCTGGAGAAGGAAATCAGCTGCAGAAGATCTCGGTTGTTATGTGGCATCACAGTGTAACAGGGCCTCATGAGGTCTTCAATCTAGACAAGGCTACAAATCTCACCAAGTTGATGTTTGTCAACATCAACGCAGCAAATCTGAGGGACGGCGGTTGGCCAAGCAACATGCCATCCCTTTGCAATCTGGCAGTGATGCATATGGACTATGGTCCACCGCAGGAATGGTGCTTGTACCCTAATCTGCGTACCTTAAACCTGAAATCTGCTCGTCTGGAAACATTGCCGACATGGTTTTATGCATTGACACAGCTTGATCATTTGATATTAGACTCTGGTACATTTTATGATGGGTTTCCTTCAGCTGTTTTGTCGCTCTCAATTGCACTCTTTGAGCTTGCAGAATTTGCACAATGAATACAGGATGGGTCTTTTGCACTGTGCAGATTGGCCTCATCTGACCGCTCTAAACTTGTCTAGTGATAGTACTGTTGACTACAGTGTCTCACCACATCTCTCAGCGGGAGATCATCTTATCTTCTTCTTGCTGCACAAGAAGAAGTTCAAATCTGCAGGGATCCTATCACGTCTGATCATCAGCGACATGTATGATATGTAACTTGACCAAGTATTGTGCATTACTGCACATTGGCGGACGTTTTGCGATGCCTGGAGTGCTGTTGCACGCTTTTGCGCATTTAGCTTGCTCGTTCGATATGTATTCAACGGTTGTATTGTTTGCTATGCCTGGGCAGGAATTCAAAGCGCTACCAACTCGGCTGAAACCTCTGTGTCTATGTCTACACTGTGGATAGGCACCTCTTGAGGGAATGACATGAAGCGCACTCACCACGCGCGTGCCACTCGTTGTGACCTATGCCACAATGTGGCGTTTGTCACAAGGCCAAAAGGTCTCTGCTACAGCATCTTTGTACATCTGGCGACACAGAAGCATTTATTCATTAGGTAGTGCCAGAAACAACCAAAGCTCAATGATGCAGCTGCAATCCCTGCCACCTGAATTTGAAATGCTGTGTCCTAGACTGAGAGGTCTCTCCTATCACTGTCGCCTTGCTTAGTGGGCAGAACCAGTGTTTTGTCCTGTCGTCGCTTCCATCTGGGCCGAATGCATTTCACCCAAATCTTCCATGCAATGTAAGACGCGAGTGCCACAGGTGTCAGAATCTGCCACCATTTCTCCAGGTCCAAGACAGGGTTGTAGACCAGAACCTCCCATATCTTGACTAGTATGATCCACCAATGCGCCTCATACATTGACCCTCCGTTCAGATACAGTTTTGGGTATACCTGCACCAAGGGCCACAAGCATGAATGGCAGACAGCTCAATCAGATCTACCTCAGTAATCTATAATGTCATGCTGCAGCTGATTGACATGAGCAAGTGAGCAGACCTGTCTAGCCTTTACATCACATGTGTACATGATCATCACAGCTTGGCAGAATGCTTCTGGATGCATGCATTGCCACTACCAGGCCTGCTATCAGAGAATGAATTTGTTGCCTCTCATATGAGAAATGGCCTGCTGGCGCATCATGTTTTCAATGGCATCAGAGATGTATGTAAGACAGTGTGATCATTGTCATTGTACAATATGAAAATTGAACAAGATTGAATGCAGAGTGATAGCAATGGGTGGTCTCAGTAAGCATTGCCAGGAGGAACAGACACGCTCAATCAAGGTTTGACATACCTGCAAGAAGAGGAACACGACCCACCCAAGTGACTCCAAGATGCTGAGTTTGATCACAAATCTGAACATGAGAATGTCCACCAGCAGCAGTAGAACCAAGCCATTGTAAAGCTTGTCATTGTAGTCGTGCTTAAAGCGTGTGTGCTCCCGTCTCCAAGCCTTTTGCAGCCTCTCATTCTGCACCAAACACACTGTTTTGTTCAACGCAGTGACTGCATTTGTCCCCAAAACGGTGGCGTTTCCGATAAATTGTCCTGACGCAGAAGTCAGTTGCATTCCCGGTGCAGTCAAATCCGATGTTGCCTTTCATGTAAAAACTTGGTAATCCCAAGAAAACAGTCTTTGCAGTGAAATCCAGCTGATGTACTGCGTTTGGTCCAAAGATCACTGTCTCTACTCAGAAGTCTGCTTCAGTCAGAATGCAGCGATTGGCGTGCAACTGCGCTTTCTTGACAGAGATAACGCCCTGATGACAGGATTGCTGGATAAAAGTATTTAAGTGTACAGTGCAGTGGCAGGCAAAGCAAAGTAAAGTTGCTGCAATGCATAGCGCTGCTGTCAGCATGTGCAGGCTGCGTGGCAATCAGTACTGATTTCACTTTTCGATGCTGACTTATTTGCAATGCCTACCTGCCCTGAGTGAGCGGGCCCAATGCACACTTTATCAAACTTGGCCTGGCACTGATTGAAGCGGTCTTCAAAACGGCCAGTGGATGGTAGCTTGACCAGCTGCTCCCTCTCTAGGGAGTCCTCACACTCTGTCTCAGCCTTCTCACACCGCCTGTTAGACTCCAATGTATTGGCAGTCTGCCGACCCCTGTACAACGCAGTTGACTCTGATGGTCTGTACAGTCCAGTCAAGGGTTTCCGGCTCTAGCAGACAATCTGGCTGTATTGTGCAGGGTCTGGCAGACTGTTGTATTGGACAGGAGGCATAAAATTCACAAGGCGCTCCAGTCCCAACAGACTCAGATCGTTTTAGGACTCAGATGCAACGGAGTGAACAGCTTTGCAAAGGGTTCCGCAGGCTGCCAACAAGCTGAAGTCTAATAGGCCTGACTGATGCATTGGCTATCGTAAGGCCTACAGGGGCTTTACAGGTATTGCTTGTCGAGAGAGACTTGAAGGGTGTCTTGGAGGGAGCCCAACCCGCTGATCAACTCATTGCATTTCAATAAGACACAGGAGCATGAACATAACAACACAACTTGGTATTGCCTGTCCAGTAAGGGCTTACAAGTATTCTCTCTGAAGGGAACGCTTCTAAACACATTGCTTGTTGAGGCAGCTTGCAGCATGAGATCAGAAACCAGACTTACAGATGTTGTTTGTCAAGGGGCTATTGTAGCATTCTTGGACGCTGTAAGATTTCATTCAAGGAGCACCCAAAGTTCAAAAAGCAGGACTCAAAGGTGTTCCTTGTTGAGTGAGGACTCACAGCTATTTCTTGTCGAGCAAAGCCTGCAGCCTGGAATTGCTGCCTGGCAGCTGCGCATTACTTTGATCAAACATGGTTGGGCCGAAGGCAGGACTTACAGATATTCCTTGTCTAAGGAGCCTTGCAGCATGCCTTGTAGGGAACCCAGGCCACTGGTCAAGTCGTTGCATGCCAAGGAGACATACTAGCATGCATTGAATGACGAGATTTGGTACTGAGGGCTTACAGGTACTCCTTGTCTAAGGAGGCTTGCAGCATGTCTTGAAGCGAACCCAAGCCAGTTGTGAGGTCATTGCCAAACTTTTCAGCCTGGAATTGCTGCCTGGCAGCTGCTGAGGCAGCTTCGTGGTGTGCAGCCATGGCTTCTTCAGTGACCGGAAGGGCCAAACTCTCAAGCTGTGCAATGTAGCTGTCTCTCACCCTGAATCAAGGCACATAGCAATCAGATAGGTGAAGACTCTTTTTGCATATGTGGGGTTGACACATCAGCCTGGAATTGCCGTCCAGCTGCTGAGGCAGCTTTGTTGTGTGCAGCCATGGCCTCTTCAGTGAACGCAAGGGCCAAACTCTCAAGCTGTGCAATGTAGCTGTCCCTCACCCTGCAACAAGGCACACAGCAATCAGCTGCTTTCACCCTGCAGCGGCATGTTTGAGATTGGCCGACCACTCTAAGAGTAATGCCATGCAGCTGCTGAGGCAGCTTCATGGTATGCGGTCATGGCCTCTTCAATGACTGGAAGGGCCAAACTCTTGAGCTGTGCTACATGACTGTCTGTCACCCTGAAGCATGTGACACAGCAAGCTGGGTATGCTGAGACGTGCTGAGCCACGCCGAGACACACTGGGCCATCCTCAGGCCTACTGAGACGTGTCAAGACGTACTAAGACATGCTAGAGCACGCTGAAGCATGCTGAGGCACGCTGGGTCATGCCAAGCCATGCTGAGTCACGCTGAGGCCTGCCAAGGAATGCTGGTGCATGCTGGTTAATGCTGCGTCATGCTGAGACATGCTAAGGCGTGCGGGCATGCAGAGACACACTGAGTCATGCCAAGCCATGCTGAGTCAGGCTGAGACCTGCTGAGACGTTCTGAGGTACGCTTGGCATTCTATGTATGCTGAGATATGCTGAGGCATGCTGGGGCATGCTGAGGCACACTGAGTCATGCCGAGGCATGCTGAGGCTTGCTGAGACATGCTGGTGCATGCTGATTGATGCTGCGTCATGCTGGGACATGCTGAGGCATGCTGAGACATGCTGAGACATGCAGGTACATGCTGGTTGATGCTGCGCTATGCTGAGACATGCAGGCATGCTCAGATGTGCTGAGGCATGCTGAGAAATGCTAGGCATGCTGGATAGGCCTGAGCAATGCTAGGGCATGCTGAGCAATGCTGACTCATGCCTGCTGAGACGCGCTGAGACATGCTAAGTCAAGCTCAGACAAGGCAGGATGTGGGCTTGCAGATGTTGGGCTGAAGAAGGGCCAGGAATGCAATCAATACATATCTGATGCCATGCAGCTGCTGGCTTTCATATGTTGCTGCCCATGTATTGCTTTCTGGCTGCTAGTCTCAAACGCGGATGCATGCATGCAATGCATCTCATGCTAGCAATGACAAGTCCTGAAAGCAGGTGATTATGCAATGAGCTATAATGATGCTGCCATCAGCTCTTAGTGCAAAGCAACATTCAGTAGCCTGAGACTGCTTTGGCTGTATAGTAGCCGCACACAAAGCATTTGTCAACAGCCACATTTTGCACAGAAGCAGGGACTGCGATGTAGCAACCGTGTTCATCATGGCGACATTGACAACGATGACATTTACAGCAAAGGCATTCACCTGTATACCAGCTCCTTGTTGAAATGTTCCAGGATGGATCCAGCAGTTGGGACATCCCATGCATTCAGGGCAGTCATTTGACTAAACAAATCTGCCCAACCAGGCCTGTCACGATTTTGCCATTGATGAACATGCTGAAGATGGTGATGTTGAGGTTCACTAACAGCAGGATCTGCATTCACCTGTAAACCAGTTCCTTGTTGAAATGCTCCAGGATTGATCCAGCAGTTGGGATGTCCCGTGCGTTGAGGGCAGTCACCATCTGACTAACCAAATCAGCCAAACCAGGGCCAGTCAAAACCTTGCCGTTGACTCTTTTGGGCTTGGCCAACTGCTGCACCAACTGCCGCAAGCCAGCTCTCTGCTCAATGTACTTGCTATCCAGTTGGTCATCACCCAAGTCACACAGCTTGGTCCTTTCCATGTGAGGTTGGTGCAGACCATACGCTGTGCTGTTGCGCGCTACCAGCCGCAGAGACTGCCTGATCTTGTTCACCTGCACTGCAGACAGGTCATGATGCCTGCAATAGCTGTTGTGATTGCAATCAGATTGCAGTCCTTGGGATAGTGTTTGTGACTACACTGTACACTAGCAACTGCGCTGTTCAGGTGCATGGTTGACCCAAGTCACACAGCTTGTTTCTCTCCATGTGAGGTTGGTGCAGACCGTGCGCTATGTGTTGCACACTACCAGCCGCAGAGACTGCCTGATCTTGTTCACCTGCACAGCAGTTGACTGGGTTGAAGCGCCTAGAGTAATGTTTGTTGCTGCAGTCAGATTGGAGAGTCTGGGAAAGCTTTTTGAAGTGCAGTGAACATCAGAAAGCTCACCGTCCACCTCAGGATGCCTAAAATCAGATCTGCAGAAAGAGTGCACTACAGAATATACACACAAAGCTGCACAGGTCTGAAAACAAAATATGGGTATTGCTGTAGTAATCATAGATGTGTGTTGAAGCTGCCAGTCACAGCATAAGTTTGCACCGTGTATTTGAACTCCATGCAATTTAGAAACTTTTTTAGCTGACGAGCATGCAGTCAAAAGTGACCTGGGCAATGTCTTGGTCCTCAAAGGGGTTGGGCACAGGCTGTAGGGCTTCTGCCACCATGGCCTGCACCGTTTTGCCCTCCAGAAAGTCCCGCTGGATGAGCCACAGCATGTTGCCGGGTTCCACAGGGCTGCTGGCCCCACCCCCCTGGCCCCCCTGCATTATCCCTTGCAATGGGTGTCAGTGCTGATTCCAAGTGCCACTGGGAACTGCAGCTTGACATAGGTCTCAAATCTAGAGAACAAACAGTCACACAGACCCAATTGCTGACTGAGCCAGAGCATGTTACCAGGCTCCACAGGGCTGTTGGTCCCAACCCCCTGACCCCCCTGCATAGCCCTGCTATACTAGGTGTCGACGCCAGCACCATTGTCCTGACTTGTGACTGTATGTCAGCCCCACTGTGGTAGCTTTGGCTGCTATCAGCGCATACTGCACAGCAACTGATTACAACTGCTCAACGCACTTGCATCAGCTGCTGACAATGTGCCATCAATGCTCATGTACCTCGAGGTTGCATTGCATGCAGTTCTACCTGTGCATCTGCATAGAAGCCCTCAGCCAACTCAAAAGCAAAGCTGAGCTTCTGAATGTCAGGTTCTCTCACTGTCTTTAGCAGGTTGTGACCCACCGCAGCACTGATGGGGTATGGCTTCTTTGAGCACTTGCATTAGCCACTGACAATGCACCAACAGTGGTGATGATTTTGAGGAAACGTTGTATGCAGCCAGACCTGTGCATCTTTGTGAAAGCCCTTGGCCACCTTTGATTGCAGGCCAAGTGCTGATGCCATTCATCTTCCCCAAACATTTACAGCTGCTCTGGATGTGTGCATCTCTGAGCATTTGCGTTAGCTGCTGCTAATGCAGCATGAAAGCACATGTTACATTGCATGCAGCTGTACCTGTGCATCTGCATAGAAGCCCTCAGCCAACTCAACAGCAAAGCTGAGTTTCTGGATGTCAGACTCCCTCACAGTCTCTGGCAGGTTATACACCAGCACAGCACTGATCAAGGTGCTCAGGGCAAAGATTCTGTCATCATATGCGTCAGCTTTGCCAGTACTCTCAAAACCCTCTGTATCCAAGTAGACGATCGACGCGTCCTGGTTAGGTAACTCAGGAAGGGCGTTTTTGGCCAAGGGCACCTTTTGAGGCTCGCCCCACACCCAAACGCCCTTTGTCTGAGTGCTGCGAGTGTGACCTACTCCAAAACCCTCAGCTGCAAGCAGAAGACGCCGTCAGCTGCTCAGTAGTTGACTGCTGAGGTGATGTTTGCAAGCGCTACAGCTGACCCACGATACTGTGCCCACATGGCCAAGATGCGCTGCACAGACTGGCAAGACTGCTACCGTGTTTGCTGGTCAAGCAGGCACAAAGCCACTCAATTGCACGCAATCTTTTGGCACCATGCATGCTTGCACAAGTCAGGACACAATTGTCCTCAGCTGTTGATCACGCAGCATCATTGAGCAAACCTCAGTCATTGATGCTCTGGCATGGACAATTCCAATCATGATGACATGATGCAGTGGCGCCATGCAGCATGCAACATTCAGTCAGGGATTGCAGCCCAACAGCCGGTGCTTACTGCAACCAACGCCCAGCAGCTGATTCAGCAGAAAGCTTTTGCCACTGCGGTACGGACCAATCACTACAACAGGAACCACAGGTCCAGGGATTCTGCGCAGAGCTTCAAGGCCCTCTTCACTGACTGAGAGCTTAGTGTGACTTTCAACGGGCTCTACCAGAGAGAACCTGCATAGTATCCGCTCTGTCACATTGAGACGATGACCTCTGTCTGCGAGCAGTTGGACAGACAGCAGCTGCTAGGTGCGCAGGATGCTGATGCTCTGTGTGCGTTTGCAGGCGGGAGCTGGCGCAGTCGTTGTGAAAGATGCACTCACGGTCTTCGAGTGTCAACAGCAACAGGTCGCTCGTTTTGCTGAGGATCGAGCGGTCTGACGCCAAGTGTGCCGGGGCAGAGCAAGCAGATCAAGACAGCAAAGGACACGGAATAAGCCGTAAAGTTGTTGATCATGACTTTGCCATTGCGGCAACAGCGCGTTCAAGCCAAAGCGGTGTGAGTCCGGACTGCGGAGGCACCCCTCGAAACCAGCAAAGGTGCTGTTACTGCCTGCAACTCTGTTTGCACAGCTGCAGTGCTTGACCCATTGCGATTCCTGCATTTTTTACTAATCTTCAGATTGTAAACTGGATTTTGCTTGGATTTTCAAGCAATTTTTCCACCCGCTCATTGTGACGTCAATGTCACGTCAATTTCCGCGTTACGCGTTCTCAGAACGGAAAAAGCTGATGCCGCCCTGCTTGGAGCAGGGTTCGACCTTGTTGGTCAAAATTTTGCAGAACGATGTGCGACTTCTCATGCCTGAGCATCATTTAGAACACCACACTACGAGCACATCATAGTGACAAGGCATGCTCGAATCAAACGGCTGTCTAGCAAGCATCATGCCGAACTTTACAACATGTTCATTTCTCAATGTTTGAGCGATTGTGCATTCGATGCCAGACTACGCTGATCAACTCATGAGCTGTGATGCCTGCTGCTGACCAGCCCTGTGCAGAGCCCAGACTTTGAGATTACAGGAATTGTTGTCTGTTCAAATACGTCCTTCACTGTTGAAAGGAGCTTGTATGATGTAGTGTTGAAAATCTGCAAGGCGGCCTGTGTACTTATGTCAGCAGGAGGAGGAGGTGACTCCTGATGACGCAGAATTGTTCAAGAAACGCTAGGCTCTGAACTTGCAAGTCCTACATCTTCACAGTACTGACATAAAGCTGTCATCGACATTGATCTGGCTGCCTGTTCCCAAGCTCTCAAGCAATAGCCCAAAAACAGTCTATCTAATTGTTGCAGCACCGGCTTCACCTGTGCAACACGCAGCCTGCCATGGCCCAATTATCATCAGAAAGTGTACAAAAAGTAAAGGTACAACTGCCAACACAAACAGAAAACATCTTTCGTCCTCCCTACCTTCAATAGCAGACTTCTATCTAGGCATGTCATTTTCCAAATTCCGCTCATTGTGATGTCCCTCTGCAAGACTCTTTCTTTTGCCGCAATACAGTTTCAATGTCTGGACGCCCTGTGATGGGAAGTCTGTACTTGGCCCAAACACCATAGACCCTGCAGAACACAGGACATTATTAGTCTGAGGTAAGCCTCAAACAGAGCTACTATTGTTTGGAAATGCAGTTGCAAGCCCAGAGACACTTGGCAGTCAACTGTGTACAATCACCTCTCCGCCCTCCATGTCCAATATAAATGGTTTAGGTGAGCACATGATTGGACTGGTTGGAGACAGTTAATTGCTTCTGTACGTACCTAGATGGGCCTGCTGAGCCTGCCTAGCCCACGTTCACAATGAATGAACTGAATGAATGAAGGGACGGGGTAATTCAGTTTTGCAGATATTGCTTCTCACTTGTTTGCCAAATTGTTGATTGGACCATATCGTGTGATGGCATATACCCAACCCAGGCCCACGACCTCATACAATTTCCTGAACACGTCCACGTTTGTGATGACTTTGTCGCCAGGCAGAATGCCATGAATTGTTCCCATAGCCTGCACATCACACTGACACCGTAAAGCTTTTCTGCTGACATGTCTGAGGTCTAATCAGCAGGCCAGTGGGTCCTTGAAATCATGCTGCAGCGACACACTGAAAACATGAAAGAAAACTCTTGATGCTGAAAGGACCTTTTACAGCATGACTCACCTGCTCATAGCTGATGCCTGCATTGTCTTCTGCAGAGTACTCAGGAGACGAGATATCAACAAAGCCAATTTTGTGTTGATCCTGGTCCCGCTTCTTCAGCATGTTGACCTCCCGCATGCACAAGGGGCAATCCCCATCATACAGCATCTTGATCTCCCACTGGTCATTGGCCTGGCCTGCATGCTGTTCATGCAAGCTAAATGGTACACTTTTCTACCACAATACATGACAGCATTGTGATAACATGGAGTACATGCCGTCTGTGAGCCTTTGGCAGCATTGGCCAAGGACTTGCACACCAATCTAATCATCACTTATGACGGTGGCAACTGATGCTGCAATGCAAATAGACTCCAAAGCTTTGCACCGCAAAGTGGACTTCAACTTGTGGTGAGATGCAATGGACAGCGACATGCTTGGCATAAGACAAGGATGATGAGCAGACTACGATCACCTGAGACATTTGCGGCATGGCAAAGATGAGATGCATGCCGCCGAGCTTGTATGCATAGTGGGTGGTTGCTTATTGATGACTGCAAGCTTGCATGCCTCTGACTACGCAGGCATGAAGCTTTCCTGCTGTAAAGAGCAGTAGCTGCAGGTTTTGAGCAGACAGATCTAGCCAAAGTCCTGGTCAAATTCTGCATGATTGTGTAATGATGTCGGCCAAATTTGTGATATGCAAGCGCAGAAGTCTCGAGTCATTACAAGCAACTGACTGAGCTGAGAGAAGAGCTTTGCCTGCTGAGTCCTGGTGAACTTTACAGCAAGATGGTTGCTTGGGGTCAGTGCCCGTGTGAGGCTCATACTCACACAAGTCTGCGTTTGCCGTGTATGAGATTGATTTCGATGGAATTCAAAGACCTTCAGAACCCCAAAACACCCCACGGCAGGAGGTATCAGCCGGCCAAGAACAGTGATCAACTGGGTATCGTTAGCAGCTGCACTTGTGTTGCAAGTCCCAGCTGAGGTCAAGACTGCTCGAGAAGCAAAACGTCAGCGTTGCGATAACAAGCAGTTTGACAACACTGTATGCTGTGCCTGTTCGAACGCGATCGATCGCTTACTGTTTTGTGAAGCTGTGAAGCCTTCCTGAGACTGGCTTCGGAGCAGCACCATCAAATAAATTTAGGGTTGTTACGATCATGACATGAAGGCGAAGCCCTAAAACTTGATCCTGCTTTGATATTCGATTTCCACTTTTTTGGTCCAATTTAAATCTGAAATCACACCGTTGACTGGACTTGACTAGCGAAAACTTGGGCGCGCAGTGCATTGACAGTACTGACCCCGCTCGTGAATGCAGCCGGCCCGGCAATACGCATATGAGCTGTGTACTTGCTATTTTTCTTCCGTATCGCTTCATGCCTCTCTTGCGCTAACTGCTGTGACCGCTATCCCCGCTCACTATGTACCACGCTCCAGTCGAGACTATCACTGACAAAGTGAACAGACTTGAGGAGCTTGACTTGGCGATGTCCGGCACTCAAGCTTCGTCCATATCCTGCGACACAATCCCGGTAGCCCATGCAGCCTGCAAGCATGGCTCCTTCGATAGGTCTGCCAGCGGCAGCAGCACAGCAGGCACGTTGACTCGATCGATGGCACATGCACAAGCAGCCCCGCACGGCGCTGTTCAGACAACGATGCGTGCAAGTTCGCAAGGGTCCAAGGTATGCTTGCAGCGGCCGTATGCCGTGCAGCTTTGCCCACTAGCCATATGCGTGCTCACGGAGGGAGCCAGGCTTCGCTCAATTTCTGACTCTGACTTTTTGTTCTTGGCAATCTGCAGCGCAGCTTTGACATCAACATTGACGAGGAAGACACACCCACAAAACGGGCGAAGGTGAGGCTTGACACGCTCGTCATGCAATAAGCACCCTTTGAAAGCGGTCGTATCGTTGGCTCAAACACCTGTAGGAGCTAAGCGACAGCCAGCAGGACGATTACGCCTGGGGCCAATCGCCAGTCCTAGCTCGTCTCAGAACACGCTTCTCCAGCGAGTGCGGGCAGGCTGAGTGCCGTCAGCAAGACTCCCAAAGCCTGTCAGATGACCTGCTAGCCTCAGGCCACTCCTCCACCTCCTTTGCAGATCTTTGCTGCGGTGAATCTGATGTCTTCCAAGACAGGCAGCCTCTACAACCCCCACCACAGCACAGCAGGCGCTCTTGGGATCAAGCAGAAGCAGTGCAGCTGCATCGTACCAAGTCAGCCCCTGCTCCCCGCTCACCTTCTACACACTCTGCCAATGAAGACGAAACAGTCCTCAAGGAGATGATCAGGTAATTTGCTGTCATCATGCTGCCGGTGTGTTCCACATCTTGTGCACACTCTGCCAATACGGATAAAGCAGCCCTGAAACAGCTGTTCAAGTGAGAACAGAAAGAAAAATTAAGTCTATGTTATTAATTGTCACAACCAGAGCCTCTGTCAGTAAAAGCAGCTCAGCAATAATCAGCTGATTTGCAGTGACCATGCTGACTTGCACTTTGACTTGATGCAACTTGCACACCGCTGCACAGATCATGCTGCTTGTGCTGTGTGCACAGTCGAGACCGTCTTGCAAAGCGCTGCATGCTGAGAGCTCTGAGGCGCCGGCCTTCTGCCATGCATTGCTGCACTGCTGACCTTAGCAAAGAGAGCGCACGGCCTTGATGAATACAAGAGTCAAGAGCAAAGACTGATGCATGCAAGCCAGGCACAGCATGCTGGTGGGCTAGCAGGGCACTTGTGCACGGCTGTGCAGCTGGGTTGCGTATTCATCAAGAGCGCTGTGATTCTCATGTACATGCTGCTGCTGCAGAGATTTGTATGTCACATGCCTTGCTACTCAGCTAATCTGGACACAGACAGCACACAGCCTATCTGACTTCAGATCTGGACAACACATGTTGCCATGCACATTTCAGGCAACCCTAATGCATGTGTTTTGACTGCAGGAATCTGTATGTCACAGAGTTGGCTCTGCTGGCAGATCCTGACTACATGCAGAATCACAGCGCAGACCACCAACCCAAGAACTACATTGACCAGAACATGCGCATGATTGTGGTGAGCTGGCTAGTGGAGGTGGCTGCTGAGTATGAGCTGCATCAGGACACACTGTTCCTGGCTGCTGCCTTGCTGGACAGGTTCCTCAGTGTTGCTCAGGTATGTTCTGCTGTTTCGGTTGGGTATTGCTGTTGACTGCTGTGCATTGCTGAGTATGAGCTACATTAGGATACCTTGTTCTTGGCGGCAGCCTTGCTGGACAGTTTCCTCAGCGTTGCTCAGGCGTGTGCTGCCGTACCTTGCTGCCTCACCAATAGGCGCACTGCCTGCATTAGAAGTCTCCTGGCTGCTGAGTATGAGCTGCATCAGGATACCTTAATCCTGGAAGAAGAATGTCATCCGTCAGTACAGGACTTCACCAGCGTTGCAGACACTTGCTATGTCAAAAGGTCTAATGATAAGTGCTGAATGCGTCGTGACTTTCACACAGGCAGTGCCAACAAGCAACTTGCACCTTATCAGCGTGGCCTGCACGCTGATGGCCTCAAAACATGAAGACGAACGCCGTCCATCAGTACAGGACTTCACCAGCATTGCAGACAACTGCTTCACAACAAATGCTGAATGTAATGTACCTGTAATGCAGGCTGTGCCAAGGAGCAATCTGCAGCTGATCAGTGTGGCTTGCATGCTGGTGGCCTCAAAACATGAAGAGGAGCGCCATCCATCAGTGCAGGACTTCACCAGCATTGCAGACAACTGCTTCCTGGCAGCAGATTTGCTGAAGATGGAGTCTACAGTGCTGCAGTCCCTGGGCTTTCGCATCAATGCACCCACGTCCTGTACCTTCCTGTCTGTCTTCCAGCAAGGGATTGGACTACCGCCAAAGAGCCTTGCCCTGGCTTCATACCTCACGGTGAGTCAGGGGTCCATACCCCCTGCAACATCGCTGTTTGCAATCTTGCAAATTTATTCTGCTGAAGATGGAGTCCACAGTGCTGCGGTTCATGCGCTTTCGTGTCAATGCACCTACCTCCTGCACCTTCCTGTCTGTGTTCCAACAAGGAGTTAGTCTGCCGTCAAAGAGCCTTGCCCTTGCTCCATACCTGACGGCAAGACCTCCGCCACGCTTTGTATTCTTGCATTTTTGTTCTGTTGAAATGGAGTTCACAGTGCTGCAGTCTCTGGGCTTTTGCATCAACAAACCCACCTTCCTGTCTGTGCTCCAACAAGGGATTGGTTTGCCGCCAAATCGCCTTCCCCCTGCTTCATATCTGACAGTGAGAACTCCCTGCAATGCCATTGTTTACAGAGATGAATGTATGCCGTGCAGAGTCACCCTCCATCAGTAACAGCAGCAGCAGCAGTCGTGCTTGTACAGTCCTGTGTTCAACACCATGAATCTGCTGCTGTGGCATCACCCTTGTTTTTGCAGGAACTAGCTCTGTTGGAGTATGCAGTGCTTAACTTGCCCTCCTCAGAAGTGGTGACAGCAGCAGGAACTCTCTACTTGCACAGTTTTGAGTTGTACACACCCAGAATGACCTGGCACTTGTTAGTGTGTTTGCAGGAATTGGGCCTGTTGGAGTATGCAGTGCTGAGCTGCCCCCCTTCAGTATTGACAGCAGCTGCAACATTGCTAACACAGTCCTGCTTGCACAGTCCTATGGTCGCTATCTTGACACAGTCCTTGACGTATCCTTCTGCTATAGCATTACCTCCATTTGCTTCTTGGCAGGAACTGGGTCTGCTGGAGTATGCAGTGCTGAACTTGCCTCCCGCGGTCGAGGCAGCAACAGCATCCCTGCTTGCACAGCCCAACAGTCAATATTTTCACACAGTCCTTGACATGTACTGCTATTGCCTTATCTCCATTGATGTCTTTGCAGGAACTGGGTCTGCTGGAGTATGCAGTGCTGAACTTTCCTCCATCAGTAGTGGCAGCAGCAGCAACATTGCTAGCACAGTCTTACAGCAACACGTACACAGCAGCAGCGCACTTGCAGCGATTGTCAGGGTACACTCCTCAGCTGTTGGGCTGTTGTATGGAGGAGCTACTAGACCTTCAGCATAGAGCTTTTGAAGCAAGTGATGCTGGCAGTCCGTTCCTGGCAGTCAAGGACAAGTACCGCTGCCCAAAGTGGCACTTTGTTGGCATGCTGACGCCTCACAGTCAACTACCAGAGCAAGTGTACCAGTCAGTACCGCGACCAGTAGCGGCTTAGTAATGGCTTAGATACAGTACAGTGATTAGTGATGGTGTGGTGTTCGTGCTGAGGTACAGATACATGGCATGACAGAAGAACTACAGATGTATGTGTCATGGCGGCAGGCTCCTATCATGAGATGCATGCTGTGAAGCGAATTCAAATTCTAAGCAGTACTAGTTAGATTAGGTAGATTGCTGGGCTGTGCCCATCATCACTATCAACGCAGGCAGGAATGCAGTGCTTCCTGCAGTGTTTGCTGTTCTTGATATGCAGACACAAAGCTAGGGCTGTTGCCTTGAAAGGCGCGATAGTTATGATCAGCTCTTTGTGCTGGCCTGACTCCCTGATTTTGCTGAAAAAGGTCTTTTCTTTTTTGAGCAATCTCGTCTTTTCCTACCAGTTTTGGTCAAAGTGGAAACTGTGCACTGAAGGAATGTTCAGCAACACTTTTGGCATTCACTTTTATGGATGGATGCCTGTTCATGTGATACTTTTATGGCGATATGCCAACTTCTGTGCTGCTCTAGACAGATACACTTGCAAACAGTGCTGGAAACCATTTGTGGGAAGTCAAATGTACACCTGGAATAGATGTCTGTTGGTCCACAAGTCCCTGTCTTAGGCCGTTTAGTCCTCAAGTGCTGCCTTACAAATACTCCACTGATTTCATTGTGCCTGGTATTTCAGGATGAGAGTGGTGTGTGACGTGTTTAGATCTGTGCCATCTGGGAGTCTACAGTATCAGTGTTCATGCTGAACCATTGAGGCTTGACACAATTCCTCGATCAGTCCTCTTTGGTAATGAGATATCACTGGTATTTCAGGCAGTACAGTACTGGAATTAGAAACTGCTGCACATGTCGAAGTGCTGTTCAGTTGCTGCCAGGTCGGCCACCAACGCTGCACCATTATCTTGCGCAGTGCATCGGCTTTTGGAGGTAATGATTAACATCAAATGCAAAAAGGGTACGTCAACATGATCACAAAGCACACAGGACATCAGCTGAACAGAAATGTTAGATGAAACACTGGCTCACAGGTAATGGCCTGAAATGCAAAACCAACTGAGCTCCGACCACCAGCACCATTGCACACACATGCAAGGCAAAGCAAAAAGAAGTTGAAGGCTCCAATGGCACTAGCAACTGGCATATGCAGACTAGCTAGGATGAAGTGCTGCTGTAGCAGCAGCTACACCAGGGGCCTTGCAGCTGCTACTGCTTGCTGTTATGTGCATGTTCACAACCTCAGAGCCGCTGAAATCAGAGAATGTGCTCGTGACAAAGCTACGCCTCAGCAGGCTCAATGTAAAAGAGAAAACAAAGGCTGTGTAGCTCATGACTAGAACTAGGCCCAGGCTGACTCAGTTGGTGCTGATGCGTCAAGACTCAATTGGCCTTTTGGGCTAGCAGAGAGACTCTGACTAAATTCAGGACACAGAGGCTGTCATAGCACTGAAGCTTGGCTGACGTCTGGCACAGGCGCTCTGACGCGCCTCAGAGCAAACAGGCTTTCATAGCATTGAAGGTGACTGACTCTTGGCAGGGGTGTTCTGACTGACTTCAGGTCAAGGAGGCCGCCGAAGCAATGGAAAGTGGCAGACTATGGCGCCTAACAGAGTAGGCTTTTGTTTTTTCTGGCTGACATGTGTAAAGGAACTATGGCAGGGGAGTGACTGGCCTAAGGAGAAGAGGCAGCAGCTGCCTGTCTGACAGGGGCAAAGAAGGGATGCGCCATGGCCTCTTGCGCTGTCAAGCGATCCTGCAATACACACACATATGTATTTGGTTAAACCCTAACCTATAAATCCGAAACATCGTCAAGCATTCCCTCTGTGCACTGACGCTGAACATGCTCAAAACAGCATCTAGCATCTTGCATCATGCAAAATGGCTTGCAACTTATGCTTGAAAAGCGCATGCCTCAGAGCTGCGCATCGAATCAATGAAAGCAGGCAATGACTCAGGCCTGGCAAGTAAATAAGCAGCGTAGCTTACAAAATAACTATGGACAATGAATACCTGATGGTCAAATTTGAGGAGCTTGTCCAGAAAGTCCATGCCCTCAGGAGTGACCAGATGGGAGTTTTCTGCATTTGTGAACTTGTTCCAGGGTCGCCTGGCATGCCGGCCTACCAAACCCTCAAGTTGAGGGTCCAGCTCTATGCCATACTTGCTCAGATAGTTGTACAGTTCATCTGTCCCCAGGACCTGTTCAAGACGCATTGTGGTCAGGCGGAGTGATGCAGCTTTGATGACAATGTTTGTGCAAACTGACTGAATTCGAACTGCATGACTGTGGTTTGATTCCACCCAAGACGTGTCAGCATTGCTCAGGTCACAAAGGCCCACCAGATGTGTTTGCACACTGTGCATTGCTGCAAACAGTAACACTGCCGCTCATTCAACAAATGTTGCATCGACACCTTGAGAAAAGCATGACCCACTGCAATAAAGTGAATCTGTCTGAGAGTGAGAGTATCTTGCTGAGAAGCCACAGCTAATCAAACGCTGAATGTTGAGCTAAAGTCAAATACATGATGCGTCTTGTGGCTGCCAACCAGAGTAGACCGGCCCAAGTTTAGGTCAATATAGGTCACAACTTCACACAATGTCAGGGCACCACCTTGGCAATTTTGACCAATTGATCGTAATTGTCATGGCCATAGAAGAAGGGTTCTTTCCTGAACATCATGCCTGCACAAAATGATCATGATGTGTTCTTAGTATGTGTCAGTACATCACATGCATCTCAACAGTCAGTTGACATGAGCTTGAGTCGCTTTGAATATCGTGGCAATGATGCAAGTCAAGCAAGGTGGAATGCATGGCAGCTCGGCATCAGCACATGCAAGACACTGCATGTCAGCACTGTGACAAAATGACTGCTCACCTGCAAACATGCAGCCCAAACTCCACATATCTAGAGCATAGTCATAGTCCTGAAGATCCACAAGCAGCTCTGGTCCTTTGAAGTAGCGGGACGCCACCCTGACATTGTATCTGCAGGACCACACAGATGCGTCAACACCATCAACAGCACGTCAGCGCATGTGCTGTGCGTACACAGTACATACTGACAATCATGACATACATGTATGCTGCATACATGTGTGGCATACTGACACTTTCCGAGCGTGCCCGAGCAGCTTTTAGATAGGGCTGCAGTGCCGTATTGGTTGCATTGGAACACTCGTCATGTCGGATCCGTCAGTTTGCATATGGCAATACAAAGATGAAAGCAACGATGTAGTTAGGACGTACTCTTTGCCGGGGTGATAGAACTCTGCAAGACCCCAGTCTATAAGCCGCAACTTCTTTTGCTCGTGATCTATCATGACCTGGCATTGCAAATGCTTCGTCAAAACCAAGCAAGATGACTTTGTCATCCATCATTTGTTCATGCTTGCAAATAGACACAAAATGCATGTGAATGCTTGCAACTACAACATCGGGAGATGCATGCATGTGAGGAGCTAGCAGCACCATGTCAAGTAATGCAGGACATTCTGCATGTAGCTTTGCTTCAATGCGCATGATACAGGCACAGCATGTCATGTTGATGATGCTTATAGCAGCAGCATACAACGTAGACACTCACATTGTGTGGCTTCACATCTCGATGCATGATGCCTTGTGAATGACAGAAATCTAGTGCCTGCATCCACACATAATTGAGGATATATTGGCTGGACACAATGTCATAACAGCAGCATTTCAGCCTATGATGCAGATACCCATTCCAGCCAAAAGCCAACTCACCTTCAATAGCTCATATAGGTAGTACCGAATATCGCTGTCCACTAAAGTTGGGTATAGAACCTTGAAATCAGTGTTGTTGACGTATTCAAACACTAGACTTGGCGTTTTTGACTGAGGATCCCGCACAACATCCAACAGCTTGATGATGTTGGTGCCGCCACAGATGTTTTGCAAGATCTTGATCTCACGCTTGATCTGCAGCGAGGCTCATGTCAGCACATCACATACATATGCACCGCATGAGCTAAGCATACGTTTACAAACCTTCTTTTTTTTCACAGGCTTGAGAATCTTGATAATGCATTTCTGGTTGTTTACAGTGTTTACACCCTCAAACACCTCGCTATATTTGCCTCTGCCGACCTTCCTTACGACCTCGTAGTCGTCCTGACTCCTGTCCACAGCGGCGAATTCAATCACGATGCTTGATCTTGTAGCATTCAGCATGCGGTTGCTCTCACCCCCAGTCAATGGCTAAGTTTTCGTAGTCCCAGTACTCTTTCGGCCGGTTCACGTTCACTTCTGCGTAAACGCGGGCTGTGCTCATCATGCCGTCTGAATCTCGAATGGCCTTAGAAAAGCGCTGGGCCATCTGCACCAAGCCGCGCCTGCCTGGAACGGCCGTCTTGCTCAGGACAAGTGCTCTGAACAGCCCATGTAAGCCCAGCGGGCGCGGTCCTCCGAGCGCAGCATGCCTCACCCTGCCATGCGTGGCTGGTTGAAATAAAATGCGCCAGAGCTATCTAGCACGCAGGCGCAAATGCCTCGCGCTTGATCACTCTGTCGCGCAACTCTCCTTTCCTGCGGCCTACTGCTTACGGTTCTAAAGAAAGCGTAAGATGCTAGTAACGCCGTCACTGAGCTCACAAGCGCATCCACATTAGCTCTGCATCCGAAACATTCCGTCTTCCGACTCACGCGTCGAATAACAGCGATATAGCTCATTTGTTGACCGTCTCACTGGTTTCCGAGGTTTGCAAGTCCTAGTCGGCGGGATTGTCTTGAGGGTACAGATCTGACACCATGACTTGCGTGCGCTGCTTGTGAGGCTTTCTCGCGTTGTCCCACATCAGCTATCATAGGGTACATATATGAGTGGCAAGGACAACAGCCTGCTTCTGTTCCTTGCTGAGGAGTCAAATTGGCTGGATAAACAATCTTATAGATATTTATGGTTGTGGAAGGCTTGACTTGCAAAACGCCTTCTGGTGAAACTTTGCGGGTCCGTGAAGTATGGCAGGAGAACTTGGAAGACGAGTTCGACCTGATACGAGACATAGTAGACGACTACCCTTTTGTAGCCATGGACACAGAATTCCCTGGAGTGGTGGCTCGCCCTGTTGGCAACTTCAAGAACAGTGGAGAGTACCACTTTCAGACATTGAGGTGTGTGCACTACACTCTATAGCTGAGCCCTTGGGCTGCTTTGATTCCTCAACACTGAGCGACAAGCCCCAGCAGATGTTCTCTCACAGCTCTGCACTTGCTTGGAATTGGGCAGCATCATTGAATATCAGAAAAGGTAGCCATGCCGCAACTCCAATGCTTGTTCAGGTGCAATGTAGACATGTTGAAGCTCATTCAGCTGGGACTCACCTTTACAAATGCTGACGGCAAATTACCAGTGTGTGGAGGCGAGCTCTGTGTCTGGCAGTTCAATTTCAGGTTGGTGTGCATGCGCAGAGCATCAAATGGCATCTCACCATCGCACCCTAATTGCGCCAGCATGGCAGAAGTCAAAGTTACTTACATCACAGCGCTCAGAGCTTTCTATCAAAGCTGAATTGATTTGTTTGACTGCATCTGACTTATCATTGATGATCTGTAGGGAATTCAGGCTTTCTGATGACATGTTTGCACAAGACAGCATAGAGCTGCTGAAGCAGTCAGGCATTGACTTTGCCAAGATGGAGGCGCGGGGCATAGATGTCTCCAACTTTGGGGAGCTGCTGATGTCATCTGGCATTGTCTTGAATGAGGATGTAAGCAACCAACAAGCACAGTCGTCATGCACCTCAAACATCTCATATCTCCAAAGCATGTCATACATATGCCTGCGTGCGGCTACATGTCATGCTGCCAATTTTGCTGTGTCAGCGCGGGATTTTTTTCTCTGCTTTACATCCTGTCACTAGCAGGTGAGCCTGTCTAGCACACATTAGAAGAATCATAAATAAGAGTCTCAGCAGTCTTGAGCGCCTTTTCACCGGCAGCTGGCCTCTTCTTGCAGGTCAAGTGGATCACTTTCCACAGTGGCTATGACTTTGGTTACCTCCTGAAAGTCCTGACATGTCAGCCTCTGCCAAAAACAGAGGTTGAGTTTTTTGAGCTGCTCAAGGTGTGTTCTGTTTACTCCGTATGAATGTTTGAGCACTTTGCTGCCCATGCTGTGTGCTTTAGCCCCAAGAACATGGGCACTGGCTTCTGCATGCTTGCATATGACATGCATGAGCACGCATACAAAGTATGCAAATGCATGCGGCCCACTATCAGATTGCAGACCCGCTTGTTCCATGCATATGCATCCGTGTTGGCACAACTAGGTATTCAGTCTGTCATGTTCAAAGGTAATCGCGTGACTTGCTTTGACTTGCTCAGTCCCCAAGCAAACCTGACGGCAATTCAACTCAGCCATCAGTTGAGTTGAAGGCTCAAGTGACTCATTGCTGTGTGCATTGTTTTTTCACAGTGTTCAGACTGTGTCCTGCCTGCAGATTTACTTTCCTACCGTGTATGATATCAAGTATCTCATGAAGTTCTGTGACAACCTTCATGGTGGTCTGAACAAGCTGGCGGAGGTGCTTCAAGTGGAGCGAATAGGCCCACAGCATCAGGTAGATTTTGTAGTTGGTAATTCTGCTAACAACAACACAAAGCCATGACCTCTCACACCAATGCCTGCTCTGCTGTCCTTCCTGCTTTTTGGCACAATGCTGATTGCGGAGAGGTGGGCATGACACGGTGCTTGCCAAGTTTAGCTTTGTTGATGATGTGGGTGTGAGGTATTGTTTCTGCGTGTTGCTGCTTATCAATGCACGAACGCAGAGTGGGTTTGTGTTGTGTGCCTCTCAGTATGTGTGCATGCCTGACCTCAGCTCCAAATGCGGCATGCACTATGCGCTTGTGCAGATGAGCACAGCTGATGATTTCAGGAACACAAAGGTGTATTGCCAATCTAGTTGACTTCTATGCATGCAAGCTGAAAGCATAATATGCCTTGCAGGCTGGCTCAGACAGCTTGCTGACGTCATCAGCTTTTGTGAAGCTTGCCTCTTCTCGCTTTAAGGGGTTTGAGCAGCTACAAGGGCACAAGGGTGTGTTGTTTGGACTTGGTGTGGATGGCAACAACGAAATGGTGTTAACAGATCACTGACATACGTGCTGCTGCGCGCTCATTGCTGCTGCATGCTGTGAGCGCTGCATGATGCAAGTGAGCTAATGTGCGTGCATACTGCCCGCAGAAGCTCAGCATATCTGTGTTTTGAAAAGCTTCGTGGCCTTATACGGTTCACATGCAGTCTTGTTTGCCACAGGTAAGTCATTGTCATGCATGTCAGCTGAAGGCACTTTGCATGCTTAGCTTCACAGCAATGGCAGTCAGTCGTGTCTCTTGTGTCACATATACAACTGGTCTTAGGCTTCTGGGTCAGCATTGAGAGTGGCTTCAGGCCTTCCTTGCGTTTCTTGACAACGCATGCAATGCTGTCATTTGTGATTGCCTTCCCATGCTCTAAGCGGGTGACATTTGCGAGACTCAGTGCGTCAGTTGGCAGCAACAGCAGGCTTCAAAGCTGAATCAGACATCAGCTGATGTCAAGCTGCCTGCAGACACACAACGTCTTGACACACACAGGCGTCTTGATCCCATCACACATAATCAGCAGCTGCACTGGCAAAAGACACCGCAGCAAAATGAGCAGCTGAATATGACCACGAACGTACCAGGGGGCGAGCATAGCACCTGGGGTGCGATGGAAGCTAAGGAATGCGTTCAACCTCGTCTGTCGTGTGCGGGCACCCGCAACATAGTCGGCACGGACAGCAGAATACTATGAGACACGCATCGCAGCCTTTATCGAACAGCGTGCACGGAAGACACAGGATGTCTGACAGCAAGCCCATCTGAGCGGCGTGCTCGTAACACCCAGAAGTCGTTCAAATCTGCAGCAGAAACAAATGCGATGTCTTGGGCAACTTACTACCGCACTCGACCACCGCGGCGACAACTGCAAGACGGCATCTGCCACAGCTGCATGCCGCGTGCCTCTGCATTTCGCCCTTTTCTCTGCAAATATTGGGGCCTTTTGCAGCACCAAAATTGCCCTGCCCTGCTCTGCCGAGCATCACAAGCATAGTCGGTTTCAATGCATATGCGCATGGGCACTAATCAGTATCAAATCTGCTGCCGCACAGTCGCAATTGCAGCGTTGAGTTGTTCCATTTCCTTGTGTTGTCATCCTCTCGCTGACGTCAGTGCATGCAAAGTTTTGTACGATGACCTGGGAACCTGCAAAGCTGCACGTATGATCTCACGACTTCTCTTACCTAGCGCAACGTGATTGGGCTATCTTTCCACTGGCATGCACCTGCACGCATCTCATCGGACGGCCACTAGCAGCGTCTCACCGGCAGTGATCAGCTGCAGCCACAACCTCTGTCCAAGCAGATACCGTTTGAAAGGCCCCAGCAAGACCCGTGCGCTTAATGCTCGCCATGGTAGCACACCTGGATCGGCCCATCGACTTGTCATAAGCGTCAATCAAGGCATCATCAGCAAAGCTACCGCTACAGAGACAGCAGATGCGCCTTCGACAGTAACGTTAGACGGCAGCAAGCCAAAAGCAAGCATTCTAGCTGTGGTCCCTGGCCAGCAGCAACATGCGTTGGGAGCTTCTTGGCATGAGGTCATGTCGCACGTCGCTGACCGCTTGACCTGGGAGGATCCTGACTTCAAGGTCCGCGTCTTCACAGACGAAGCGCTCAGCGATGAAGGGGCTCAATCGAACTTTGTACGTGCAGCAGAGACAGCAGACATCCTGCTTGTCCTCGACATTCAGAAAGACACGACGTCGCGGGTCTTGCTCGACAGCATGCACACCGTCCCCACATCTATCGCTTTAGGCTCCCTTCCAGAACTTGAGGCAGCGGTCACACTCAACAACGTTGCTGTGACAAGGCCTTGGGAGAAAGCTGCAGCTGCAACACTACCCTGGAGCAGCAGCGCGAAAGGGTCAAAGCTCCTGAAAAGCATCAGAAATGTGTACAAGCGACATACCTCAGATGACCTCCTGTTCCTGTTGCTGGTGCTGATTGATGCTTATCTTGTTGAGGTAAGTCTACTCTTCTTTCTGCTTGAAAAGTAATCTGCTGGCATGCAGACTCAGCTTGCAAACACATGACTGTTCAAATGCCATTGTTTGCCAAAGCAACTAGCAGGCCTTCAGCAAAGCCTGCATCAGATTGCGTTTGAGACACAGAAAATGATGAAATTGGCGCACATGCTCATTGTCTTCAGCTCCTCAGTTTCAGCGATGTAGGATGTCTTTCATCACTGCTAGAGACAAACTTTGATCAACTACAAAAACATCTCGTGGCAAAGTGTGATTGATTATAAGTTGCGCAAAGCCACGCAGAGCAGTCACATGCTGATGTACTTGCATGTCTTCCATTTTCCATGACAGCAAGCGTCTATGCTCAGCATTACATGCTTTGATGGCACTGCATGACATCCTTTGGATTGCTTGGTCCACCAGCTAAGCCTACTTCCACAATTTCAGCCATTTAATGTCATTTAGCAGGTCTGACATATCATGTGCTCAACATTGTTTTGCATGTGTTGGCAGGTCCCTCTGGTGAAGAGCATGCAGGCACAAGATCTGTCCACAATCTGGAAGATGTGCACCAAATGTGGCAAACAGATCTTGGCCTGCATGCGGGATCCTGAGTGTAAAGCTGCTCTTGATTGCTTGACATCATGTGACTCAAATGACCAGGTAAAACCGCAGTGTGTCGTCACTTCAGCATTCTTCACCATACATCTACAACATTGCACGTCAGAATTCTGCACCCTGCCAACAATATGCAATCAGACGCGAGCTGTGTATTGCTCTGTGTATGTGTTCACTGTCCGTTATGACATTGGTTGCAAAGTACACAAGTGGACTTGGCTGCAAACACTGCACACGTCATTCGCGCTTTAATGTTGCTGTATTGACAAAAGCTGATGCAGCGTTGTAGATGTACAGCTTCAGCTGTGCGCAATCTGAAGAGAGTTGGCTAACCCAGTATATTTCTGTCACACCTTCCACTCAATTTGCATCCCTGCACACATCGTAACATGTTTTGCCGCATTGAATTTACTTGCAAACTAGTCCACTTGCTTTGTTGCAGATGGTGCAGCTTCGGAAAACATTGCTGCCTGCATGATTATGCCAGATTATGCACCAGCACTGGCTGTGCTGATATTGGCGTGTGCAACAACAATGATGTAACTGTCAACAAACTCAAATCAAGGTGTTGTCTGCAGGTCTGCAGCTTCAGATGCATTGTGTCTTACGAGAGCCAGCTTCTTGAGGACTTCTCCCTGTGCATCCTGCAAAAAAACAACTGCCTTGGGCTGAAAGCGGACATTCCAGTCCGGCCTGAAGTGTTACCCATGACTCATTTCAAAGGAGAACCCTTGACCCACTATAAAGCAGGTCAGCCCTGCTGTTTGTCGCTTCTGCGTGATCAGTCACATTTTGTGCCGTACATATGCCTTATTTCCTGCAAAAGAACAACTGCCTTGGGCTGAAAGCTGACATTCCAGTCCGGCCTGAAGTGCTGCCCACGACTCATCTCGCGGGAACCCCTTGACCCACTATACAGTAGGTCAGCCTCGCTGTTGTTATCTGCCACTCCTACTTCACCAACTCAAGTGTTTGGGTTGCGTCTGCCTAATTTCATTCTTGTTCTTGTCCTTCCCACTGCTCTTTTTGGTCTTCATCAGCAACTCCTGGAACTTCAATTCTGTTGCTGCTGCTGCTGCTGCTGCTGCTGCGGTATTGCATTTGATCTTGATCTACTTTGATGTGCAGAGAATTTGTTCATTGGCTGGCTGGGTGACAAGAAATGGAGCTGGCGGGTTGTGGCTGGCCAGAATGTGGCTTACGACCAATTCCCGTGTCAATACCAGCTGTACTACCGCGGCAAGGCCAAGAACAGCCTGTGGTATGACCCAGTCTTTCAGGTCAGTTTTGCCTTGCTTTCTCACTGTTAGTTTGCCTTCTTGAACTCCTTTCTTGAAGGCATGAGCACCTGTGGTCGAGTGTATGCTGTAAGGAAAGCATGACATTGTTTAACTTACTTCACTCTGCATTGTATTGCATGACCATTGTGTTGGTGGTCAAGCAACATCTTGATGCTACCCATGTCAGCATTGTGAAATTATACTTCTTTTCAGGAAGCTGCTGGCATACTGTGGCTGACAGTCTGTGCACACTGCACATAGGATCCTTGCTTGTGTTGATGTGAGTCAAGATTAAACATGTTGCGCTTGCGTGAAAACAGACAAGCAGTATACATGGGTTGTATTATGCCTCAAGAAAAAGTTGTTTTGTAGGTCAAGACTCTAGATGGCAAGCTGGTATGGCGACGGCGTCACTACCGTGTAAGGCGTGCGAAAGACCCTGGCACTTTCCATTTCTCAGTGCTGGACAATGGCGTGATCAGCAAGGAGTACTGGCGCATTGTGCATGTGACTGAGGATTTGTCATGGGGCTTGTTTTACTATGCTGGTGCTGCATCAGTTGTTGGTCAGAACTACAGAGGTAAATGAAAACAAAACAATTCTTGTATGTGTTGGTACAAAAGCTAGGTTTGAGTAGCTCAAACTCCTTGTCAATTCACAATGACACCAATTGCTTGATATTGTGATGTTGTCTCTGCTGTCAGCACATGTGACCGCAGATGTGTCATGAGGGCTGTTCTGTGATGCTGGGGCTGCCTCAGTTGTTGGCCAGAACTACAGAGGTAATCCTGTAACTTTGCACAACTCAAGGTGCATTACATGTGCAAGTACGTACATCATATTGAGGTCATTGTCAACACCACAATCATCATTATCTTTCTGTTGTCGTTGTGATGATCAATGTTGTTGTTGTTATCAATTTGCGCAATATGCCAGGCAGGAGGTCGCTGCTGACACCAGACAGCAGATTGAGAGAGTGCTCTTACAAAAACATTGCAGCTTGTCACTGTTCATTGCGACTGCAATTCTCAAGGTTGTTATCAGGATGTTTACGACTGTTATGTGAAATGGTGTGCAGGAGCAGTGATGATAACCACAGACGGCAACTGGCCAGCAGACAATCAAGGGCATGCTCTTAGGGCAACGCTGCAGATTGTTGTCAGTAGCGTTGTCATCATCTGCTATGGTGACACACAGTACAGAGCTTTTTTCAACTGCTACAGGAGCAGTGCTGGTGACACCAGATGGGCAGTGGCCTGCAAAGTAATGTTGACAATGCAACCATCGTCATCACTTTCACCACCAGTGATCTGCTGTTATAAGATTTGTGCACATGCCATGCAGGAGCAGTGCTGGTGACACCAGATGGTCATTGGCCAGCAGAATTTCAACAGGATGCTCTCAAGGAAGCCCTTCGAACTACTTTTGATATCGGCACTATTGCCATCATCAGCATCATCATAACCAATCCTGCTGTTGCCCTCATTCATTGACAACATGCCATGCAGGAGCAGTGCTAGTTACACCTGACGGTCACTGGCCAGCAGAAGACCAGCAGGATGCTCTTGAGGAAGCACTGCAGAAGTGCGGCATAAAGGCATGGGAGCTTTACAGAGTGGACAACTCCAGCACTGATGAAGCGCCTCTCACCGTCCCAGAAGGGCCCATGAAGACTGTGCAGCCTGAGATGGTCTGACCTGGCAAGGGCGGCTGTTGAAACTATATGGGCCCGTTCCTGCTTTTTCAACTGTGACTAGCGGCAAGCCTTCTCAAGGTGGATGATGTCATCACTGCCACTTCTTCTCTGGCTGTCTTCCAAGGGCACGTCAAAAATGTGCAGTGTTAGATGAGCTGATGCGGCAGTCTGTTATGTCAAAGCGGATTCTGCCGTTTTGCATGACTCCTGCATGAGGCAAAGCTGCCAACCTGCATGCTGAAGAGCGGCTGTGAGAGGAAGGCTGGTCCTGCATCATGCTAGCTAGAGGCAACATCGTGCTGCGCCATGATGCCTAACATGGTCAAAGGATGTGACAAAGGGTTTAAGGCTCAATGTATAGCGTCACAGCAGAGACTGCGCTTTTCCAGCTGAAACTGCAGTCTTTGCTAGCCATCTAAAGTGGTCCTCCTATTTTCTGTTGGGTGCCAGTTTTGCACGTTTTGCCTGCCAGTGCTGCTGCTAGCATCGAGTCCAACAGCTCCTGCTGTGACTCACAGGCTTAGAGAAAGCAAACTTGGCTGCAGTTCAATTGGAATCAAAGCTTGCGTTTTGTTGCGCTCGTAAGCTTTTGCAGCAAAGCTTGCCGGGTTAGGATTATCTTGAAACATTCGAGTGCATGCAATGTGTGCTGGCGCAGGACTAGCATAGTAGCCCAATTTACAATGAGCGAGCAAGACACTTACAGCTGTTGGCATTATGTAATTGCAAATGGGTAATCAGCAAAAAGGACCAGACTGGCAAATGCAGCTAGCTGCTTGCAGATTGCTTTCGGCCAAAAGGCACCAAAAAAAGGCAAGTATACAAAATGCAGCTGGCATACTGCTATGCAATTGGCCGATAAGCAAAGAGAAGCAGAACTGATATACAGCTGCTTGCAAATTGCTTTTGGTCAAAGATGGCTCAAAAAACAAGCTTTTGGCCAAAAATGCCCCAAAAAAAACCAAAAGTTCGAGTGTTATATTTAGGCCTTGGTCCGTATGCAACGGAGGAGCTCCAACCTCTCCCCCTCCGGATCCGAAGCCAGCGAGCTAACAAGTGCACAGCTGACTCCGAATGTCTCGACAGCAATTTTTGCAAGTATATAGACGTTTGCAAGCTTTGACATTGCCTGCTCGTTGCGACGCAGTCGCCTGCGCTTGCTGAGCATTCATGCGCCGCGGTCATCGCAGAAATGCCGACGTTGGTCGTGTCTAGACGCTGGAGGTTGTGGGCCCAGCTGCCGCAGACTTGAGCTACTTTGCAACACAGCCCAGCACTGCTGCCGCTCCTCAGCCCCTGCAGTGGCTTGCTGGGTGCTGCAACGTCTGGTTGCAGTATGAGGGACTCAACGTACACCATTCAAGCCAGCATGCCACGGTGGACCCCGGCCTGAGCGAAGGTCGAACCTGTCTCATCTAAGCCTTGTTACCAGCTGCTTGTCTTTTGGGGGATGTGCAGCGACATCTGCTTGATTGTGATTGAATACCCACGCCATGTCATGCTGCTCATGAATCAACACGTTGTCCGCCACGGCAGGTGCTGGGCTTCACGGCCGATCAGCAGCATTGGCAAGCAGTGTGATCAGTTTAGGCTGAGCCATTTCATTTCTGTGCTGCGGCATATGCATGAAGCCAGCACATCGAGGATCTCGTGCTTCAGCTGCTCATGACACAGCACTAGTCTGACATGCATTGTCTGGACTTGTTGCTGCAAATGAAGGTCATGAACAAGGCATGCTTCCAGCAAGCAATGTAAGCGGATGTACTGCAGCAACCTGCATGCACCTCAATTAATCTCCATCTGCCACAGTTCTTGCTGCTCCTTTCGTCCAGCATCAAAAACTCAAGCTGAACTTGGATCAAACGCAGCATGCAAGCAGCAATTGTGTATGGCGCACATGCGATTGGTCTATCGCCAGCTGTTTCCCGTTTCACGGTACGCTGCTTTCAAAGGAAAAGGGCAGTTCTTACAAAACAATGCTTTGCACTATGGCTTTCACTGTGCGGGTGCTTGCATCGCCTCAAGAGGGGATGTAAGCAAATTCCTCATGCGCTGCAACCATACTTCTTCCTTGGTCCTCTGCAAACACACAGCATCACCATCAGCTAAAGATCTTCATATCAGTCCGCAGCTCAGGAGCGCAAGTAACAAGATATGTCATTGCAAAGTGTGCTTCACAGACGTTGCTCGGTATTCTGCAAAATGACGTACAGACAGGTCATACTGCTGATGACTTGTTCCAAGCACGGTAGCTTTACTAGCAGATTGAGGGCACACGCTTGGCGTGATGCAAACACGGTTTACACAGAAGACATGATGCAACATTGAACAGATGAGTGAGACGCACAACAGCTGGGACGGCAACAACACTGTGCAGCACACACAATCCCATGGAGCATGTCAAGTTGCACAGTCAACATGGACATCTCAAGATGCTCCAGGACACAAGTCAGAAACACTCACTGGGACTCGCTCAGGCAAGGCCTGTTTGCCCTTGGTGTTGGTCAGGGCTCCCATCAGGGCACTATCATGCCTCAAGTTGCCCAAAGGCCCCAGATGCAAAGCTGCAAGCAACAAATGCAGCTTGAGATTCAAGGAACAGTTGGCAACTACAGGCTGAGGACCAAACTAGCGCCAGCAACAATGCACTGTCCTGCCTGAAGCTGCCCAAAAGCCACAAATGTCAGGCAACAGTGTTCAGCACTTCAGCTTCACTTGCCAAATGATTACCATCAATTGACTAAGCCTCATCGAATGTCAGCAGCGATCAATTCAAGGCTACCTCCTCTGCAAGTATGTGTAACTGATGATGCACAGCCAAATGGCAAGTGATGCACAGCTAAACGGTAAGGGGTCGAGCTAGGGGTCTACATGCAACATGACTGCTGCATGCAGACACATTCAGAGTTGCAGGCACATACATGCAAACAAGGGATCAGCATGAACAGCCTAGCAATTGTGTGTGCTTGCATCTGTGGCTTCTGCTTTCTGAAACCACTCTCTTGGCTGTTTCAAGACCGCTGTTGCTGGAAACGCCAGCACATTACAAACAGCAGGATAGGCTTTCTGCTGCACTCAAAGCAGTTAGACAAGCTGCCATCTTGGAAAATGCCCCTACTTCTTTGCAAAGAAACAGGATGCCAGCATGCATCTGCAGCGAAAGCTGCTGCGTTTTGGAATTGCTGCTCGCATTGCTTTGCAAAGGGACAGGACGGTACGAGCACACAATTTGCAACAGACAAGGCAGCAGCAGGGCTTACGTGAGGCAGGTGTGTCGTCTTCTTTGCCCTTCTCTGCTGAGCTGAGATTGGTGTGGTCACATCAGGATAGGCAATGAATGCAGGATGCTGCAGAACATGCAGCAGCAGCAGCAGCAGCAGCAGAAAAGGCAGCAGCAGGGCTCACGTGAGGCAGGTGTGTCTTCTTCTTCGCCCTCCTCGACTGAGCCAGCTGGAGCAAAGCGGGACTTGCCCTTAGACTTGCTCTGCACCACCACAGCAAAGCAATTGGGATATCTTATGCTACATAATCGCTGGGAAAACCGTGCTCTTATGTGTGTCTGGGACTTGCTGCTGAGCATGCTTAGAGAATTGAATACGGACCGGCATTGTGAATTCTAGCTATGGTGTAGGCCGTAATGCTCCGTTGGTGGCAATATTGTTCCGGTCGTGCTGAGACAGCTTGCTGTGTGCCACATTGTTTGCTGCCGCAAATGATTGACTGGAACTTTGTAAGCTGACAAGGTCATGGTCACACTAAAACGGTTTGCACGATTTGAGCAGACTTCTGAGCAGTCTTTGATGATGCAGCAACGCTGACACCACATCAATGCCTGTAATTCAATCAGGCCATTTGCAATGCACGCAAACAACAGGCAGGTTGTGAATCACAGGCGCATGCAGCAGCATGTCCACTGCAGCAGATTTTCTCAGAAGCTGTGTGGTCATGTACAGTGTGATTGCTGTCAGACATCAGTATGTGTTAATTGCCAGGGAAAGACACATGTAAACAGCTCAAGTACTGCTCACCTTGAAGTTGCTCTTTGACTTGGGGTCACTTGGGGAGCTCTCCAGTGCAGGGCCGCCTGCTGCAGGCCCTAGGTTGGACGGCCCTCTGCTAGCCTGCAACAACAGCTGCTTTGAATGTCAACTGCAGAGCTTATTGTGCTGCTTGCAAACTGCTCCATCACAACCAATCAGATTGTGACTGTGATTACCCTGTTAGACCAGAGCGCTCAGAGCTTCAGTGAAGTCGTCTTGGAAAGGGAACTGTTTGCTGAGAAAGTGTTCAGCAATTGACGCAGGCAGAGCTACTCATAGGATGAGCCAGGCAGATTGCTCAAATACTAACTTCAACCAATAATAACTCAACAACAAATAGCAACAGCAACAGCAAAGGAGCCAGGCAGGAGGGTTGAGGGGGCTTGCCTTGGGGGTGACAGGCTTCCCACTGAAGCTCCCCACCCTGATAGCCAAACCCCCCTCAGTGACGGGGCTATGGGGGCTGCCCCCAAGCACCATCTCAGGCCGGTAGTTCTTCATTGTTATGCTCACATGCCTGCACTCATGACATGCAACTTTGTCCTGTGCAACGCACAGAATAACATGCACCTGTTACACTGGTATCTTGGGGTTATTTTGATTAGGTGCATGCTCCCATCCTCAGCATACAAGTATCAGGTCAGCGTCAGGCATAAGCAACATCCCTGATGCTGGGGGGTTGCAACCTCCTGCTGACTGACAGCAGATTGCTAGCTGTTTGGACTATCCTTGAAGCAGCAATAGTGACAACAAAGCACAGGCAGTGTGCAAGGTTGGGACTGATTTGGACTGTTCCTGTATGGTTGTTTCTGTGTGACTGAGCCTCCAAGAAAGAGCTGCATAGCTGCGCTGACAATTGCCTGTTGCTGACACAACATCTGTGTACAGCATAGCATTGAGCCAAGCCCCTAAGAACCCAGACCAAAGTCAAAACTGCCCACAATCACCAAGCGACATATGAATGGGTTTCATGGGCTGCGCTGCAGTGATCTGTCTGGCTGAGCTGCATTTTGAAGAGCTGATGTGAGCTCTGCATGGCTGCGGTGGAATGTGCTGACCAAAGGCTGCAAAGCTGACGTTGCGAACTGGTCAAGGCAAGGCATAATGCAAGCCTCAAATCGCACAATGCGTGCATGGCTGAGGGTCCAATTAGTGCATGCAGTCCAAGTGTCTGCTGAGGATTATGACCGTCTATTTGACTGCTGTTGCATGAGTAGCCAGAATTGTGTTCTGACCCCAATTGGCTGCATTGCAATCTGATCCCAGCTGTAATGACTGCCTGATGAAGTCAGGTTATGCTTTGGGGTATAAATAGTACAGAGCAGAACATTGCAGTGAGCACCTAAAAAGGAACAAGACCTGCAGGTATTGCTGCTTCCTGAAGTGGGTGTTGCACACCTCTGTGCTCAGAAATGGCTCGGCTTTGCTGCTAGCATCTATGCATGTTGCAGGGTACCAGCCCATCTGACAGACGTAGCATGAGGTTGCAGGACAATGCAACAAGACTGTTGCAGACAATTGCAGCTCACTAAAGCACGGAGTCAGCTTAAGCATGAGAATGGAGATGGGCAGTGTTGACTTGATCTTGAAATGCACAAGTGTGAACAAGCCTGTTCGCTGGGAAAGTTGGGCATTCATGCATAAATACAGCTTGGGTTTCACTTGTGGAAGGCGTAGTTGTCTGATGCTGGGCAAAAGATGCGCTGCCACAATAATGCATTTGGCTTATTTGCTGGTAAATGCCTGTGGACGAAGCTGACCTGGCAGTGGGGGTTTCAGCCATGCCGTTGGGCAGCTTGGGCAGGGCTACGGGGGAGGTGGGGTCCAACTCCCGGGCCGCCTTGGTGGTGGTCTCACTCGCCACGTGTATGCACACATAGTGTGTGATGCCACTATCCACATCCTTGCTCACCTACAGCATTTAAGCGCCGTCAGCCATGACATCGTACAGCTTGGGCAGAGCACAGGGGGGAGAGGAGGAGGGATGTTTTTGAGGTCCTACTTCTGTGAGGCCTTGGTGGTGGTCTCACTTGCCACGTGTATGCACACGTAGTGAGTGATACCGCTGCCCACATCCTTGCTCACCTGCGATGTCACTTGCATTGCTGCCACGAATATGCACACATGCAGGCAATGTGGAGTCCATGTTTCCAGCTGCCTTGGTGGTGTTCTCACTGGCCACATGTATTCATTGTGCGTGACTCAACTATCCATGTCCTTGCTCACCTGCAATGTTACTTGACATCAGTAATCACCACAGGCTGTGTTTCAGTTTTCTATGCTCTCGAGTTTGCATATGACGTGATGTGTATTCAGTATGCCGTATGGCAACTCGCTGCTGAACACTTACCCTCACATACCCTGCTGTGCTGCTGTGCCTACAGCGTCACTTGCACTTTCATGCTCACAGATCCTGTCATGTTTGTTCCAAAATTTTGCTCCATTGATATGCAGAGCGTGATGCCTTGATCTGGAGGGCATTCTGATTTAGCAGCAATGAGCACACAGGGTGGATGGGGACAAAATGCAAAGGTCTCTCAGCGCTTGTCAAGTACTTCTGAGTGCTTCTGATCAGGCTCAGGCTGTCATGCTGATCATATTTTCTTGGCACAGGTGTTTCCACCACAACAGAAGCTACCAAGACCTGGACTCAAGATAAGTGCAGATGCATGCTTTGGAAAGGAAACACCGGCAGAAATGTTTAGCAGCAATACGTTGCTTGTGTATGCACATGCCAAGGTCAGGGACCTCAATAGCAAATGTATATGCATGTTCAATGATGGATATGATGGTGATTACCGGCAGAAACAGCAGCTGGAAGGTGACAATGTCCCCATCCTGTGTGAAGCAGGCAGCAATCTCCCGAAACTCACAGCCAGTCTCAAAGGCATCCTTGATGCGCTCCTGAACATCGCTATGGATCTCATGCCTGAAGGGGGTCTGCAGAAACATCTGCCTGCAGAGCAGACGGCACACAAATAGTTCGACACAGAGTTTGCAATCAGTGCTTGCAACGGCAGATGCAGTCTCCTTCCAAATGTTCGCCGACCCAGAATCTTGCATGACCTGCACCTCTGAGCATGTCACCAAGTGGTGGAACAAAGCACGCTGGTCGCAGATGATGTTTCTTGAAGCTGAAGGTGCTCAACATTGCTGCTTGTGGAAAGAAAGCAGGGGAGCAAGAGTGCGAGCTCAATGGAGGGAACAGCATGCTGTTGCTTTGCTGACTCGTCCAATCAAGACTTTTGGCAATGGAGTGAATTGACCAAAGATGAGCCACAGGTTGCATGTACCGTGAGCTACATGTACACAGGCGCGTCAACATGAGGCAATGCCGGAGTTGTCGCACTGCAGTGCATGTACGCTAGTGCATGTTCAGACATTTTCTGTTGCCCTCTAGGGACTACAAAACGCATGAGGTTGAGCACAGCAGATGAATCCACTGCCGTGCTCTTTGCGCAAAGCACACTGCAAGATTCATAAAGCAGAACGTGTGTGGATACAGGTGAACTGCTAACAGTACGGAAGATGGCATGCAAGCTTACGTACCATGGTTTGCCTACTACATCTGCATCTATGAAGCCTAGCCGCTCACAAAACACCTGCACAGAGCCCATCTATCAGCAACAGTTGACACGCAGAGCCTGAGTCATCATCTGCCTGATGCATTGGAAAGCAAAGCTAGCAGGCAGCAGTAGTAATTGCTGTGCAAACTTACATTGTTCACAAACACATAAGGCTGACTGTCCTCCTCGACTGCTATAAGCCCCACAGGGTAGGGAGAGTAGCGCAGCATCTCCGCCAAGCGGGTGTACTCCTTGAGAAGCTGTGGATCGTCTGCTTCGTTGCCGCTAGCTTCAGCTGCATCATCCTCGAGCCTGCCATTCTCCACAGCGGTGCCGGTAGCAGGCAGATGATTTGCTGCTTGGGCGTCCAAGGACACTCGCTGTGACCGAGGCTTCTGGACCTCGTCAGCACCGTATGAGTCCTTGGCGATAGGAAGACCGCCGGAGTTCTCCTGGATTGTCTCCGCGTCGACCGACTTCACGCCCTCAAGAACCGGACTGATGTCCGCAGTGACACCCGGCGCAACGGCCCTGTCTTTAGTGTGGGCTTCAGCCTCGCCGCTGCTTGCGGGCTTGCTAGCGCACACTCCCATAGCGCTGCAGAGACCAAGACAACTGCAGCGCTGCTCACTTTAAGCCCCGGCCAAGGTGCCAACCTTCGTGTGCAACTTCCGCCCGTACAGTAACGTCACATCAAGGGGTGAAGAAGCAGAACATCAGACAACGCTGGTGCCTCCTGAGCATGACCTAGCTGCTTGTGCTGGGTCAGAGCCAAGGTGGACCTTTGCGCGCTCAACATGCTGGACACAGTGCGGCGCATACAGGTGAGGCAACTGAGAAGAGGCTGTGTTCAACATGCGCAGCTGAGGTAGGTATGCAGATGGTCAATGGCAGCAGATGCTCAGCCTAACAATCATTCAGGGAGCATAGAGCATTGGAGCACGTTGGGCTAATAATTAAGTTATAGCAAGGCTTACAGCCTGTAGTTTACCAGGTGTTATCATAAGATAAGGCATGCGATGTGTCAGGATTGCCATCGCAAACTGCACCCGGTGCTTGAGAGTCAATGCAAGCAGCTCATCTGGATCTGGCAATCACAATTGCTGCAACAATGAAAGCTGCTGCAGTCAGCTTTTTTTGCAAATTTCCCGAAGATTGTTTTCCTGATGAAGAAGATGGGCTAGCTTCATCATGATGTAGCCGGCCTGCCTGCGATCACAAAATGCCTTCACTGCAACTTGCTCTACCTTTGGCAGGGCGCACGTCATGCCACAAACCTCAAGGCAAAATGCTCCAGGCAGAAATGGGGCCTTTTGGAGCACCCTTTGCCATGCAATCAAGATGCACCTTTGATGACAAGCGGTGTCATGTTGCTTCAGCATTGCAATTTGACATCACTCACAGCAGCATGCAGTGCACCTTGACAACAACTGCACCTTGCAGTACATTAGGCTGCAGCAATACAATGCTGGATTATTACCAATAAGGATGCATAAGGCACCATGGGGGACTGCAATATGTGAAACATAGGTATGACGGGAGAAATCTGACACACCATTTCTGATGTGGCAGACACTGCATCAGGATGAGGGGAGAGGCAGCAGACGAGGCAGGTGTCATCATGAGTCATGACCACAGCTGCTGCTGTTGAGAGGCAAGCTGGAGACGTGCCATGCGAGCCTCTGCTGCAGCTGCCATCTGCTCCCGCCGTTTTGCTGCATCCCGCTCACTTTTGCTCTGTGCCACTGGCTTGCTTGCCTTCCCCATCTTACTCCTGCATGTCAAAAATATATCAGCATGTCATGAATACATCAGCGTCAGCACGCACAGAATGCTGCTTGGTGCTGATCGCTTGCTTGCACTTTCCCAGCTTACTGCTGCATTTCAGGAACACATCAGCACTCGCTTTGCTCTGTTTAGCTGACTTGCTTGCCCTCCCAGCTTACGCATCGGCGTGCACAAAAAATTGCGCGCTGTTGCTGACTTGCTTACGCTGCCTTGCTTGCTTCTGCATGTCATTGACGTTGTTGCCATCATGCTCAAGCTGTCTAAGAGCAAGACATGATGCAGCAGGCAGCTTTGACATAACAGCAGTGAGCATGTATACGTTAGCATCACGTCAGCACGGGACCAAAGTGATTGGAGACAGGTGATTGGCTCTGACAGGTGATCAGTACGAATCTAGCAGGGCCTGCTGAGCCTGTTCTAAAGAGTCAATGAGTCAGCACTCATACCAACATGAGCAGCTCTGTTGGCCGTCATTAACAGCAGCTGGCTTGCTACACTGGCGTTGCTGCATGCTTTGCACACAGCAATGGTATTGTTCAAATCAACACTGCTTGAAATCCCAGGCGCTAGGTTGCTCCAAGAGGGTCCATTGCCACAGCGTGTGACATCACGGTGTCACAAGCCTTGACATACTGTGTGTGCAGGTGAAGAACATCACTAAAGCAAAGGCATGATGGCAAGCAGAATAGGATGCTTACTTGCTAGCAAGAGCAGCAGCCTCTGCAGCTGCTGTCGCCACTTCTGCCTCAGCAACTGCTCTGGCGCCTTCTGCAGCCTTAGCCTTCTTTCCAGCTGCAGTCCGTTTACGCTCTTTCTCCTTTTCCCGCTGTCTGGCCTTCTTTTCAGCCTGCAATGTCCATTATATAGTACATAAACCAGCTGAATGACTGATATTCTGACACAGCAGACAATGTGTAAATGTTTCTGAACTGGCTAATGACATTGCTGCAGCGCTGTGAACCGCTGCTACCACATGTGCAATTGCTTCAGTAAGTCAACTCTCCTTGCCTTCACATGTATGCCAAAGGAAGCGGAATATAGAGGACAAGTCTATGCGACAAGACATTGTCATGTCAGCTTCTATGAGTAGAAGCATCCCAGAGGGATAATGCCAAGGGACATATGCTTCCAATACAAATTGCTGTGTATGCTGATGTTCAAGAGTAGATTGACCTGTTTTGCCAGTGCCTGGGTTCCAGTTCACTACATCATGCTCAAAGGCATAAAATCAACGACAACTGTGTATGTGTGCTGATAGCCAATGGTCAAATGACCTGTTTTGGGGTTACAGCTCACTACGTTATGCTCAGAGGTAAAAAATTCAAGACACAAATGGCCATGTGTGCTGATAGCCAACAGTTGACTGACCTGCTTTGCTAGTTGCTGAAATTCCAGCTCATCTGTCAAGGGGCTGGGGATGCCAGCTGCAATGTAGTCCCACTTATCAGGCTCACTTGCCATGAACCTGCATATGCACTTGCTATTAGCATCAGCCTCCATCTGCTTGCGTCAGTCTGCATTGTGACTCAAGCCTTTTAAGCATCTGTGCCCTGGCTGCCTAAGATGGACGAGCTGACAATTGCTTGGCGCTGTAGCGTTGAATCTTTGTCCCAAGTTATGAGGTGACCAGGCCAACTTGCTCCAGAATATGATGCACGCCTTTTGTATACTGCTATCAAATCAATTGGCCTGGCAACGATTCTGACTGCTGCATTGACTGCTAACACAATACCTGCTGAGTAGCTGTCCAAGATGTCTGACTACCAAGCAGATTGTCTGAGAGTGTGTTGCACACGTTAGTCTATACCTACAATCAAGCATACGATGCATCATGTCATGCACAACGCCTATGCCATGCGTCATTTCTGATTGATGCAGCAGCTCCTGCACATCTACCTTCTGAAGGCATCCCTGACAGCCTTATCAGCAGCAACATCATAGGGCACTTTGCCCTTGCTGTCGGCCTGGCAGGGATCAGCCCCGCCCTCTAGCAGACCTTTGACCTTATCAGCATTGCCTGCTTTGGCTGCTTCATGCAATGGAGGATCTGGCTCCTGCGCAAAACATGACGCCTCATAGTGTTGAGAAGGTGGCAATGCATGCAAAGACATTGCAATGGAGAAGCTAGCTCGTACATATGACATAACCCTGATTGTGGTTGTATCAGCTGTAACAGGTGGCACTGCATGCACAGGCATTCACACCTGTCCCTGCTCACATGCTGTGCTGTGATGAGATGGGAGGCCTGAACACTGCATACAAACAGGGCACTGCAAAAGGTGTAACTTTGATTGGCCACAGCGCATGCTCTAGATGAGGTGTTGATGGCATCAGGATGAGGAGGCATCATGATTGGCAAGGGCTTTGCTTACAAGGGAACATTGTCATCAATGCGACACATGGGTTGGTTTTCTCTGGAAGGTCCTAAGAGAAAGTATACCAGTCCATTTGACAGAATCTGGTGACCCTTGAGGTCTGAGGCATTGGCGCAAAAGAGCTAGCAGGCACTTCCTTCCTGGGTGATGCTTTTAAGGGCTTCGCAGCCGCCTGCTTTGCTGGTGCAACAGCTTGCAGTGGATTATGTTGAGTGATCTTGCAAGTTGTGAATGGAGTTCATAAAAAGCAAGCTGACCTTTGGGGCTTGAGGGGTTGACGCAACAGAGCTGGCAGGGTCTTCCTTTTTGGGTGACGCCTTGGGTGGCTTTGGAGCCGCCTGCTTTGCTGGTGCAGCAGCTTGCAAAGCATGGCTGCTGGGCTCAAAGACGGATACCAGGGCATGCAGCACACGCTTTGTCTCGGAAAATGTTGGCCGCCTGCAACAACACAAGCTGAGGCTGGCATCCACATGTATTGCACTTGTTGTCAAATGCAGGCACAGCATTGCTGCCAATGCTGGTGCAGTGGCTTGCACAGGCATGGCTGCTGGGCTCAAAGACGGAAATCAGCGCATGCAGAAAGCGCTTTGTCACGAAGAATGTTGGCCGCCTGCGAACCACAACACAAGCTGAGGCTGGCATTCACATGCACTGCACTCAAGTTTTGCAGGCAGGCATGACAGTGGTATTGCTGCCGGTGCAGCAGCTTACAAAGCATGGCTGCTGGGCTCCAAGACACACATCAGAGCATGGAGCATGCGCTTGGTCTCAGAGAATGCCAGCCGCCTGCAAACCACGACACAATTTGAGGCTGGCATTCACATGTACTGCATTTAGGGTTGCAAGCAGGCATGACATTGTCATCACTGCTGGTGCAGCAGCTTGTACAACATGGCTGCTTGGCTCAAGGACGAATACCAGGGCATACAGCACACATTTTGTCTCAGAGAATGTTGACCGCCTGCACACCACGCACAGACTGAAGGGGAAATCCACAGAATGATTGCATCAGCTGTGGACAAGACCTTCAATTTGTGCACAGTCTACAGGCAGCCAACATGGTCTGAGACCAATTGCATGCTGCACACCCTGGTGTCCTCATCAAGCAGTCACTATCCTGTGTCTGCTTGCGTAATAAATGTGATTGCCAAGATTAACCTGCAGGCATGTAGCTTGTATCACTGCCCCTGACAAGGACGCAGCGCCATGATATATCAGCATACATCCAGCGCAGGAAATGACATCAGCATGTCTAGCGACACATGAGATACCAAGTGAAATGATACTTCAGACTGTGCAATGCTGAGACGCGTGCGGTCTCCAACAGGGGCAGCAAGGTGATTGTTGTTGCATGTGAGCTGTGAGGACTGATGCTCCTGCAGGTGATTGAGAGTGGAAACAGTACAAGGCAGCTGCCAGTCACTGGCAGGCCTGAGAACTCCACAGCATCAATACTTGGTGCATTTGCCAAACAGAACACAAGCAATTTATTCAAGCCTCACACTCGGTCCCACTGAAAGGCCCTCACTGCAACTGCTGCATCATAATCATCCTCATGCATACCATCACCTGGTGTTGAATGGTATGTTCCTGATCCTGGGGTCACTGCGTGACAAGGCAGCTTCGTCGCCTCCAAATATGGGTTGTGCATTGCTCACAGAGGCTTGCACAAAGATGTGATCTGCATTGGCCAGAAGCTGCTTCCAGCTGGCGAGAGTCTCCCTGATCTCTTTCTCCAATGCTGCCTGCACACAACAACATACAGTAACTCCTCTTTGTACGGACGCTTGATGTGAGGACACTTGATGTAGGGTCACTGCAATAGGGAACCAGTCACTGCGTTCTGACTGCAGTGGTCCCTCTGAGTAAGGACAATTTGATGTAGAGACAGCTTTCCCGATAATCAAAGCAATCGTTACAAACAGAAGTTGCAGTTCTGTGTTCACCGTGAAGATATAGTGGACCTGCAATTGAATGGCTGCAAGGCTGGCCCCACAATCCTGCTAGAAGTTTGCAAAGCAGTACATATGTGCGGTCAGCAATTTGGGGATGCCTTCCAGGGTGCAGAGTTGCTGTGTGCATAAGAGACAGGCAGTGTAACGTCACCTCATTATACCGCCGAATTTGTGCTCCAGCTGACTTGATGCTCTTGCCTGTTGCATCCTTGCTTGATTGCCTCCCTCCTGCTTTTGCCCTGCACCAACAAGCCAACTTTGCTGCAGGATTGCGTTGTCATGACAGCGCATGTATATGCCATGACACAAAGCGTAAGCAGCCCTAAGCCTCAGCTGGTCAGCTGAGATTGCTCTGAGGCTGACTCCAGCTGAAAGGCTTGTGAGGGGCATCAAACTGCGGATGCATATGATGTTGTTGTTGCTAAGTTGCCAGCATTGCAGAAGTCAATCAGTGGAGCTGAACAAAATTGCAGCTTGCTGAGCAGTCTGCAATTGTGCATTCACTGCTTGTCAACAGTACGCCCTGAAGTCAACTCAACAGAAGCAAGCAATCTTTCCATTGACACATACTGCACTGCACGTAGCCCATTGTGATATTGCAGCTGCAGCTGCAGGGGTTGCAGTTGGCGTGGCTGCAGTGACTACCACCTCAGAATGCTGGCTCTGTCAGACATTGGCAGGTGTGATTGCACACCTGACAATGAATAGATGGAAACGCTTGTGAGCACAGCCTTCCAACAAGGGTGCATGGCTTCTGCTGCAATGGGCAGTGCATACCTGACAACACATTGATGGAAGCTCTTGTGAGCAAGGTCCTTGAAGAGGAGTGCGTAGTTCTTGCTGACACTGACAATTGCAGTGCATACCTGACGACATAACGATGGAAGCTCTTGTGAGCAAGGTCTTTGAAGAGGGGTGCATTGCTCTTGCTGTGCTGAGATGGAGGTACTGGACGCAGGTCAAAGACAGTGGCAGAAAAGTGCCCCCCTTTGGACAGGATAACCGCCCAGCATTTGGCTGAGTCTGTCAACGTGATCAGGCGCTGCAACAGCTCTGTGTCTGGAATTGAGCGGTTGTCATGCTCAGACAGGAGCACAGGTCTCCATACGGCAAACAGTTTTCCGTCTGCAGAAAATGCAAGGAGTTTGTAAGCTACTGAGGAGCACAGGTCCTCACACAGCAAATACTTTGCTATCTGAAGAGGATGCAAGGAGTTTGTAAGCTACTGAGGAGTGTCTTTCAAGTACATGGTGACTTGCAAGTCAATCTGACTATTATGCATGCACACTGTCATTGTCATGGTTAGTCAGCTTGCAAGCTGTGCGGGTGATCAACCATACACAGCATATCAAAGCTTGCACACGGATGCAACCCAAAGATGACAAGTACAAGCTGCAAGGTAAATGCCTACCCTGATTTTTGAACATGAGTTGAGATGTTTTCTGTGTAGCCCCTCGTCCACTTGTGCTTGCTTCATCATTGTCAGACTCTGCGTCTGATCCAGAAATGCTAGACACCTGTGCATCGATGTATCAACGTATGCAACCTCAGCAGTTGATCTTAGCATGGTAGCGCTGTGCAGCATACTTGCCTCATTTTTATCACTGACAAGACGCTCAAATTCAGCCTCATCTACAGTCGCTTTCCCCACAGATCGCAACTTCACATTGAAGCGGTGCCAGTCGCTTTTGAAGTGCAGGCGCTGGTCTGCTGGACTGTCAAAAGCAGCAGAAGTGGTACCTGAAAATTACAAAGCGGCTTACAATATTGACGTGTTGCAACATTGGATCGAAAGCATGCATGAATCAGCCCGTGGGACTGCATACCTATTCCGCATGCTACACAGGTGGGACCTGCCTCTCCAACTTCTTGACTGCAAAGTTTTCCCAAGTCAGTGCACATGCTTTTCAACAGAGTACAGTTCGAGAGTTTGCCATTCGTGCCTGATGTCTACAGTTGCTTCGCCAGACGCAAGCTCTAGGTCAGCAGCGTCAGCTTCTGCTTGCCCAGAGGGCATGCTGTTCTCAGTCGAAGCTCCAGCCAATGTCACAGCATGCAGGAAAAATTCCTTTGGCAGCTGCGTAATGGTCCCGAGCAATGCCATCGATAAGCTGTGCCGCGACCGTGCTGTACAAGCTGTTTGAGACGGTGATCACAGCAGCTGCAGAAGTAAGATGCGACGTTGGGCTTGACGCAAGCAGCTCAAGGGTGCGATACGTGATTCCAGGCCGCTGGCCGTGAGCTGTTTGTCGATCGATGCCGAAGCGTTTAGTGTATGCATGCCCAGCGTTGCTCTCAGCTGTTAGGTCGCAGCTGTTACTAACCATGCACTGCAAGGCCTGCTTTCAAGTCAACTGAGATCGTACCTGCAGGCAGCGTGAGCTAACAGCAGCTGACAGTCATTAAGCAACAAGCGCTGAAGAAGCAGTGTCTGCAATGTCTCAGACATGCGTGTGCTTCATGATGCCGTCATTGATATCTCTAGGATCGGCTGTGATTACTCACAACAATTGCATGCGCTTTGAAAGTCGAAATTTGCTCACTTGCGAGCACAGGTGTTACGGGTTGCAGGTCAGACGATATTACAAGTATTGGCTTGGTGCTGGAAGGCACGCAAGACCAGAGCAATAGTACCAAGTAAACTTCGATAGTCCTCTAGCCTTGCATCAGCTATATCCCGGCAAGACCAATAGGGTTTGGCAGCAGCAATGCCATGACCTAGCAATCAGAGCACCCTGCTACATTCCCCCCCACTGAGATCCAACTCACACGTTGGACAAAAGCTCCTGGGGTGCATGGGAGATGTAACAGGCAGCACAAGCCAACTTGCCATCCAATGGGACACAACTTTTTCAATCATCACAAGAAACGACCAACTCACAGCCAGGACCGCAACAACTCTCTTAAGCAAGACACTCCTTAGCTAATATTGTCCTATGCGGATCCAACAATTGGCTGTATTCAATGAGCGGCATTTCAAGCGAACAATAATGTACAACAAGCACATTGTGCCAAACACAAAGAAAGCACTGAGCAAGTCATTGCAAGAATTTCAGAGCTTTCTCTTCTTTTGACGTCGTCTGGTGCCAACGTCACCACCCTGTGATGCAGATTGCTGATCATGCTTTACGGTGGTGCGAGCTTTCTTTGCAGGCCTGCCTCTCTTACGCTTGCCACCTTCTGCAACTGCAGCGTCAGGATTTGCAGCAGTATTGTCATCAAAAGCATTGTCAGATGCTTGACCAAGGCGGGGAGCTGGGCGGCTCTGCAATTCCAATCCATCCAA
>BDIU01000040.1:0-35016 GCA_002118135.1 Trebouxia sp. TZW2008 | reverse complement strand
TACGCCAAGTCGCCCTTGCGATCTATGATCTCAAAAGGCCCCAGCTGTCTTGGCATGAACTTCGAAACCAATGTTACGGGTTGCAGGTCAGACGATATTACAAGTATTGGCTTGGTGCTGGAAGGCACGCAAGACCAGAGCAATAGTACCAAGTAAACTTCGATAGTCCGCTCTAGCCTTGCATCAGGCAAGACCAATAGGGTTTGGCAGCAGCAATGCCATAACCTAGCAATCAGAGCACCCTGCTACAACAGGCAGTTGCTACAGCGTTGAAAATGTCGCTTCCAGACATGTTGTTGATTTCAACAATGTGCAGCTGCACTGCCAGATGATTGTTTCAATGATTTGCAGCGTTTCAAACCAGTTTAAGCAAAACCAAAGAAAAAGGGAAAGACAAAAGAAGACTGCACAGCCTAGATGCTCAGAGCAACACCATGTAGCAGGTGTGCTGACAGCTATGCAACAGAGCAGCTCAGCGGTACAGAACGCCATTCAAGGCAACAGGCAGGATTGTACAGCACTATTTCAACTGAGTGCAGCATATATCATGGCTAGACGCGACGGGCGACAGGAACTCCTGGCAACTCTGCTCAGTATAGAAAGTCAACTCCAACATGACACAGCAAGCAATCACACGACCGTTGGCAAACACTGCGCAACAGAAGCCAAAAAAGAAAACAGCCAATGATACACCCGCTTCAGCTGCAAATACTGCAGCGGTGTATCAGAAAGTGAATGCTCAAGCACACATACTTTCCTTGCGCATTGCTTGAAACCTGCACAACTACCGACAGCAGCCTGCCAGACATGGTCAGCTTGCAACCCAGCATTTGGGTGTCTGTCTTGGTAGTGACCACTAAGCCTTTGAACGTATTTTGAGCGGTCATCAAATCCGGGCAATGACCCTTCATCATTTGTGTAGTGCCCATACTGCCATGATCTGAATCTACAAGGAGAGCTGCAAGTCCATGACATCCATGAGCTGGATGTTGAGACTGCACCGCAAGTATTGTGCTGAGAGCACGCAGGTGGCTTTGCCTGGCTCCAAGGTCTTGCTTTGAAGCTCCATACGCTCTGCCAGCTCCCCTGGCTGCACCTCCATGACCTGCATCACATACCTCGCTTAAGATGGAATGCAGCAACACAGAAAGAAACCAAAACTGCTATGCTGCCAGCTGTCCTGACAGGAACCTGGGCTTGCTGCCTGTAGACCAGAAACCATCACAGCAAGCCCCAATAGCTGAGTAGCCATGGCTCGCACAAGGCTTCAAAGGTCAGATTGACAGTCACAAGGCACAGACTAGACTTGCAAGATAACAGCAGCCTGCAGAGCTACAGCAGATGCGGCCTAGCAGGGCTTGAGCTTGCTCGTCCTGCAGCACATTTGGTCAGTTCCTGCTATGAGCCTGAAGGCTTTTTTGCTAGCTGTGCTTGTGAGGGAGTCCTTGTTGCCTGCAGCTGCTTAGTGGTGATAGGCTGTCATGATTGGCAATGGAAGGTTGATGCTGCAGCAACAAGTTACAGCAAAATAAGCAACTCTTGTTGATTTGCCTGCAATGATTGGCAAGAAGCGCAGCAAATGCAGGTGAACGCCGCAACAGGTCTTCTGACAGCAAATTTGTGCAGCATGTTAAAGCCAGACAGCTCAAATTGGGCAAGGCAATTTGTAGTCTCAGAACAACAACCACTCAAATGGTCACGTGTGTCACCTTTGTTACGCCTTGCAGCCCCTTGAACCTGAAGGCTCCAATGCCCCACACCTCTATTGGCACACGCTGAGCTGGGAAGGGCTTGCCTTGGCTTGCGCTTGGTGTCCAGACTGGCCTGTTAATCAAGGACTCTGCATAGCATATTAAAGCAGCATGCTCAGCTGGACCAGCCACAAGTAAAGACTGCAGGAACATCAGCTCCTGTAGACGCACAGCGCTTGCACAGTCTGGCTATCACAACCATCAAGCAAGATGTGCAGGACATCATATGAGATCTGTAGTCAGCATTTCAGTGCACGTGAATTGACAGCTATGCACACCATGCATAGATGTCAACACGTATAGCAAGATGACTTTTGAATCAGCAATGACTGCTATGCACGACTCACAATATGCCATGTATCAACATACCTTTGGGTTTGGTCTCTGAGATGACAGACAGCTTGGCCTCTGACTGAATCATGAGGCTTGGGCGCCGTGATCCCATCAAAGAGCTTGAACTATCACTCCTCAGCGCATTGAGGTTGGTCATGCTGCCAGGCAAATCCTGGCCTATCACTGATGAACTGCCAGCAGTCAACCGTGCAATGGATGATGCCTTGGCTGACAGGCGTGGTGCAATTCCCTCCTCCTTGCGGCCTTGCACTGGACCGCAAGATGCTAAAAATTTGAGCATGTGACAATTGCTGACAGCAAGGGGGCTATTAGCTGCATAGGGCGCACAGCAGGAGTCCTGCATCTCCAGCTGCTCAAGTTCTGCATCATCATAGCTGACACCTTCAGTTGACCGCCTTGGTGCATAAACAGATAGCGAAGAGACCCTTCTGGCGGTGCCACTTTCTGCTGGTTGGACAGCAAACCCGACATGTTTGCTGAAACGGCCAGGACTTGCAAGGCTGCTGCGTATGCCTGCGTGAGGGGCTCGCGGGCTCCATCCTTTCACGCTGCTTGCTGCGACGTCGCCTTGACCACGATCAGGCGGTGACATGCTGTCCGGCGGCAATTTGCCGCCGTTGTTGTCCAAATCAAATCTGCCGCTGCCGACAGGAGTCAAGCCACCTGTAGGAGTCGGCGGCTCCAGCAAGCTCAACTGAGGTGCGCTCTTGGTGCGTGGCGTTTCTGTCAGGTCGTCAGTGTCTGGGCCGGTCAAGTCGGGCAGCACCAGGTTGCCAGACTCGAGCAGCGCTGCCCCCTTGGTCGCTTTCGGGTCGCTGAAGCTTGAATTTTTGCTTAGTGACGCCAAGTGGAAGGCGTCGCCATTCCATTCTTTTAAGACAGCCTCCATCACAGGCACCTCAACCAGAATCTGTCCAGCATTTGCAGCCAGCACCAGGCGAGCAGCTGCAGACACACATTGCAATTTGAAAAGCTGCAACCTGTTTAGGTCACCATCATCTGTGAAAACAAGCTGCCTGTGTACATGCTTACCTTTGTTGACCTTGGTGCCAAAGTAATCTGCTCTGCCTGTTGAGGTGTGTGGACAAATCTTCCGCACTGTCCCATGCACCAGCCCAACCTGCACCGTCTACCAATCTCTGAGTTCTGTGTGGCTTGGGCATGCTGATTTCTGCCTGTGTAAATGCACTAAATGATGTGCTGATGTCTCAATGCATCAGGACTGCAATGGTTACAAGCTTGATCAGTATAGCTAGCCCGCAGCTTAAGTTACCTTGGCTGCAAGACCCTTGAACAAGACTTGTCCAGTAGAGGGTGAAGTCTGTGTTGTGGTGCACTCATATTGCTCCAACACAGGATGCCAATCTGCCCTGCAACACACCTGATATTGTTGCTTCCCTACTTGAAACATGAGCAGCATTTGCAGACAGCTTTTTGATGGCGAAGCAATTGGTACAACTGTGCAAATATGAGCATGCACAAGCCTTATACAGAGACACACAACAAAGCAACATTTTGAAGTACAGCACATGCAGCCGCAGAACATGCTGGAGGGTGGGACCATCAGATTTTCTGAATTCTTACTTGAGCAAAGCTAGCTGTAGAAGAAGAGCCCACTCAACGGCTCCACGGGGCTCAGAAAATGCAAGCATGAACATCCCATCCTGCATGCAAGGCTTGAAATCAAGCAAGCGGTCGAGCCAAGATTGTTTGGTGGAAGAATCCTGGCTAAAGTCAAGCATGGCACACTGTAAGGCACATCCATGCTGTGATGACTGCAGGCATATAACAGACTGCCTTCCAAGATCAGCTTGAAGTCTTGCAGCATGCCAGCACTGAAGCCTTTTGCTCTGTCCATCTCAGCCATGCAAGCAGACATGCGGCAACTGCAAGACCACAACAGTGACACGGGGCACACATAGCTTTACATGCAATTAAATGGTGGTGCGCTGAACTTCAGCTGTTGTTGAGTGATGAGCATCATTGGCACAGAGCGTGATACCTTCTCTTGACACTCGTAGCCGTTGCTCAGCAGCAAAGTTGTCCGCACGCAAGACTGGAAGCGCTTCAAGGCACAGTTGGCTGCCTGGACATTCTGCTGCAATAACTCCTGCACAGCAGACACTATCGCTTAGGTTCAGCTCAAGCGCACAATGGAGAGGTAGCAGCTGGAACTTTGGCCTTTGATCACCATGCATGTTGTAGGCTGCAGCGTGCATGCGATCTTGCAGGACAGTGTCAGTGATGACAGACCAATCGCGCATGTCCCTTTGACTGATATTGCAAGAACGCAGAATTGACAAGTTTTGCAGAACATATGCAGATGCAGGTGAAGCAGATGCTGCTTGGTGCAACCAGCAGCATAATGTAGTTCACTGACTCTCAAGGATGACTCGCTGCCGACACAACAATCACAAACAGGCTCAGTCAGTGATGAAAACAAGAAATGAGTGGACTCAAACCTTGTATTGTGCAGGGGCACAGAATACAGTGGTCACTTCTGGCAGCGCAGGTGGCAAGGGCTTGGCTGGCTTGGGATGGAATGCTAGGAGATTGTCAGAGCTCTGACGCTTTGTGGTTGAGATCTTCAAAATGCCTGGGGCATCGCCAAAGGTGGGCGCCACCTGAAACAGCAGTCACATCATATCAAGCAGCAGCTGTATGTCAATGCTGCAGCAGGGTAACGCATTGTAGTTGCAGTTTGTGTTGGGGAATTGACGCTGTCTGCTTGGGTATGAGAGATGCACAAGCACATCAAAAAGCAACAGCTTCAACAGGCAGCCCAACCCAAGTACACAAAGCAACAGCTGCATGAGGCCTGCCTGGCAAGTCATGGATGTATGACGACAGCGCGGGCTGAGCTGCTTTGTACCTTGAAGGTGCCATTCAAGGCTGGAAACAATAGCAACCTGGATGCCAGCTTAACAGGCTGAATCTGCAGCATGTGGATGCCGCCATGCACCGCAGAACCCACGATTGGTTGACACAGGGTTCTGCCAAACTCTGACAAGTAGAAACAGCCCATGTCACACATGATGTGGCGCAAGTCACCCGTCTCAGCAGTTGTTGAGTTCACCATGGCTATTGCATCTGTCTGAGATGGCCTCCACTTGCCTGTGAACAAAGCAACCCATACATTATGGTGCTTGCCTACACGCCAGTTGCATTTGTTTCCTTGCAATGCACAATTGGATTGGCGCAGCCAGACTCTTTGCCAATGCAACTGAGGGCTGTGCTGCATGAAAGCTGTAGCATCAATGACTTGTCTTCAAGTAAGGCATCTGTCAGTCAGCCTTGCACTACTATGCAACAAGCTGGAAACAAAAGCTTGTGAGGTGATGTGGCAGCTGCGTTTCATTGTGCAGGTATGCAACACCAGCACCATGCAGGCATGCAATAGTTGTTCCACAACACGCAAAAGCTCAGGATAGGTCTGAGGGCAAGCAGTTGCAGCTCAGTGTTACTTACGGAAAAAAGACCCTTCACGTTGATCTTCTGCTGTCTTTCTGCACAGAATCAACAACCGCAACCACTTGCCAAGCCGCTGCGTCTGTTTCCAAAATGTCTTCATTGTGGCTGCAGCTGAATCAACAACCCTGCTGAATGCGCTCTTGGCTGGTGCTGCTTCGCCTGATAGCATGCCAAGCTGTGACTGCCCAGTTGCTCCCATCGTGGATTCCACAGACGACTGCCGCGCCAACAGTTGTGCACCAGTAATGCTGTTTGAGCGCAGCAAAGCCAGGCGTGAGGCTTCCATTGCCAAGTCGAGACTGGATGCATTTGTTGGCATTGTGTCGAGAGCTGGGCTGTACCGTGTGCTGGCAATAGCATCAGACCTTGCGCTCTCAGGTGCAGTGTTGCCTGAACAAACCAGTTTTGTTTAAGATTACTGCTCCAAATAAGAGCCTGCAAAATACGCAGCAAGACAAGCTGAACATTGCCTTGATAGATCCGCAGATGCTATCTTATCCGCCACAGAATGTATGCTAGATTTTACGCATGACAGTGTTGTGTGTGATCACATGCAGCAAACAGTTGTTCAGCTGCAGGACGTTACACAGCTGCAAGCTTTGCTGATACTAATTCAGCAGCAAAAGAGAGCTCCTGCATGCGTTATCAGAGCACTGAAAACATACCAGGCAAACTGAGCGCCAGCATTTTCTTCTCTCCTGGCAAACGGTCGTAGAACTTGAGGTTATGCAACTGTCCGTATACTCTCTGGTATGTGGAGCCACTGAGCAATATCTGACCTCCCGTAGGAAAGCCCACCAGAGCCTCTGTAAGACTCAACACATCCCCCTTGTACTCCACCTGTCTCGTGACATGATGCACCTGCACCAGGCAAAGCTGTGGAGCATCTATATGCTGAGCTGCAAACATGTGGTTTGACCTGTGTCTCTGACTTGAATTGCAAAAGCAAAGTGCTGCCAGACCTGTCTAGAGAAACACAAAGAGGCAACCACAGGCAAATCATTCAGGTGACCGGTGGTTGTAGTCATGCGCACCTATTGGCACGCACCAGCGCACTACAATTGAAGCTGTGAGGTTGCCAAAAATTGGCAAAGGAGCTGACCTGTATGTCATCAGGGCGACCTGTGTGCAGAGCCATGCGCACCCGCAGGCCCTTGAACAAAGGTGCCTTGGCAGGCGGCAGAAACTGTTCCTTAGCCTCATCTTGGGTCAACAGCTCCTCAGGCCAATCAAGCAGCAGAAGCTTGTGCTGTACCTCAAGCGCCCAGGAAATGGCATCGATGGGGTCATGAAACGCCATGGTGAAAGCATCCCCCTCTGTACACACCTGCACCGTGGTAGATGGGGCTATTGGACAGGAAGCCAAGGTGATGCATGCCATGCATCAGTGGTTCACAGTGCCAACCTCTGCTTGCAAAATAACAGAAGAAGATATTAGGATCAGCCTAATCAGAACCTGTTCCGCTCTAAAAGCCAATGGGTGTCAACACACTTTGACAAGGATGTCGGCAACAAGATGCTACTTTCGTAGAGAAGCGTGTCCTTCACAGTTTCACAATCAAACAGCCTGCAGGAAGATCATACATTGCGTCCCTGCATAATGGGTTGGCATGCTCTGACAGGCAACATGCTGGTATCGCACACCAACAATTGGTCGACACCTTATGTCTCACCTCATACCCATGATGTGTATGTAGCACATTTCTCAGGCAGGCATCATGCAATCCCAGGGCTCTATCCATGACTGTCTCGTTCCTGCAGACAGGCACAGGTGACGCAGGAGCAGTGGGAATGCCATCATGGGTAGCAAACAGGAGTAGCACAACAAATGCTTAGACATTTGTAAAATCTATGCTCAATGCAAGATCACATTTGGACTGGTACTTTTCTGCCTTGATGCAAGACACGCAAGACATGCAAGTTTTGCTGAACTCCAACCATCAGTTTCACAGGTCTACTGCAGGCCTTTGCGCTGATGCAGGGAATCAAGACATGTCTGATGCAGAAGACATAAGTCGCTATGCAGATCAGCACTGTTTGCGGGACTGACCAGTCCCAAAGCCTGGATGATGCCTGCACATCAGTCATGACCAAGGTGATCTCCTTGGGTACCAATCCTATCTCTTCTGCCAAGCTGGTTGGCAAAGTTCCTGGTGGATGCCTGCAGATGCATAGCCAACCTTGCTTTCTTGCATACAAGGTCAAATGTGCAATGCAAACGCGTAGCGATCCACTACGCCTTTGTGGTGCCATTGGGAATGTTTGCTTGTGTTTGAGGTCTGCAGATGCATGTTTCATTAAGACAGCATATGCATCAGGTATCATACTGCAAGGCATTGAGCGGATGCTGACCATGCACTCAAAGGGCACCACAATTGGTTTGATACTGTGTTTGACACCTAGAGCTACAATTTGCCAAGCCAAATCTGTGTGCGTACAGTGTGGCATCTGTGGTCTTTGCTTGTGCCTAACATGCCATGCACAATGCCACACAAGAAGAAATTAGACAGAGGCATACCTTCTCTTAATCCTGTGCACCCTAGCATTGGCCAGATCGTTCATGATTTGGCGCCCATGACGGATCAGGAGGAGAACCCCAGCAATCATCAAAAGCCCAAGTCCCAAGCCAATTGGGAGGTACTTCTGGAGAATCTTGGACCAAACATTTGTGGCTATACACACCAAGCTCACCCTTTCTGCGGCAAATAACACGCTGATGATGTAGCAAGGCAAATCTGGATTGCAAACGGAGGTTTATAGCAAGCTTTCCAGACAACAGATTGCTCAGACATGCCTCAGCCATGTCAACAACAATACCCAGCATCAAGTACTGATTGCATGTGCAGATGCTATTCGAGGTGTGTACCAATTGGAGCCTTGCTGCACCCTTAAAATTTGCATGCACAGTGCAAGCTCAGGATTTGATACTTACATGCATCACCACTTGCATGCAATTGGGGCCAGATGGACTCGCTGAAGTCATGCTCAATAGCTACAGATTGCACAACTGACCTGTTGCATCCACGCTGTAGACATTGTCATAACCAGGGGCACATCTACACCCGACATAGCTGAACAGGCTGTTGTCGTAGCTGAGCTGAGCCACAGCTGTGCTCAAGCCCTGGTTGATCAGCTCCCCTGTCAGTTTGTACCCAGCATCTGAGCACCCTACTGCATCAAATGACCCTGGAGGGGGTCCAGGGGGGCCTGGGCCAGGGCCATGCGGAACAGGGCCGGGGCCGTTTGGACCAGGGCCATTTGGGCCAGGGACATTTGGACCCGGGCCATTTGGTCCAGGGCCATTTGCACCAGAACCCTTTGCTCGGCGCGTGGTTGAAGGGAGGCCTGTCAGGTTGGGTAGGGGTGTGGTTGCATTGGCAGCAGCTAGTGTCAAATTGTGCGTGTCTGAGATGATGCTCAGGAAAGCCTTCACCTGCAGTTGACATTGCATTGTTCTGTCAGCTGTTTTCCTCAGGTTTCCTGACAAGACTGCAAGTCATGACATCTGATGAAGGCCAGCAATTGTGCCAGAGCTTTGCAAAGAAGACTCAAAGATCACATTCCAGCCAGGCTGCACCATTTGCACAGCACATTGTTGCGCATTTGATACCTGTTCATGCTTGCGGCCGAACATATGCCAGCAAAACTTACAGGAGAGCCCACATACTATGGAAGGCATGGATGAGAAACAACTACAGGTGATGCTACGGACCTGTGTGAGGGTGTTCATTGCAGCTTGCACTGGCCTTCGGTACGCCACTGACGGGCAAAACAGGTTGGTGTCAAAGCCCGTGGGGAATGGCTCACAGAATTGCCATACATCTGGCAAGCAGCCTGTAGTGTTGTCAGTACCCATCTTACTGCTGCTGCCAGCATTGATAACCTGCGCATGATGTCCAAGCTTCACAACAGATTCTACAGTGATGAAAAGGGAGCAGGACCATGCAGACATACACATATGCACAAAGCCAGGTATGCTGAACCAATTTAGAGAATGCGCAGTGAACTGCAGAGTCAACAGAGGTGCACTTGCATCAAATTTCATGACATCTGCTTACCGTGCCAGCAGTTGCAACCCCATGTAGGGCTGACAGCCGAGTACCATTGCACTGCATGAGACTGGTATCCTGTAAGCTGATGCTGGTGATCTTGGAAGAGACAAGACTGCCCAAGTTTGGAATGCGTCCAATGAGGCCCTGCAACTCATTCTCTGTCGTAAGGCATGCTGACGCCAAGGAGATTTGATGTGACCGAGTGTGCACAGAAGTTCAAAAGGCTGTATGTCTGTTCGCTTGCATCCTGACGCTCACAGATGGTTTGATGATGGTGTGCATCGCATACCAGATTGTTGTCCAGAGTCAGCGTCTGCAAGTCTACCAAAGATGTGAAGAAGTGTTCTGGAATTTTGCCTGTCAGGTTGACACCTGCACTTGCCAATGACAACACTGATGTGGTGCAGAGCAACAAGGTTGAATACAGGAAAGCATGCCAAGACATTTGGCAGCTGCTGCAACATGCAGCACTGAAAAAGTGGGCATGGCTCGATGTTGATGTCGCGTGAGTCAGGCTGTCCTTATGTGGACACTGGCATTGTCAACACACAAGTTTCACAAGACAAACCTGGAAGACTGATTGATGCCACAGATTGAGGGCCAGAGCAATACTGGTTCAGAGCATCCCCCTGCAAGCAACCATCGTCTGCTGCAGTTACTTGTCACCAGATCAGTGCAGCAGCCTCCCAAGCATTCAATGCTTGCCAAAGCAGCAACAAAGGCAGCAGTTGGGCATCTCTGACTCACCGCTGTTCTGCAGCAGGAGACGCCATACCAGTGGCAATAAGACACATTGCTGCCCCATTCGTGCTTCAGAAGCGCTTGACCAAAGCTGAGCCACTGCTGCAAGGCGCAGTCTGTTGAAAGAGCCGGCAAGTTTGCAAGATCACTGACGAGATCAGTTGGTAATGAGCTGGCATTTAGCGCCTGATCTGCGGCATCATAGCCTGCTTCTGTCAGCTCCTGCACTAGCTGCTCAAACTGTTCACGCTGTGTGACACTGACAAGCTGTGCGGTCCAATATGGTCCGCCTGTGCTGTGGTAAAAGGCCATGAGCGTTGCACGCTGATCTACTGCATCCAGCTCTCTGTAGAAGGCTGTGCCATACTGCAATAAGTCTGTACACTCCTCCAAGGACGAAGCACCTAAAGCACGGCAGGCGTATTGCTCTTGCCTCCTCATAGCGAGGCAGCGTGCATGGGCAATCTGTCGCACCTGAGTGAGAGCAAAAGCACAGGATCGCTGCGCATATCGTTACGGTTACTCGACGAACCGGCATGCGTTCAAGGCCTTGTGATTGCTTCACTGTTTCAACAGGACCCCAGCATACAAGGACTGCCTCGGTTGACTCATGAGCTAAACAGCTATGGGCTTAAGCCTGAACGAACGCAGGCAAGCAGGCTTGTACGACAGGTTGTACGACAGCCTGAAGCTGAACAGACCAAACTAGACTGTACTGCCCATCACTCCGAGAAGCAAGACGGTTGATGGGCGCCGCGCAGAATACCAGAGAAGATGCATGGCCTCCACAGAGGAAGTCTGCTCGCTGATAAAAGATGCAACGAGCACCGAAGATGCGACGAGCTGCCTTGGACGAAGGCCGAGACTTGTCAGAGAAGCTGAAATTGGCTGTAATGGGAAATCGTGCCTTCTTCTTCGGTGCTCTCACTCTGCTGCCCGCTTCGCTCTCAAGACACTGACATACAGGCACATTTGAGCTGCGTTCGAGCAGCTGCAGAACCCGGAACCCCGCAATGTCAGGACCTGACTTGCTGTTCACCCTGCGCAACAACTTCTACCTGGGAGCTTATCAAGCGGCAATCGCAGAGGCAGCTGATCTAGAGCGGCTATCAGAAGCCGACGCTGTGGAGAGAGATTGCTTTGTGTACAGGTCGTACATTGAACTAGGAAGCTTTGAGGTCAGTGTGCACCAGCATTTTTCATGCTACACAAGTGGCAGATCTCCCTGCACAAGCCTGAGCAAATCAAATAATCAAGGTCCTGTTTGCAGCCTGCTTTGAACGAGATTACGCAGCAGTCGGCATCCGCGCTCAAGGCTGTCAGATTGTTGGCGGAGTACCAGGGCAAGAAGTCCAGCAAGGTAGTCTTACTTTATTCCTGCACGTCTGCTCCCTGCTTCTGCTCTGGCGCAGAGTGTGTTTCACATGGCTTGCCATGCTTGCCTTCAGGATACAGTACTGTCCACAATTCAAGAGTGGGCCCAAGAACCTGCTTACAAAAACAACGCAACAGTCTTGCTGGTGATTGGTCTTATATACGCAGCAGAAGACAACTATGTGGAGGCCTTGAGAGCTTGCCATAGTGGCATCAGCTTGGAGTTGTACGTCATCACTTGGACTGAGAATATGTTATCGCACACACAGTATGGAAACGCATGAGTCTGAGACACAAACCTGTGACGTGCAGGCGAGCGCTGGCTATACAGCTATACCTAAGAATTGACCGAATACAGCAAGCAGATGAACAAGTCAAGGTGATGCCAATTTTGCTTGGCATGTGGCTCTACAAATGCCTTCCTTGCCAACTTGTTCATGCATTGCGATATCATTTTCAGGCTGGTGGATTGTGTTGCTTTATATAAAGCAACACATTGTATGGGTTTTGCTGCAAAGATGTTCGAATCCCAGTGTATCAGTGAGGATTTATGCATGGTGAACTATGCAGCGCAAATCAGATTCAATCAAGCGTGGATCCTATTGTAGGCCATGTCAGCAACAGATGATGACTCAACCTTGACTCAGCTAGCAACAGCTTGGGTTAATTTGTACCTGGGCGGTGCCAAAGTTGAAGAGGCCTTCTTCATCTTTCATGAGCTTGGGGACAAGTACAGCTGGACGGTATGTACAAGATACATGATCTATGTCAAACCGCTGACTGCATGTCAGGCAGATTTGCATCAGCTAGATTCTTGAAAATGTGCACTCTTGCAGAAGTGGTCAACCAGAAGAATCAATCACTGGTGTCAGAACCTCAGTTCTGGGCTTGCAATGTTGTTGCATCAGGATGAAGCATTGCGTGCTATGTACAGCTTCGCTGTGGCAGCTGTTTTCGTCTGCCAAAAATTCATTGCATGCCACATACAGCTTGATATGGCTGCTACAGATTTTTGGTGGTCAAACCCCAAAATGTGCTTGCCATATCAACCCCTGCATGGCATGCAACGCTATTTTGGCCTGAAAGCAAAACAGCAGCCAAATCATCTGTTGTCATGGAAGTGCATACCGATAGCTGGGACAAATAGCTGGACCTGGATTCTCAAGTCCAGCAAGGTTTGAACTGCCTTCTGCTGTTGGCCTGCAAAATTGAGACCATTTTCAAGCAGCTGTGCCGTCAAGAGGGTCAGCCTGTGTGAGTCAGGCACTGATGAAAAGGTTGCATATGTGAGTCAGAGCACCTGCAACAAGGGGTGCATCAGGCTTTTCAACTGCCGCAAGGCATGCAACAGGCTTGACAGTGGGAAGAAGGAGCGCAACAGGCCTGTAAGTGCAACAAAGGACGCAACAGGCTTTGTTCTGCAGGCACGGCTGTTGAACGGTAGTGCAGTCTGCAACATGCGCATGGGCCGCTGGGAGGAAGCTGAGCAGCAGCTGATGGAGGCGTTTGAAAAAGATGCCAAGAATGCTGACACCTTGGCCAACCTAGTCACAGCATGCTTGCACCTGGGCAAGGCTACCTCCAGATTCAACACGTAAGCTTCAGTCACTTAGTGCAGGCAACTAAGTGCAGGCAAAACACGTTTCTGTTGATGCGCCCAAATCCCCACAATTGACATCTTAGCTGCATTCACTTGCTGCAGGTCACTCAGTGCAAGCACAGCATGCTGCCTTTGATGACTCATTCCTCAGATTAGATGCATAGGTGCATTGACTTGCTCCAGGCAATCAAGTGCAAGCACAGCATGCTGGCACTGGTGCGCCCACCTCCCAGATATGATGTGGAAGTTGCAATCTCACTGCTTCAAAGGCACCGCTTGCAAGCATGGCATGCTGGTGCTGTATTTCAAAGCCTTGTTGTCTTTGCAAGAACAAGGCTGCTAGCTTGCAAGTGTTTCACAATGTGCTTGCAACGCCAGAGTCAGAATTGCGTGACGTATGCATAGGTGTGCAGAGTGTAGCATAAGCATTGCTTGTGCATTGAGCTGCATTCAAATGCAAGTTTCTATCAGAGCACACTATCAGCATGCTCATGGAATTGCGCTGCTGACACGTTGTTCTAATGGGATTTGTGGCGCGCAGGCAACTGAGAGCCGTTGCACCTATGCACATTTTGGTACAGCGCAATGACACTGCAGAGGAGGCTTTCAGAAACGCAGCCTCAGCCTTTGAAGTCAGTGCTTAATAGCTGTTCTGCAGTGAGTCTGTAATACATCACCTAGTATTATGGGTCTAGCTTGCTGTTGAGTGTGACAGCAGTGTTCTTGCAGTCTTTGCAGCATGCATCGGCTGCAGCAGTGCAGTGTATCGCCCTGCTTGTTAAACAACATGCTTTTGGTACTGGCATGCACTGTTGCCTGGCAACGGTTTGAGCTGCTACAGAGTCAATGTAGTCACTGCAGTGCATGCGTGCCTCCAAATGAGCGTGGCAATGGATTGCATTGTGACGACAGAGTATTCCAGCGCTGATCTTTGCCCCAAACAGGCCTTTGGCTTCTTAGGCAACTAATCAAGCTAATGCCAGCCTGATTGCATGTATGCTGCCAAGACGCCATCTTGTCCATAGTAGCCACCAGCAAGGGCAATCAGCATATGCAGAGACAGCAGCTTGGGATCATTGTTGTCGTTAATTTGCTTTCTGAGATGCAGGCAATGCCTGAGCAGTTTGCTGAGCTGAGAGCTGCTGTCTAGAGCAATTGGTTTCTCAAGCTGAGCCATGAGTGCATACAGCCATCGAGTGCTAGGGTCAGGCATATCTGAAGCTGCAATGGCCCAGTTCACCTGCCATTGAAGCAAGTGATTGAGGAACACCTGCAGAAACATGGTGTCATAACAAGCCCTTATAATCATAGCTCACACACTTGGCACAAGCAAAGTTACTGTGTGATGCAACTACATGCATGTCAGCAGCAAACCACAAGCGGGGAAGCTGCTCATAGGCGTACATCTGCATGTCAGCAGCAAACAACAAGCGGGGAAGCTGCCCACATGTGTACATCTATGTGCCAGCTGAATGCCTTACAGGACTGTCCTTTTCAAACTTTTCAACAGCAAACAGCAGCACCAGCTTGCTGATGTGTCCTGCCAAGGCACGTATAGCAGCAAAGCACTTGTGCCTGGTGATTTACCTGATCAAGAGAAGCCAAAACAGCCATTTCTGGTGGGTGACCAGCCACAGCTGCCTCTTGTGATGTGTCCATAGCCTCTACCCTCTCAGTAACATCATCTGTTCCATCATGGTGCCTGAGTTCAGTCCCTTGCATGCTTGCATCACCGCCTTCATCTGCTATTACTACTGCAGCTTGTGTCCCACCACCATGGGAGGCTTCTGCATTTGGAAGGTTCTGGGCATTTGCTGCTGCTGCAACTGCAGCTTGTGTCCCACCATCAAGGGATGCTGCTGCATCTGCATCAGGAAGGCTCTGGGTACTTGCTGCTGCTGCAGTTGAGGGATCTTGGACATTTGCTGCTTTTGCAGTTGAAGGGTCTTGGGCATTTGTCTGGGCTGCATGGTGGTCTAAGCCTCCATCATGCATGATGTCAAAACCCTGAGCGACCTGAGATGCACTGGCTGAGGCTGGACCTTGTGCTGTGTCAGTCTCAGAGATTACATGACCAGATTGCATTGCGGTCTGAGGATCGTAGGCAGCTGTAGTAGTACCAAGGCAGTATCTTTGCCAGCCGAGCTTGTCCCTGGGGAGGGGTAGGGGGTGAGGTGGGGGTGGCGGGGGGGCCTTGGGCAGGAAGGGATCTAAGTCTTCATCTTCCCTATGCACAGCATACTACACATGAACCTCTGCATTGAGTACTGCAAGGGAGACTACCTCTAGCAAAAACATGCATCTGGCTAGCAGTATATAGAAGCAACACAGTTCATAGTGTAGCGTGACTCTGTCGCGTACATCAGGCAAATGTCAAGCAAAATGCATTTCAGTTGTTGTGACTTGTGACTGATTTGCTACCTGTGTAGTCGGCTGCGCAGGGCTGCAAAGTCCGTCAGGAATTCAATCAGCCACTGTTGGCTGGGGATGCATTCTGCCGCTGTCAACGATTCCTCCTCCTGTACAGGAACATAGCTTGTGCGCTGGGCATCGTAGGCTCTAGGGTCAATACGTGAGGTGACAGTTTGAGGTAAGAGCTCTGCTTCATACCTGTGGCCAATCAAAGAAAGGCCTTTGCTGTTGATGATTTGCAACAACAGTACGTTGCGCGATGATGCTGTGTCATCACACAGCAGATGGGCGTTGCAAGGCCTAGCCAGACTTGAATGTCAGAGAAGACTGTCATGCTGGAGGGAATCTCTGCATTCTTGCTGGCAAAGCTGAAGGTGTGGTCACAGTTTGAAAGCAGGCACTTGATGTACAAGCATAATTCGACAAAGTCGATGGTTTCTTGTTTTTGTTTCCCCTTGGTCTGGCAAGGTCATAATCAGAAATCGATACTCTTGGCAGTGCACGCCTACCTGACGCGTCTGAGGTATTCCTCAGCTGTGTCGCAGTCTGATTCCATGTTTGGTGGCCCACGCGGGATTGGCAAAGACTGATAGACCCCATACTGACGCAGGTCGTACTGGCTAGGTCTGTCATCCTCCTCGCTCCAGTAATCGTCTGGATCAATATCTTCCTCGCCCTCCTCTTGAGAACCGTGGAAATCGTTGTCTTGCATCGGATCCAGACCTTCCATGAACTCGTCGGCCTTGCCGTTCAAGCCTGGTAGGTGAGCCTGGTCTAGTTGCAGTTCGTCCAGACTGATGTACATTCCGGAAGCATTTTGCGCCTGGTTGCCGGCCTCAAAACTGTTTTGCGCGACAGAGCCACCCTGCATGCTTGTGTGACCCTGCGAAGGAGGGAGGTGTTGCAATGGTGCAAGTAGTGTAGGATCAGCTGCTACGCGCAGACGATCTCAAAGCAACCGGAAGACTTCGTGCGTCACGACCACCAAGAGCCTGCCATTGAATTGCTAGTGCTCAGCAAGGAGAAAGCAGCGCTTGAGCATCTCAGGTTCAGCTCGCAAGCTTTGACACTCCCACACTGACTCGCACACACGCACACGGAAGCCGAGTGCGCAACGCTTCCTTGTGGGGCATATTGGTCCTGCCGAGCCTTTTGTGGCGGAGCCTGGCTGGGCCGTGCAAACTTCAGACGTCTACAGCTGCTCGAACGTCAAAAAGTGCTCAGAGACCGGCGTTTATCTGCCTGTACTGTTTGGCGTTGCCACAGATGCACGTTTGACCGACATGCACGTCACAGTTCTGCGCAGCAGTTCTGCTGCATGCTGAAGAACCTGCACGATAGGGCGCCGAGCAGGACGCTTGCCTGAAGTGTACTGCAGCGGCAGCTTTTACAGCGTCCGAGTACTGGAAGATCATACTCCGCTCAAAACTGTAACTCGATCGAAGCCACCTTCCGCAACCCACAATTACCCGTTGCAAGCATGGACAACGGCCTGCTGAGTATGCGCAGCGATGTGAGCCTTGATGAGGCCTTGCATCAGAGCATAGGCGAACTAGGCAGGGGTCAAAGATGGCGCTTCTGCACGGTAACCTGTCACCCTGGACTGTCGAACGGCATTTGCTGTGCTTGCTAAGCCATGGCCGTCGTCTCACATGCTGCATCAAAGCATGAAAAGTGTTGAACAACTGTTCCTATACACCTCGACGTGAGTTCTGCCCTACTTGCTATCCGGCAGTGATCTTTCAACCAGGCTGCACTGTCTATGCTGCAGGCAAGCACAGCACTTATACCAGCAGCCATGCAGACCTTTGTGATGTACTTTGTTGGCCTGGACCCCTTCAAACGAGAACTGTGGCATTGCCTGGATCCAGAAGATTCCGTATGCCAAGATGCAAAACAGGCTGCTGGTCACAGTCCATGTCAACTTCCTGTAGACACATGGGACTGGACAGACAGGTCAGACTGCTCACAAGCTTCACAACAAGTTCACAAGGTGGCTTGCCAATCAGGCAACAAAGCAAATCCTGTAACACTGATCTGGCACTCCTGGCATACCAGTATTGCAGCAAAGCAAATTTTGCAATACTGGTATGCTACTTATGCTGCAATGCAACTCTTGCAATGCAGAGCTGCCACTCATGCAGCAATGCAATTTTTGTAATGCTGATCTGCCACTCACGTGGCACTTTCAGTAACATGAAGCACGCGCAGCGTTCCTCCAAACACACAAGTTGCGGAGCACCTTGTTGACAAAGTCCGCAGTATAGTACGTACTATACTGCCCACAGCACTTGCTTATACAAACTGAGTCTACAAGCTCCTTGAGACTCAGAGGTCAGTTGCGCGCGACTTATCTGTGGTACCACTCACACCTAAGCTGATGCATATGCCGCACAAGTCTGCGCAGAATATAGAATTTACAGTTGCTGTCGCTGCTGCATCTGTGTTGTACAGTAGCCCGAGCTGCAGCTATGCTTCAAATAATGAGGCTACAGCTGTTTGAGCAGTGCAAGCACATGCAGCAACTTCAGGAGCAAAGATGTTTGCTACGTCTTGCAGGGGCAGGTCTATTGCATCAGAGTGGGGCTTAGTCTGTGGCAGTGCTTGGAAACTGCACATGGCAAGTGTCGCCTTTTTTGGCGGCTGCTTTCTGGGTGTTGGGCTGTTTGTGAGCATGTCAGAGCATGTAGGTAAACTTACATGCACAATTTACATGTGTTGACCAGTCACAGGAACAGTTTGTCTCCCATCAATAACATAGTACAAGCAGCAGTCAAACTTTCTGCAATGCTTGCCTCAGCTGAGATCAAGCGTTTCATTTTCTGATCACCATTTGTTGCTCAGACAGTTCTACAATGCTTCTGGCACTTCCTGCTGCACAGACGCTGCAGACAGGCAGTATGAAATGCACTGCAGCCAGTCTCATCATGTCTATTACTAACTTTTCTGGACTGCTTGCAGGTAGAAAGAAGGTGCTAGGGCTGTCAGTAACCTTAGCTGGGGTGTCAGGGCTGGCTAGCGCAGCAGCCCCAGCGTATTGGTGGTATATGGGTCTTAGGGTTTGCTCTGGGGTTGCAGCGGCCAGCATGACCCTAGCTGCCAGGGCTTTGGCCACAGAACCTATAGGACCCAGCTGGCGGGGCCAGTCTGAGGTTGTCACATGGATCTTTAGTATCCTGGGAGGCTTGATCATGGTGCTGATCTCATTCCTGGTGAGCAAACCTTTAGTCATGCTGACTGCGCTCAGCTTACTCATCAGTCTTGCAGTAGTTTGAGCGCTGGCATGCACAGTGTGCAGCATGCAAGCTGTCATTGATCAGTGTGGAAAAGCCTTCTATGATCAAGACTGTGCAGCTTTCGTACAGTCTGCTACCAACCGGTTTGCCCATGACAAAGGCGCGGTACGGAATAAGCCCATGATGTGAATGCAGTGATGGCTGCGATCCCTAGATGCAGAGCGGCGTGGGGTGGCACTGCTGGCTGCCCTGCTCTGCCTGCTGTTACTGGCATTGTTACTGTTGCTCTGACTGTGACTGTTTTCACCAACATTGCCATGACTGCTGCCAGTGCTCTTACTGTGACTGTTACTACAGGTGAGGAGCTGGCGGGGAGTAGCCCTTCTGGCTGCCCTGCCCTGCCTGCTGTGGCCTGCCCTGCTGCCCTCAGTGTATGAGTCCCCAGCCTGGCTCCTCTCTGCTGGCAGAAAGGTCTGCTGCCAAGTCCTGTTCGAATGTTTCTGTGTTTGCTCTGTTTCATATTCCTTTGTGTTTCTCTATATGTCTCATGTATTTTGTTGTACATGTTTCGATGTGTTCCATGCGTCTCATGGTCCAAGTTGGCATGCATGTTTTGCATGATGTGAAGTGCACAGTGGAAGCAGCCCTGCTCCAAGTATGTCATGTGTGTTTGCATGGGCTGATGCATCAAGACCTTTGATGTTGCAGGGAAAAGCCGTTTCAGCTTTGGCAGCAGTTGTTCTAGACAGTGTATCAAATGATGTCAAGACTCTACCACTTGGTGTGAAGAGACTACCAACCTTGCTCAACACATGTGCTGCTGGCACAGGGAGCAGCCATTGCTACTTTGGCTGCAGTTGTCAGCTGCAACAAGCAGCATTGCAAAGGCACTACCCGTCTTCAAATAACTCGACGGATTCCAAACCATTTTGAGTCGATTGATGTGCTTCTGACAGGGAGAAGCCATTGCAGCTCTAGCAGCGATTGCCAGCTCCAACAAGACCCACTTGCCGGATACTCCCTTAGCAGACAGCTTAGCAAGCCGAGCAGAGCAGAAAGGACTGTTGACGGTGCTGCGGCAGGGCCGGCTGCGCAAACGCCTGCTTATCATGCTTGCAGCCTCTGCCTGTGCATCTCAGGTCAGGATCTTTTAATCTCTCAGCAGCCTCCATAAGATGCCATTCGGCATGCTTGATGCATCTGCATGTGCATCGTAGGTTGTGTCTGCCCTGTGAATATTGCACGTAGCAACCCCTTGCTGACAGCCTGGTAGGCAGGGCAGAGCAGAAAGGACTGTTGACGGTGCTGCAGCAAGGCCGCCTAAGCATCTCAGGTCAGCTTGTTCAGAGCTCTTTGCGGTGCACAGTTTGCCTACAGCAGGACCGTAAGCATGCTTGCAAGCCATGCATCTGCATCTCTGGTCAAGTGTTGTTTCGCTTCCCAGCAGAATGGGCTCTATAGGGCACAGAAATGCGAGCGGATGGTTGTCATACTTGCAGCACCTGCCTGTGCATCTCGGCTCAGGACTTGCTTGGCTCCCCAATAGACGTTGCTCTCCTTGCTTTGCGTCTTCCTGCATCTCAGGTCAGGACCTTTTGACTCCACAAGCGCTTCACAAGTTTTGCAGCAGCCTGTGCTCTGCAGAAGTTGCAGATGAATGAGCAAGCGCCTGCTCATCACGCTTGCAGCCTCTGCCTGTGTGTCTGGTCAGGAGAGTGGGTTGCAGATTGACTTTGGCCTGGACTGCTTGCCTTCGTCACATACTAGCAGGGACACTGCTGATTGCTTTTGTGGACATGCTTGATGAAATAGTGAGCACGTGCAAACTTCCACTTAACAAAGCACCGATCAATGTTACCCATTTCAATGTACAAGCTCAACAAGTACAAACATGTTATCAAACAACTGTTGAACTGCAGATGTACTTTGGGTTGGGGCTGTCACTTGAGGGCATGGAAGGGGCGGTGCACCTTAATCAGGCCCTGGCTTTTGCCATTGAGGCTTTTGGCTGCAGCTTGGTGTTGCTGTCAATGACACGCTTGGGCTCCAGGGTCACTATTGCTTGCTGCATGCTACAAGGTCAGTCGCTCATACACGTGATTACTCATCCCTGCAGATAGTCTATGACTAGTCATGGGCATTTCAACCACACCCTGGCCTTTGCCATCGAACCTTTTGGCTGTAGGCTTGTGTTGCTTACCATGACGCGTTTGGGATCCAGGGTCAGTATTGCCTGCTGCATGCTGCAAGGTCAGTCGCTCATGCTCATCACCATCAGGCTAACAGCATTGCAACTGTTTCCCATGCAAGTTTTTGATGGATTGTATTGCCATTGAGGCCTTTGGCTGTAGCCTTTTGTCGCTGACCATGACGCGCTTGGGGTCCAGGATCACGAGTGCCTGCTGCATGCTGCAAGGTCAGTTGCTTCTGAGCTTAACATCTGCTCAGTGCGTTTGGTTGCTGCTGCTGTGGCTGCTGTGTGCAGTGTTTTCCTATGAACTGAGACTGCCAAACAACATGCAAGCACGACAAATGCAATAAAAAACATCTGGCGGCATCATCATTGATCGTTTGCACACCTTTGCATGATGAAAAAACGCCTGTTTTATGGCCTACAGGAACAGGGTGAGGCATACCTGTTACCTACCTCGCGTCTGCGTGGGCACAGGTGTCAAATCAATCAACCAACCAACCAACCAACCAACCAATCAATCAATCAATCAATCAATCCATCAATCAATCAATCATTTACATGCTTGCTACTGAGCATGTGGGGTGTGTGACCCTGCCAGGCGCATGCAGAAGCAATGACATCACCTTCTCGATTTATGCGTGTCATCTCTGCGCGAGGGCCATGCTAATCTTCTCTGTATCGATTCAATTTTAACAGATGTAACCTGACTGCAAATGCAAGTGCAGGTGGGGTGGCTTGTCTGTTGTGTGCCCTGACCAGCAGGGCACTTCAGCGCAGCTGGGCCCTGGCAGGCCGTTTTGGAGCAGCCTCAGTCCTGAGTCTGACTCAGTTGTACACTGCGGAGCTGCTACCTAGCGATGTCCAGCATGCGTCATTTTTAATCACGGCACAGGTCAGTCTCAGACCAGATGACACGTGATTGCAGCATGACAAGTGCATAAGTCATTGTTCCTTTTCTCATCTTGAAGGTCTTTCTACAGCAACCACCACAGCTTGAGCATCACAAGCAAGCAAGCAGGCAAGTAAGCAAGCACATAGTGTAGTTGACACGGTATGTTGGTGTCATCTCGCTTGCGTCGTCATTTGGCAGGTTTGGCTCAGAACCCAAGGTTGAGTAGCTCCACTCCAGCAACCTGCTGCCTCTCAGTTGACATGAAGTATTCCTGCAGACAGCCCAAATAGGTGCTATGGCTGCTCCTGCCACGATGATGCTGACTCAGGTACCCTAAGCTGCTCTTGCTGAATGCCACAATGTTGGTTGAAACACACAATGAATTGCTTAGACGTCCTCAACATGATCATAGATTGAAAACCGATCTGGCCTGTTCATGCAGACCGCTCAAATAGGCGCCATGGCTGCTCCTGCCATGATGATGCTGACTCAGATTCCCTCAGCTACCTCTGTGCCCTTCTTTGTGTGGGGCCCCACTGCCACAGCAGCTGGCTTACTCATGTGGCTGCTACCTTCCACCCCGTCTGCCAATGCGTCAGATTCTTCCCAGGTCAGCTCAAAAGCCTGTTGTATTTGCTTACATGAGTCAGAATTTGAATCATCATATAATAGTTATGATATCATCATAAATCGTCATGCGACACACAACATATACATGATTTTGAATATACTGATGTGAGTGTGCAGAATGCAAAGCTTGCTAGTTGCGTGCACAGACCACATGACACTCATGTTGACTGCCTGTTCTTCTGTGATCAGGATGTGGGAGTTGCATCAGGCAGGAGACCCAAGATCAAATGGCCCAGGTGGCCTGGCATCAGGCAGCTCTTCAGAAAACGGGGTCAAAGCTCACACTGGACGCGCTTAAATGAACTGAATCCTGATCAGGAATAAATCAATTTGTTCAACAACACACTTGGTTTTGCAAACCAACCCCCTGCCTTCTGTATAGTAAGCCTTGCTACTGCATTGGTGTGAACTGATTTGCAATTGATCAAAGCTTGTGTGCGGAATAAATAGAATTTATAGAGGTCACAGCTTAGGCCTTTCAACGCATGTGAATGCAGCTCTTCCAACGTAGTCAAACAATTACCTCGCTGGCAGAGGCGCATAGATCAGAGTTTGTGGGCGCATGCTGCTACTGTGCCATTTGTGTTGAAGAACCATTAGCTTGTTCTGCAGCAGCAAAATTGCAAACTGTTCCTTGGAGTTGAAAGTGGCTTTTGCACACACATCTATCGAGCTTGACAATCTTGACATCACCAGCTGGGTGTACAAGCTCAAGTGATCATGCATTGCAGCAGCGCCTTTGCTTAGTCATGATCGCGTGTGGAGATGATCATTTTGACTTTGAAAATTGAGTCTCCAAGAACATCAGATATTGTCCTTACCTTCTGAACATTCTGTCAGATTTGCAAGAGATCCATCCAGGTTCATACAAGCAAAGGCGTAGCATGCCTCAAACCAGGTCAGATGCTTCAAGATGTACTGCAAAATGAAGTCATCTTTGCTCACTTGCTATGTACAGCATAGGACTTGCAGGCCTGTCATGATGAACATGCCAGCCACGCTGCACAAAACAATATGGCATGCCGCAAAGGACCAGTATCAACAGCAAGAGAGCCTGCATTTCATTTCATGATTGGCGTGACTAAAACAGCCATGAACCCGTTGCTTCAAGGTGCTTGGCAATGCTGACATGTTTGACCAGCCAACAAGTCTGAGCGGATGTGGCAGGGTCAGATCCCTCGACAAATTCTTGTGCAGATTAAGTGTGACAATGTCACAATCAAAGCAAAGAACCACAACACAAGCCTTGCTGAGTTGCGGCATATGCATTGCGGTGAGGAGAACCATTGCCCCAGCACCAAAGGTTTACCTAGCAGCCAATGTCAAGAGCAGGTAATCATTGTCTCAGTTTGTGGCCTGAAAGCCATCAGATTCTCTCAATGGGATCGCTGTGAGGTCCTGCAGTAAAAGGCTCAGGCAGTTCCAGGCTTCAAGTGGAGCAAGTCATGACTGCATGCCCACCTCTCCTAGCTTACATGGTGGTTGCAAATGCCTTGCTGCTGGCAAAGTTGATACAACGTGATCAAAACTTCATATGTAGTGTTCTTATAGGGACCAGGCAGGGGGGCCACAGGACGCCATTCAAGGACTAATATGCTGAAGTAGTCCATAGGAAGGCGCCTTGGAATTGATCAATTCTGTTTCAAAACGCTCAAAGAGCAACTCAGCATTGTTGTGTTGCTCCTTGAAATCCATTCAGACATTGTTGGGCTGTGCGTCATTCATACGCCGTTCTGAGGGGATCACGCTTTCTTGGATGCTTTGGGTACTGAGCCGCCACAGATCAAGTAGCAACAGCACTGCTTCTTCACGCATCTCCCTCAGTCATTTGTGCATCTGCACAAAGCAAGCAGTCAGCATCGTTTGGGCTTGATGGTTTGCCTGCATGAGTCTCTGCCCATTACGACGGTTTCATGTTGAAGCAACATTTCTGATGTAACAACAGTAGAAGTGGGAAACTAGCACTGCATTCAAATTGCAGTGGTGCTCAAGGTAGTGACAGCTCGATGAAGTGACACATTTACTGGTATTGAATGCAGTCATCACATCAGAAGAAAACTGTACGTCTGACATACTGAGACTGAAAACAGCTTTATGCAGCAACAGAAGCCAACCTGATGAAAGTGTAGGCAGTGAGGCATTAAGAGTCATATGAAACGCAAGCATTAAGAGTGTGCATTATGAAGATGCAGCATTATTGTGAGATGTGCGACACGCTGGCAGCATTGGGGCAGACATGATGTGTAAGTACTCCAGAGTATCCTTCTATGCATCGGAGAGTGTAGCAACTCACAGAAGGTAACAGAGGGTAGAATTGCTGATTGTGAGCGGCAAAGGCATCAGATATTGCGTGCTTTGGCAGCGACAAAGCAGAATTTTCTCAAAAGCAGCTACGAAGTCAGAACTGGACCAAGTATGCGCTGATTACTGATTGTAAGAGCAAGCGGAATGAGTCACCTGGCTGTTTGGCAACCTGATTGTTATTCGTGGCCCTCTACAGATCTGCAGATTGGTCAAAAGTAATGATGGCATGTTGCTTCAAATTGAATTTATGGGTCTGTTGCCGTGATGATGATGGTGCTGATGTGTAGGAGCGTTTACCTGGCTGTTCTGCAACCTGATTGTTGTTAGTGGCCCTCTGCAAATCTGCAGACCTGTCAAAAGTGATGGCATGCTGCTTGAGAATGACCGGCGTGTCTGTTGTTGCCTGGACGCAGTCCAAAATGACAGACTTGCCACCTTCTAGCCCAAATCGCATGTACTTCTCTCTGCACAGTGAAGATAGAACAATTCACATGGATTGGAAACAGCAAGATCAATGAAAGTGAGTGTTTCTGAAGGCGAAGACTAGACAGGTCACATTGAATGGCAACCAGAGTAACGCATATACTTCTGCCTGCGGATGGAATTTTTAACAGGTCAAACTTGGTTGGCAAGGAGAGCAGCGCGTGAAACTTTGAGAGATAGTTACAGTAACAGCAATGACAATCATGTCAACAATCACACGAGTAAAACAGCAATCATCATGAACACCAGAAATGATGGTGATAATCATAGTGACACTGATACATATCATGTTCTTTGGTGCGCATCGAGCGCTTGCACCTTCTGAAGTCCAGAAAAAGATGTCAAAACTGAACAAGGCAAGATCAAAAAGACCAGATGTGACAAGGAAAGGCAAGGCAAGGCAAGTCTCTGAGAGACAAGTCCAGGCAAGCCAAGCCCAGCCAATGCAACCCAACCCAGAAACAAGATGAGCCCAGCAAAGCCAGGACAACGACAAGACGATGCGAGACGAAACCAGACAAGACATTTCACAGAGAAGACAAGCTCACTTGCAGGTGTCTACTGCTTCTGCCAGCTGTTTCAAGTTGTGTAGCTCCTGTCCGTTGAACTGCTCACATCTGCACATTCAAGAGCAAGCGTTCATCAGCACAGCTGTCTTGATTGTAGTGAATGAGTCCACACATTGACTGTATCAAACCATATGACACTGAATTGATGACCAGCACAGCTGTAGTGAGCGGATTACACAGCATCGAACTGGTGCACATCATCAAGTTGCAGATGCCGCCCAACTGCGTGTGAATGTCTACGCCATGCACTGAAAAGCAGGTGATGACAGGAGCAGCAGTAGCAGTACTCGAATGCAATGGGGCCTCTGATCTGCACTGCAGTTCTGGGAAAGTGCAGTACGCCGGGTTTTTATGCTGGCTATGCATTGTACAGTGGGCCATGCATTGAATTCCAAAATCACAAGGCTGTCAGCGCCGCTCAGCATTGCTTGGAGTTTCCAGCATCAGGCAGAATAGTTCAGTCACAGGTCTTACTCAGTGGTGCTGACATGAAGCGCAAGTGTGAGTCAGTGCCTTACTTGACAGTCTGGAATTTGTAGCCAAAGTTGATTTCTGCAGCTAGGATTTGGAACAGCACCACAACTTGCTCATCTGGCAATTCACAGTACTCAGTTACAAGCGCTAAGATTGGCACAGGCGCTAGTTTCCGCCAATTCAAGCCTGCAGACAGCAGCGCACTCCAACATAAGAGTGACAGACTGAGCTGTGTTGAACTGAAAGCAGAGTGAAGTGTTGAATATTCATGTATCAAGGTATCATTTGGCGACTTGCGGCTTGGTGTTGACTTGAGCCATATATGCCTCAAAAATTGTGGATGCTTGTATGTTGTGAATTATACACTAGACACAGTTGCAGCTGTTCTACTGAAGTACATTTGGAAAGATATACTCTGGGACACAAAAACCAGCCCACAAATAACAATCAGGGGGAGCCAGCTTGTGCTGAGCATCACAGTCAGAGGGTCTGATGCTCAAAGTCTGAGTTATTGACAAGATGATGCTCACCTCCACAGACGTGCTCAAAGAAAGGTATACTCAAGGGCACAAACACCAGCCTACCAACAATGAAGTAGAAATCAAAAAGGGACAGCTTGTTTCCAGCATCACCAAAAGGACGTCTGATGTTCAACTCTTGCAGTTCTGGCAAGATTTGGGCAATGCTCACCTCCATAGGCGTGCTCAAGGAAAGGTATACTCAAGGGCACAAACACCAGTCCACCAACAATGAAATATGATGGGACACAGTCAACCCCGTGTAGTATAGGTACAAGAGGCCTCCGCTGTTTGAGTTGGTACTTGAGGTCTAGTAGTTGGCCATCCCGCAGCACCTTCACATCTAAGCTCTCACCTGTCACAAGCAACAGATTGGTGATTGCTTGCTTGATTGCTTGCTTGCTTGCTTGCTTGATTGATTGACTGTGTACTAAAATGATGGATAGATTGATCATTGATGCAGTTTTCCTGTTCTGTTCTTTACTTGCGCAGACAGATCCTTGCGGTCTGCCTTGATATTGCATACCCCAGACATTGCTTCATCACACTTTGACATGCCAGGCATCTTGCTAGCCTTCTCGAAAACAGTCATTACTCAATGCAAAGATGCTGATGAAGGGTTTCCTGCTTTGCAGACAATGCAATCGGGAGGCAATCATTGCATTTGGCTGCAGTGGTGCCTTTGAGAGAAGCAAGCTGAATTAGTGACGAGTAATACTGAACAATGCCTCCATGCTCAGAAGAAAATACTGTACCTATGTGTTTGGCTCTGACAATGTGAGAAAACTCAACTCGCTCTTCATTGCGGAACTCTACTGTACCATCATCAGCAATTGGCACACCATCGATTTGCATCACCACGTCATTCTCCTTGAGAACCTCATGGGCAGGAGCTAGAGGGTCGATCTTGTATGCTAAGCTGCCTGACTGATGAGGCGCTACCTGACATAGAAGCTGCCAAAATCAGTCAATGATGAGAAGACATAGATATCAGTCAGGAACTGGACAGGCATTGTGCTGCAGAACATATTGCTAAAGTGCAAGTTGTTCCCAGGAAGGCGTGTGGATTATTCTGTCCATCAGTATCAAACACAAACGTTGATGATGGAAGTTGCATGCAGTGTAGGCCATCAACTTGCTTTGTTGTTGCGAACATGATGCAGGCCTGTTGATGTGTTTGCTATACTGCAAAGCACATGGGTCCCTTCCTCAGCCATACACAGACAGTTGTGTTAGACAGTGCTGAAAGGACACTGTTCTGAACATCATAAATGTCCATGAAGCATGCGCCTTTCTGTTGCAATTGCTTACCTGAAGATGCTCCCTGAGATGGGTATTCTCAATGTCCTGCCACCTAAAGCCCACTGAGCAGCAGCCCCTGAACTTGCCATGGCCCTCGTACTCCTGTCCAACAGGCCGCACCCAGTCAGCAGAAAAAACACGACAAGCAAGTTGCATGCGTTTTGGCGTCGCTTTGAGAGAAGGCAAGTGATGCTCCCCTCTTCTGCACAGCTACTCAGCATGCTGGCCGACCAAATTGACAGCTGGCAGGTTTGATCAAGCAGTCACTTCACAAATGCATCAAGCAGCCAGTCAATCAATCACTCCCTCAAGCGCTCACTCATTCACTGACTCTATCACTCAATCACTCACTCGCTCAAGCTGAACGAACGAACGAACGGACAGACAAACGAAAGAACGAATGCATGAATGCGTGAATGCATGAATGAATGCATGCATGCATGCATGCATGTGAACAATCGAGTAAATGAACAAATTTCTGCTGTCCTAGGGCCCAACAGGGGGTTCAAGCATACGATGTTAAGAGTCCTTCAGCCACATATCTATTGTTGTAATGACACAACTGGTAGGGTATGTTTTGCATGGCATCATCAGCAGTATGGATAGTACTGCTAGGGTGAACTTGATACACATTGTCATGACATGCAAACTGCAGCCTTTGTCTACTCAGGTTTTGTGTATGGCTAGGGCATGATGCAAGCTGAGGGACAGCACGGCAACAAGTGCAGCAGTACGGAGTGAGCTAAGCACAAACACAAGTGACTCAGTTCAGACATGAGACGGCACAGACAAAGGAAGCAGCGAAAGGCAATGATCTAGTGCTCATGCTACACGATTATCAGAGTGCAGACACCCAGAAGAAGCAGCTCTGAATGACGTTTATGACAATTCACTCCTAAGGAAACAAAAGCAAACCTGCAGAAAGTGTTTGATGATCTGGTAGGGTATGATGTAGCCCACGTTGTCTGCATTGGATAGCTTAGAGAAAGCAACGCCAGCAACCTTTGCATGTTGCAGATCAGCAAAAGCTGGCCCGCCACTGTTACCTGAAGCACACTGGGCAGTGTTTGTTGAAACAGCATTGATTCCGTGATGATGCACGTTGAGTGCTGTGCTGTCACTGTGTTGTTTATTTAGCGATAATGCCAATCAACATACACGTGTCGCTAGTTGAAAAAATGCACAATGCAGACCCACTGCTGTAATCACACTTGCATCATCTGCATACACCTGGATTTAAATAGGTGCATATATTTACACAACTGAGTCAAAATTGGCATATGCAAGGACAAGACTGCTCTGTACATAGATGGCATCCAATATGCAAAAGTGCACTGTCAAATGGCAATGCCAATGCAGGATTGACTGACAGCTGCAGTTTCAAGTAGGTGCTGAAACAGCCATGCTTACCTGGATTGATGGCTGCATCAATCTGTATGCCCAGCAGCTTATTCGAGGCATGTGCATACCGGGTCATTACCACCTGCAAAGCAAATTTCATGCTGTGGCAAGCATGCGCGCTTAGGTCGCATTTGTGCATTTTGATTGATAGCCTGTTGGTCCCAACGACCTTACTCGTGAATGATTGAATGAACAGATGAAAGAATGAACACATGAAAGAGTGAATAAATGCCTGCATGTCTGCAAGAAAGAACAAAGGAACGAATGGTGGTGCCTGCTGAGTCCTGTCAGGTGAATGCTGTGTCTGGCAGACACCGCTAAACATCACAACAACCTGCTCAGCATAAAGGTTTCTTTGCGCCAGCTGCAGTCCTCCGCATATGGGTCTGCAGGCATACTGGATGCAACTTCCCTTTGTTGTGTATGATTGCCAGATTGGCAGATTTTAGTGTGTGATCACAATAATTTGCTTAGCATGAAGTTTTCTTTGAGCCAGCTTGAAGCAACTGCATGTAGGTTTGCAGGAAGCATTCACAATGCGACTAAGTTTTGTCGTGTGTGAATGCCAGAATGACAACATACTCATTTTGCTGAGCCTCTTGTTGGCAGTGGGTGACTCATCTAAACCAGAACATGCACACTTAGTGTGCATGAGATGGCTCCAATGAGTCATCCGCCGCCCAAGTCTGACACAGCGAAACGTTGTATGCAACTCTTGATACGCAACATGTAACATGCAATGCAAAGTACTCAAGATGGATCACTGAGATGCAGTGCAAATTGAGAGATACATGATATGCTGGCGCCACTATGTAACACTCAAAATGCAAGCATTCTTAGAGTACCATTCATTGAAATGCAGGATATGGTACTTCACTGGTCTGACATCCAGCAAGCGCGGCCCACACATGCAGCACAGCACAAGCAGTTATGCTTACCCTAGACACAATTCCCTTGGTGATGCTGAGCGAATCTCCACCAAGAGGATACCCAGCAACCAAGATTGAGTCCTGCATTGCAGGCAAAGCATTTCCTTTTACTTCTACTTTGTCAGTTGATCACAAAGCTCTTGTTGCAAACTTCATGGTAAACTTGCTTTGACACTTGCCATGTCACTTGCCGTACGCACAAATGCCCTTGCTGTCAAGTTCACTGTAAATTTGCTGTGGGCTTGCTGTGCACTCAAGAGCTTGTGCTATGGACTTGCCAGGCACATAAGAGCTTGTGCTGTGATGTCCACAGCAATATAGTTGTGCACACGACGGCTCTTGCTGTGTCACTTGCCATGGTCACGAACCCTCTTGCTGTGGAATCCAGACTGAACTTGTGTGAAGTTGCTGTGCACACAAGAGCTCATGACATGCATTTGCTGTGCAGACAAGGGTTCCTGCTGTGAAGTCCATAACAAACTTGCTGTGTCAGTTGCCATGCGCATATACCTCTCGCTGTAAACCCCACAGTCAATTTTGCTGTGGTCTTGCTGTGCACACAAGACCTCATGCTGTGATGTTCATAGTGTGCATGCTGTGCACTTGCTGTGAAAAGCGCTTGCTATGCCAACGCAAGGCTAACGCTACGCAATGGGCCAGAACAACTACTGAAAGCTGTGTACAGTGAGTTCCATGAGTTTCGTTCAACATAACGATGTTCTCAATGTAAGGACATTGTCATTGTGAACCAATGGTTTATTCTGACAGCAATGGTACCTCTAAAACAGGTCAATCGGATTCAGGCGCAATTCTCTTGGTGACAAAATGTTTGGGGGCTAGGAGTAGTATATTGTACCCCAAAAGATACTACAACCCTGAAAAAATACTACTCCATACCCCAAAGGAGCGTTTCCAAAACTTTTGAGCTCATAAGACAATAACTGCTATGTTCTTATACAAGGAAACTTTTGTATGGCAAAAGCAGGCATATGGGGAGAAAAGATGTGGCCCTCACCTGCAGCTCCGGCACATCAACAAATTGTAGGTCTAATAGCTCATCAGTCCAGAACTGGTCATCTTCCACAGTCACAAGAGCCAAGTCAGCAATTTTGCCTTCGCACAGAACCTTTGCTCGCCATTTCTTGGGGTTGCCAGGCCGTCTGACGTGTACAGTCGTCTCGTTAGTTACCTGGGGCCAACAAGTGATTTGCTGCAGCTGTCTGTGCGGTGTAAGAAAGTACGTGCAGGCACCAAATGTGCAGGCAGCTGACCATGCTAGTACATCAGTTCCCTTGCACAAGGAAAGCTGATGTCAAGACATTTGGTGAAACGACAATACAGTTGGAACCCGATCATTGCATTCTGCAGTATAAAGACAATTGAATACAAGGACAATTGAATGGTGAACAAAGCAGTCTTGATCAACAGGCTTTACTGCACAAGCAATCTTGCAGTCTTCAGGCCTTACCACATGTGCATTTGTCATGATGTGTCTGCGCTTTGTGTTGACAATGAAAGCAGAGCCTGATGATGACCTTTGTGGTCGCATCTGCCATGGCTGTGCATAGTTTGGATCTGCACAGGCAGGTCACCTCAGGTGAAGTTCATGCTGCAGCATGAGGAGGTGCGAACAGGACGTGCAGCAGTTTGGGGTGCTGTGAGCAGAACAGCTTGCAACAATGAGCTCTGGTGTTCAGCTTACCTGTTTTGACCACGAACACTGCGCACACAGCAGGACACCGATCAGAAACCAGAGATGTGCACGATGATAAGAACGCAAACCCACCGATAGAACAGAGTACCTTTGAGAACTGACCGCAGGGCCTTTGTATGCATAGGAGGCTGTTTGCCAGCGGGCAAGGCTGTTTGGCTGTGATGAGAAGACCCATTGAGCTGCTGTGTCTCGGCATCTTCCGATCGCGGTCTCTTGACAGCCCGAGGTTCTAGCACCGGGCTGTTCTCCACCTCGTCCATCCAGACGTCCTGATCGCTAAGTCCTGGGTACGCTCGAAGTGCGTTGACGAGCTTTCGCTGGGCGCCTCTCGCTGCTGGCCCTCTATGAATTGTCGCGGACTGTACTTTGCTGCACTTCGCAAGCAGCGAAGCTTCACTCCGCTTGCATCGAGCTTTAAGATCAACGTGAGCGAGGCTGCCGCAACTTTTCCCGTCCTGTTTTGATCTTGCGTGCAGATCGCTTGTAAGGCGCAGATGAGATCGAGCGCTCAGTCCTGCGCAGACGCACGTGTGCTGAAGCGCGCTAGGTGGCATACCCCGAAGCGCTGAGAAACATCACTGTTAATGCAAGCGAAATGCTTCATGGTAATGTGTCATGCATGGCAACATGCATGCATGGCAATGCGTGTGAATAGAACTAGCAATGCCCCGAGCACCCTTATCATGGCGAGCCTGCGATGCAGTCACACACCACTGCATGTTCAACAATGCAGATGCAATCAGCAGGCATGAAGACCAGCTACTGGACATGACGCTGGAAGCAGCTATTTGAGCAGAATACACTAAATGTCCTGTCTTCCATGCACTCAAGCGGAAAATATGGCAAGGTCATCCAGCACATGCCTTTACCTGGACGCTACCTAGCAAATACTTTCTGATCAAATCATTTGAGGCCCAATGGTGTTTCATCCCACACTTCCAAATTGCAAAACAGAGCTAGAATTTGAGAGGCAAGTATCAATGTTCAATTTGGAGAAGGTCGCCCTCTTGGTTGAATGTGAGTCACGTCAGAAGCAGTTGCGCAATCAGCAATACTCAATTCATTCAGAACGCTACATACGTAAGCACAAACCAGAATGCAGAGACACAAGTGTACACCCAATTACTCCTCCCGTTTTTGTCAAGAAGACACCCCACAGCCTCAACAGTCATAATTCCCTTTGCACAGCATATGCTGAGCAAAACTTTTTGCAGTTGCAACCTCCACATCCTGCAGGTATAATTTCAGTACATCTGACTTGAATTTGACTCAGCAGGCTTTCTGCAAAAACTTTATCAATGGAAAATGTCCATGTACGCCCTTGGCATCAACATTCGCTACATATTGAACGACCGACTCCCAATTCGATGAATGCTGAAGATCACCCACGCCTGCAGACTCTGAGAGAGCTTCCATTGATGGTTCACCCTGCTGTGCTGCCAAGCTCTCTAACAGATCCTGCTTCTTTAGCACGTATGGGTACATATGGACCATTGCTTTTGCGTACTGCACACTGGTCTGAATCTGCACCAAGCAAATGTGTTTGCTGAAGTTGGATCTCACAGTAGCCCGTGCAATTGTGTCTGCTCTGCTGTTGACAGATTGTCCGCTGGTGATTGTGCTGCATCAGTACTCATACACAGCTGTGACAAAATGCAAGCCTGATGCACATGCACATGCAACATGTGTGACATGTGTATCAGCGCCCAACTTGACAAATCCAATTTGTGAATTTGGGTGCTTGCCTGAAGGAGAGGCTTAAGCACGACATGAGCTGATGCCGCAACAGATCAAATCATGCAACAGAACAAAGCTTTCAGCTTTGTGCTACTCATGCATGAGTACAGGCTGATGCCGCAGTAGGTCCAATCAATGGAGTCCTGTCTATTGCTGCATAAGCATAAGCAAATGCCAAAGTAGATCAAGGCACTGGAGTGTGGTCTGCGTATGCACAAGTATAAGCTGATACCGCAGTAGGTCAAAGCACTGGCAGTTGGTCTACTTACGCATAGGTATAAGCCAATGCCACAGTAGATCAAAGCGCAATTCTCTTCAGCGCGGTTGGCACACAGTCTTTTGGACAAGTCCTGTGTCTCTGCAAGCCTTGCTGCTATGTTCTTGAAGTCAATGTCAAATCTGCGGAGCGGGCTGACACTGGTCTCATCTGCCATGCGGCTAAGCAGGTCATTTCTCTCCCTGGCCAACTGTCCCAGCTTGCCGTGAAACAACCTTCGCAAGTGAAGCATGTCTGATATCTGCTGCTCACTGTAGTCTAAGATACTCTGCAGAAACACCACATCTGTAAAGCATGGACGGCGCTTGTATGTTGGCTTGAATGGCTTGCACACAATATTGTGACTGGCCATGCAGTCAGGACCTTGTCTTGATGCAGTTGAAACAATGTGCTTCCAAGGCTGCATTGCTGCCCAGGGAAGCGTTGCTAGTTTGATAGCAGAGGGAACAGCTGATTGACGCTGGTACAATATGGCTCTACACAAATGGCTGTGGCCATCTCATTGCTTCTGTATGCACCTGGCAGGGTCATGAATTTTTGCTAGCAGGAGGGAAGGGGAGCGGAGGGAGGGGAAGGGGAGGGAGGAAGGGAGGGGAGGGGA